>OZ023266.1:121811614-122029114 GCA_964006375.1 Tillus elongatus
GAATTACTGCCGATTTATGTAATAATATTCCATTAGCTCATTTAAATGATTTTTTTTCAACAGGATGGTACTCCAGCGCACAACCCACAAACAGTAACACCATATTGAGAGACTTTGTTGTACTAATTAGTGAACATGCACCCACAGTCCCACAGGGTGGCCGCTCGAGGCTCCATATTTGCTAGTTTTAATTTTTTTTCTTGTAGAGATACCTAAAAATTAAAATTTTCAGTAGGTACTAGGGCCGAGGAAGATTTGCGTAACTCCGTGAAAACAGAACTAAGAAATGTAGAGGCCAGGCCCGTTATCCTCTTAGATGATTCTCATAGAATAAGGAAAAATTGCCGAACTTGTATAGAACATAATGGAAATTAATTTGAGCAGTATTTTTAAATATATAAATTATTTATTTGTACTTTTTTCGTTTTTAAATTTAGTGTTTCAAATATCCAGGTTTAATGATTTCATACCAGCGATATCGAAATATCATTTTTCTTACTAAATTATTTAAAATTAGTTGCGTTTTGTGTGACAAAATAATCAGTATTCATTAGAAAATATATAACACATTACAGCATCTTCTATCTTTTATTTTCCGCGGCGCGCCAGGAAAAAAATGTAAACTAAGGGTAAGCAAATCGGGATAAATAAAGTTAGTTAGAAAAAAAATTAAGGAAACGTTTCTGCTGAAATTTTCAAGACAATGATAATTTTTCAGTGGTGCCTCAGTTTGGTGATGGTTTGTCTGAAGCAACAAGTGGGGAACAAACTAGATATAGGGAGTATATAAATTACAACAAGCTAGGGTTTTGGCAAATAAAATGTAGTATAAAGTGTATAACGAAAGTAATTTAAATATATCTGCCGAATATTTCGTTAAAATATTGCAATATTTTACATCTTTATGCACAAAAAAATAAAAATCAGGCAAAAAAGCAGAGCCAGAAAAGACTGGATACCAAGGGAAATGGTGAACAGGAAGAACGTATTACAATGCGTTCATCCTGTTCACCGATTCTGTACACAAAAGGACAATAATTAGTCCTTATAATGGGTAACTTAAAAATGAATATACGCTCTTTTGGAATAAGCTTACTTGTATTATAAGAGACGCACAAAAACTTTGTTATCAAAACCAAATTGTAAGAAATTTTAGCAATGATGTTAACAGTATATGGAATACCGTGAATAGAATGATAGATTGAGTGAGAAAGAAAGAACTGATTCAGAAGGTCAGAGTATGATCAAGTATACCGACTGACAAGAAAGGGATTGCAGATTCTTCGAATTGCCATTATGTGAATGTGGGAAAGCAAATAGCATAAAGATTTAGACAGGATGTACAGTCATGTAGAAAGAAGGGAAGTATAAATTCTGTATACATGACAACAGCGACGGAAGAAGAGGTGTTAAAACTGATAAGATCACTATAGGCTAGAAAAACTCCAGGAATAGACAATATCAACTCTGAAATACTAAATCAAATTCCGAAACTAATTGTTGGGCCCTTAATTTATCTCCTAAATAAATGCCTGGAATATGGTGAAGTACCAAAAAATTGAAGGTTGCTGCTGTAAAACCTATATATAAGAAGGGAGAAAAAATAGATATCATAAACTACCGACCAATTTCGTTGATTTCTAATATTTCTAAAATATTATAAATGAATATTAAAGATATAATAAACGGTTTCTTGAAGAGGTAACAAATATTGGCTGACAACTAATATGGTTTTAGAGAGGGTAGACGTACAGAAAACGCTCTAATTACTTTAACGAAATTAATTTATAAGGCACTAGATACAAATAAACGTATCCTGTGCATTTTTCTCGACTTCGAAAAGGCATTTGATGAACCATAAGGTATTGTTGAATAATTTATATAATATAGTAATAAGGGGTAGGACTAATAAACTGCTGGAAAGTTATTTGGAGTAGAGAATGCAGTGTGTCAGCATTGGTGGAGTTCTTAGTGATTTTAAGGCAGTTGCTTGCGATGTGCCACAGGGAAGTGTTCTGGGCTCGTTGTTCCTTGGATTACTTATTTTTACAGCAAACAAAAGGCAAAATTGTGAGCTTTATCGATGGCACCACATTTTTTTACGATGATAACACAGAATCGTTGAAACTAAAAATAGAGCTGAGTTTGTTGGGTATCACAAAGTGGTTTGATTGTATTAACTTAGCTATAAATGTAGATAAAACAAATTATATAACTTTCTCAAATTATGAATTGAATCTGTAGATACAAGTACCCATTTTCTTAAACTTCGATTAAATACACATTTCTAAGTGATACTCTTTGTATCGTCCAAAGAATTAGAGGTCAGGTCAGGTCATATATATTTTGGAGTTATATTGGACCAACATCTAAAATGGCACAAACATGCTCATCTAATCACAGGAAAACTAAGATATTTGATACATAGGCTGAAATACATTAAGCTTAATATATTACTGCCTTGTAAAGTCGCACCTTGGGTATGGAATATTTTCATGGGGAGGGGCTACTGCTTGTCATCTTAGAGATGTGAACGTTGTTCAAAAATTGTTCCTCAGAATAATACTTGGGAAAACACGTACTTACCCATCTTCATTGCTATTTCTCGAAGCTAATATAATGAACCTGGAACAATTATTTACATATAAAGTTATTCTGCATAAGAGACGATCTACTAACTTACGAGGGGGTCACTATGACCTAAAAACTAATATTTCAAATAAAACAGTAGGACAACATAACTACAGCTATTATTCTACTCGTTTATATAATAAACTGCCAGACGATACAAAGAGTATCACTTAGAAATGTGTACTTAATCGAAGTTTAAGAAAATGGGTACTTGTATCTACGGATTCAATTCTCCAACTTGTTACATGGATACCAGACTTGATTGCTTAAATATATACATACAATGAATCTGGGTGCGTTTGTGTCAGTATGTGTGCAGGTGTGCACTAGTGTGTATGTGTTGTGAAATGTTTGGTGTGTAAGCAGAGCAACAAGTTTATGAGAGTGATAATAAGGAACTAAAGTTAAGACAGGATGTAACCAGTCGGTTTGTTTTGCAACGGATTGCAGTGTTATGAATCTTATGTGGGGACAACTCAGTTCCACTTATCTTGATGGCGTGGGAAATTTAATTTTAATCTTATAGGATACCTACTTATCCGTTGTGCTGGTTCAAAATTAAAAATTAAGAATTGTTATTTATAGCAGACCTTAAAACTAAAAAAAACATGGTCTACAAACAAGCTGTGCTTCTAGTGAATATAGTATGGTTTATTTTTGATAATTTTGTTGTAAACACTTTATATTTTACATGTATAGTTACTATGAATGCAAATAAACTTAATATTATTATTATTAGTATTAATATTTTTATTATCATATATGGGGTGTTCCACTAAACAAAAGCTGTTTGATCTATCGTTTTTAAAATCCTGTACACTATCCATAGCCTACTAGGGAAATATTAAAAATGTAATTTACTCAACCGTTTAAAATAATATCTATATAAAACCATATATATTTAGGGAGCTCTCCATGGGCCGGATCCAACGATATAAAAATATACATAATGTTCCAATCATATGCTTGGTGTATGTCTCTAAATCTTGAGTTAATAGAAAAAATAGTTGCATTAGCGAGTTATACGTAAAAAATCTGCTAGAATTAGTTTTTACAGTTTTAGTGAATTTTCTTAAAAAAAATTCACTAATGAGGAGATCCCGACTTTGGAATTTTGAAAAAATTTCTTCAAATGAGCGCTAATTAGGCCCTCCAGAACACATATCCAGGGTCAGTTTAAATTTTTATATGTTTATATATATATATATATATATATATATATATATATATATATATATATATATATATATATATATATATATATATATATATATATATATATATATGTGTGTGTGTCATACCGATAACTCAAAAAATAATGGGCCGATTTTGATTAAATTTGATGAATACCTTCCTTCTGCAAATGGCTTGGACAAGTTCGTTAGTCAGAAAAATCGGCCGAGGTTTTCCCGGAAAATTTTGTTTTCTTTCAAAAAAAAATCTCTGGAATTAACAAAGTAAGGGCAACCAAATTTGGTACACGGGTTTACGTTCTTATAAGTAATCTACCTACAAAAATTTAGCTCTGTAGGTCAAAAGACAAAAAAGTTATAGGCATTTAAAGAAAAATAAATTGGGATTTTCCTCAAAACGTCAACGTTTCGATTTAAAACGTGAAAATCGGCAACATTTAGGCAAATAACTTGAATCTAATACGAGCTATGGAAATACAATGTCTCAAGAAGAATGTTTTACAAACCCTGAAGTCTTAGTTTCAACCGCCATTGTTCTTCATTTTGCTAAAATATTTCCCGAAAATTCATTTCAAATAGACCCTTTCTCTGATGCTTGGCAGTAGCTTTAGCTATAAAGTTTATCGTTTAATGGTATATAATTTTTGTAGAATTTTCGTAAAAAATCAATAAAGCTCAATATATCTGTTATTATACAAGATATGAAAAAAAATTGTATATATTAATTATAGGGTGTCTTGAGCTACATTAAAAAAAATATATTTCTACAATCACAGGTTGGCCCATAAGTCGTTCGTGATACAAATGTTCTTTTTTTTTAATCAAACACGCCTTATGTTATTGCATTTTTGCATTTTCCATCGAAATAGAATGCATGTTTGTGAGAAAAGAAATTCTGGACGCAGTAAGTGCGTTATGGTAGCGAATTTTGATCAAATGCTTCGTATTTGAATAGCTCAATTTGCTATTAACCTATAAGGTTAACCAAGAAACGACTTTTTTTCGGGAACACTTTAAGTTTACTTTCGAAAATTTTTGTACATTTTCAAACAATAAAGTTATTTTGATGAAACATGGCACATTGTTTTTACTATATAAGTTATACTTGTAACCAAATTTGATGCCTGCGTTCTTAAAAAAAACACATACATATTTTCTATAAAAAAATATTTTAATGAAAATTCACTACCATAACGCACTTGCTGCGACCAGAGCTTTTATTATCTTAATACATAAAGAAGATACAGGGAGCGTCTTAAAGTGACAAATTTTTAAAATCAACATGTACCTCAAAAACAAAAAGCGCCATGTCAGATTTGATTCAGGCGTCTTAATTTTACAAAAAAGTATAACAGTATTCTGAAAACCGCAATCTTCTATCTCTCCTCGTAGCCAAGATAACATACAAAATCAATGAACTCCGGACACCCTGTACGTGCAAATTAAATGAATTACCTTTCTCTTTATTTAAGTTTTTGAAAATGGGTTTCGCAGTCTATTAAATAAACACTCTCCTGAATACAACATAATACGCAGCCATATTACGTGCAAATGATACATCTGTCATTAGAATAATAAACGTGCCTAGATGTGTGTTTTCTCTAGAGTGCAAGTTATATCAAACTTTTCAAATGAAAACCCACGTTATAATTCAATATCGTGAACCGCCTGAACATTATGTTTATTTCCATTGGGAATACAAAACAGACCACTGTTATATGGGGAATTTCGGTTTGTTAACAAAATGATTTCAATAATGTATTACGTTTGTAGTGAATTGGACAACGTGGAAACAAGGAAGTAGTTTAGGTAGGCAGCTTAACAATAATATTTACGTTGTAATGATTTTGTAGTGGATAATCGAAATGTTTATTTTAGGGACCTGGTTAACAATACGGTGTTATTTCGTGATTCTGTTATAATTTTCTTTTCTCATAGCTACAAAACTAACTGCAAGTTTATGAAGCCAGCACAAAAATGGTTAAAAGCTTTAGTTTTAGCTAACCGATTTTTTGCAAGCTTGTAAACTCTTTTGTCTTGACAAAGGACTACTTCCGCTAACAGCACAATCAACCTTAGAAAACTTTTTCTGTAGTTCTAAGATACCTGTAAATAAAGTCTCCTACCGTATAAGTTTTTTTTCCTTGTTAGCTACATCACTTAGTGGATACATACAACAAATGTTCTGACAGAGTTAAACATAACTAGATTGACACTCATCAAGGAATAATTTTAGACATGTGAGGAATTGGTCACTTTTGATAAGGGGCTAGAAGCAGATATTGGGCGAGTTTTTGAGACTTTGCTGCAAAGAGGTTGCTAACACGACGTTATCTATGTGCAAAAAAAACCTAAAAAATATATTTGAGAAATATAAAAATGGCCTTGTTCCAAATGAATATCTATCTACCTGTGATAATTATCGGGCAAACTCTATTTCTTCCATCATTTTTAAAATTCTCGAAAAGGTTTTGAAGAGAAGCTTGCTTGGCCTAGGCTTGGAATCCGGTTTTGGATGGGAATCAGCACGACTTTAAATCCATCAGGTCAACCACATTAGGTTTGATCAAGTCATTTGGAGACATAGCTGGAGCTTTTGATGCACGTAAAGAGGTCGAACTCATGCCATGTGATCTGGCCAAGGTTTTTGACTCTGTTGCGAGACCTATACTTTTCTAGAAGATGGATATCTATGGTATGCTAGGTAGTGCATTGTCAATCTTCAGATCATACCTCTCGGGCCAAACACAGGGTGTTGTTTGGGGCAACGTTCTTTCTAAAGAATTGGTCATTAAGCAGGGTGTGCTTTCGGGTTTAATTCTTGGGCCTCCAGTGTTTATGTTGATTGCTAATTATCTGCCTGTCAATGTACCTTGCCCCTTGACGCATGCGGGGCCTGCATGCAGGTGATGCCAACCTCAACAACAAGGCTGCGTATAGTATACTATTAGAACACCTCATCATTAATAAGAGTGAGAGAGTGGTTTGCCGCATATGTTGTTAGGCTTAAGAGAGCGAAAACTCAGCGAATGGCTTCTAGGATGGTGACTTCCGTCCACGAGACCGTGAGAATTCTTAGAATCACACTTGAGACTACACTCACTTGGACACTTTACCGCGTTAACCGGGAAATTATTAACAGTCATATATAAAATCAGACGCCTGAAGGCAACGTCGAGTCGCAAGATCGCAAGACTAGCGTATCTTTCAAATTTTCACTCTTTGGCTATGTACAAGGCACTCGTGTAGGGTACAGTCCTGAGATAGATCGTATTCTTTTGAAACAACAAGAGCTATAAGGATCATAATATAATAATATATAATATACGGGTGTCCCAATAGTGCGTAATTCCTTTATATATCCCTTACCTTACTAGCTAGCCAAAAAAACTTTCTACAAAATTTTCTTGAGATTATGTAAGCTATATCGAGAAAATATATTCAGCTTTGTGGAACATCCAGTCGCACCGGAAGTAGATATCAACTTCGTTATTTTAAATAAAATGCTATACTTTTTATTGCATTTTTGGATAGAGATTAAAAAATAAGCGTGACTTTGTGTAGCATCATCTATAGGTATCTTTGATATTTGTGAAAATATTTCTTTTTTTTTTTAGCTCCGATTTATATGTTACTTTAAACGTATGCTTTGGGCTAAGTTTTGAGTTTCCGTGCCTTAAATTAATAATATCAATAGACGACATTCAGTTTTTTGAAATAGTTAATGAATAATTTATCATCATTGTACAGGGTATACTTCGTTTGGGTTACAACATAGCTAACTTTAAAGTGGCATAACTTGTGTTTTTTAAATAGAGCACCCCATATTTTATGGATTGTTCAAGTAAGTCATTTAATTCTGCATAGATGTTGTATGGGTTTCCCCCATATCTAAAGTTGACAGTTTTCAAGTTATAGTGGTTTGTTTTACTTTCGCTTGTAAAAACTGTATTCTATCAGATACAGGAGGCACAGAGAACGTAACAACTAATATTTATTGTGAGATGGTAGATAAAAGTCACTAGAATTTCGAATAGTTCTAACGTATCCTCCTTTTTAGGTTATTTTTTGTATGCTAGTGACTGTGGTTTATTATTACTATTATTATTATTATTATTATTATTATTATTATTATTATTATTATTATTATTATTATTATTATTATTATTATTATTATTATAGTTATGTAATATATGTATAATATATAATATATTATTCTAGTTATGTAATAATAATAATAAACCACAGTCATTACCAAAGAAAAAGAATCTAAAAAAGTCATTAGAACTATTCGAAATTTTAGTGACACAGAATACAGTTTTTACAAGCGAAAGTAAAACAAACTACTATAACTCAAAAACTATCAACAATATATATAGGAAAACCCATACTACATTGATGGCGCATTGAATGACCTGACCTGACCAATCTATACACTATATAATGTTCTATTTTAAAATAACATGCTATGCTACTTTAAAGTTGGATATGTTGTAACCCAAGAGAAATACAATGATAATAAATTATTCTTTAACTATTTTAAATAACTGAATGTCGTCTATCGATATTTAGAATTTAAGGCAGGGAAACTCAAAGCTCAGCCCACAGCATATGTTTGAAATAACATAATATAAATCGAAGCTAAAAAAAAAGAAAGTCGTAATATTTTCACAAATATCAAAGGTGGATCAATAGGGAATGCCACACAAGGTCACACGTTTTTTTAAATATTTATCCAAGAATGCAATAAAAAGTATAGCATTATATTGAAAATAATAAAGTTAATAGCTACTTCCTGTGCAACTGGAGGTTCTACAAAGCTGAATATATTTTCTCGATATAGCTTAGATAATCACAAGAAAATTTGTTAAAAGTTTTTTCGGCTAGCTCTGAGGGTAAGGGATATATAGAGGAACTACACACTATTGGGACACCTGTATATATATATATATATATATATATATATATATATATATATATATATATATATATATATATATATATATATATATATATATATATATCTGTATAATCACATAATCGCCTTAACAATTATTTTCCAGTTTGCGATACAATTCTTCCCGATGGACTTACCAGTGCTAAATAATAAGCAAGTGGAAAAGATCTACAGTTCTTGTACATTGGTTACATATTTTATTTAAATCGTAATAATAATAATGCACTGAAAGTGATTTAAAGGGTTTGAAGGACGTAAAATTTGTGTATGTTGATCTTTATAACGTTGACCCATTTTGACGATTATGGCCATCAACCGACGCCATGTGTTTGCTGAGTAGGGTAGGTACATTTTACGTGCCCAACCTCGTACGCTACACGGATCCGACAGCTTAACCCCCATTCCGAAGGGCTGAACGTAAGGCATTCACTTGCTCAATGAAACGTAATTCAGTAATAATTTAGATAAGTGATCGACGGGCTGTTGTGTTATACGAACCTAATACAGCATAGAGAGCCGATGTTGCACTCGCTGTGCTAGAAGAGACTGCCTATTATTTAATTACATTAGTGATGGGTCGTTATTTAACTCTCGGTTATTTTTTAACGGTTGCCGAACCGCAACGGTAACCACCAGTTATGGACTGATTAAAATAACAGCTTAAAAAATATCGCTTTTTACACTAAACTAGAAAAAGGAGTCGTATCTGTTTCAGTTCCACTGCAACTAGGTTCGATGAATAAACATCGGCAACTGTTATTTAACCATTTAACGGGATGAATAGCCTTGAGACTGGGAATGCTAAATATGTATGGGTATACAGTATACAGCGTACTTTACTTCATAACATTATACTTAACACGTTATTTATACTAGTGTGCTCGCTCTCGCTCATAGCTTTAGGAACGTAGGATCTTCGGTACAACAAAACGGTTTAATTTTAATTCTAACCGCTTGTTGACGGGGATACGGCATACGGACACTACAACACAGAGGTATTCTGTTAAACTGAGAAGCTGTTATTTTTGAAACAGTTGAGTTTCCCACTAGTATGTAAAGCCAAATATTTAATAATACAAAATGTTGGGTGAAAAGATGAATTTCTGTAAAAACGTGTTATTACTTTCACTATAGACAACGCAAAATAGGGTTATTTCTCGTGAAATTAAAGTACTTATTTATTTAAATTTATATACATTACCTAAGAAAACAGTTCACACGTCATTTTCGTTTGTCTGATAATAGTTATCAAATTGATAAAAAAATATAATGATACAACATTTTTTAATATCTATATACATTTAAATATAAAAAATTAAATGAATATATATATATATATATATATATATATATATATATATATATATATATATATATATATATATATATATATATATACAACAGGTGTTTCTAAATTGATGCGAAACATTTTACAGGATGATTCTTTGGCGAAAAATAAGGGTGTCTTTTTATTAAGTTTTTCTTGAAACCCCTTCTCCTCCAAGTTACAGCCCTTTTAAATTTTGGGCACAAAAAAAAGTTTTCATTAAATTTCTCCGTTATGGAAAAATTTAAAAAAACGAAATTTTGCAGATGCATAAGGATATCACAAGAGGGTGAAAAAACCTACCCTTATATTATTTTTTCACTACTTTTGATTGTGTGTACCGTTTTCTATTAAAAAAAAAGATTTAAAAAGAAGGATTCATTTAGCAACTTTTTAATGTCTTGAGATTTTCTCATAAAATTGTTAGTTTCATCACAAAAAAATAAAATATTACTCACATGGATGATATGAATTTACAGTGGTTGTTATTTGCTGAAAAATCAAGTACGTTACCGTTCTTAGAATCACTCCCTCTGCCTGTGTAGTGTAGTAGTGTATAAAGCAGTTGTTTGTTGAAGCTAGTGCTGCCTTGCAATAAAAGTTCTAACGTCTAACGTCCCAAGACGTGATAAATAATGATATTCATTGATTCTTGCTGTGGCATTGACATTTACATAAAGACCCCTCATAAAATAAATTTGTTAGAAATGCCTAGTTTATAATTCCTAAAACATCTAAGTAAATACTTATAGAAGACTCCTTTCTGATTTCTAAAAGTTTCACTTCAGAGTGGCAAAAGATTTACGACACGCTTATTATAATTTTTTAACCCTTTGTTTCATTTTCATATGGACAAAATTTGATATTTATACACTACGTGAAATAACGGGGTAAAAATACAATGCATTTATACTAGTGTGCTCGCTCTCGCCCACAGCTTTGGGAATGTAGGATACTATCGATCGACTATCCAATTTAAAATAACAGATAAATAACTGAGCTGTTATTTTCAACGGTTATTAAATAACGTTAACGGCTTCAACTGTTAATAGAAAATAACCGTTTTTCCCATCACTAAATTACATCATACAAATATTGCAGATTATCATTTAACGATGGTTTCAAACGATTATGAGCGAGGCAAAATAATAAAATTTAACGAGGAAATATTTATGAATGCTTTATGATCAATCAGGGGTACAAATAATAGGTCGTTTATATGGAAAATAAAATCTTTTATAGATTCCCGCTATATATCTTTTACGTCTGGTGAATGTAGCTGTAGAAGCAAGTCTGCATCATGTGCAGAACGTTTATTTTTCCTGCCAGAGGTATTTCCTGGTATTTATTTAAGCACGTTTTTGTTTGTATACGTAACATTAGAGTATATAAACAGTCCGAACCAGCCAAAAGCATTGTTAAACAGGTGGTTCTCCAGTTTAGATCCTAGTTAGTTTAGGCCAGTGCAGGTCGAGGACCACTCAAAGGAGATTACTTTGGGAAATTGAGCATGATTTAGATAACCCTCCACCAAACATTATAAATTACACTTCTAACAAGTTTAAATGGTGGTTAACTTTCCTATATTGGCATGAGTGTTGAGTGTTGACTCTAATTTAATTAAAATTTATTATTATTTTTGATGGATTAGCTACTCTATAAACAAATAATTAGTTAGTTAGTTCTTAGAGCAGTACATGGCCGCGGCAGGTTGCCATTCGTACAGTTTTCTGTGATTCTAAAAATATCTCTTGGATATATCTGTCTGAACAATACTTAGTGGGGTAATACGAACATATATTAATCTCTATAATTTATATACTTCACAAATAACACCAAACCTTGAATACTGCTCCCACATCTGGGGTGCTGCTGCCGCTTCTACACTCGCTATCCTGGACTCCATTCAAAACAGAGCTATACGTCTCATTGGTGACCCTACTCTCACCCAAAGGCTGCCATCCCTTGCCCACCGACGTGCCGTTGGTAACCTCTCTCTCTCTCTTTTATAGATATTTGCACGGGCACTGGTCAGAGGAGCTTTCTTCCATAGTTCCTCCAC
This sequence comes from Tillus elongatus, assembly GCA_964006375.1. Classification (NCBI taxonomy): domain Eukaryota; kingdom Metazoa; phylum Arthropoda; class Insecta; order Coleoptera; family Cleridae; genus Tillus; species Tillus elongatus. Next base: position 121,823,785 of record OZ023266.1, read on the forward strand.
CTGCTGCCCCCAACATATCTACCAGGGGAACAGAGCGAATGCACCCTTTTACTGTCCAGGTCACCAGACATAGAACATCTTGTTATGCCCGCTCTTTTGTCCCGAGGACTTCCAAGTTGTGGAACTCCTTGCCGGCACATATTTTTCCTTCTCCCCCGAACCTCAAAACCTTCAAGTCCAGAATTAACAATTTGCCTCTTTCCTCCTTGTCGACACCCACGGTACGATAGTATAATTTAGGCTGTAAGCCCTCGTGGTGTGTGGTTGAAATAAAAAATATATAAATATGAATTGTTTGTTTTTTCAGATCACTATGTATTTCAATACATAAATTAATCATTCTGACAGGCACTGTATTACAAAAAATATTTGTTTTTATTTTATATATGTGCACGCACACAAACATTTGTCTGGGATTGAAAATCTTAATTAATTTTGTTACTACTATTTTATGTACTTAATTTTATTGGGATAAGACTGGGATATAATCTTCATGCCTTGAGGTCGATCGAGACAACTTTAAAGACACAAAAGAGGACCCTGGTATGAATGGGAAGACATATGGAAAAACGATAGGACTCTAGATTCTATTTCCTTAATAAACAAAGAATCTTTTAGCAACAAAATCAGTAAGTCGGCGATTTTTTCTGGTGTCTTGAAAATAATTATTTTTCATTTTTATATGAAACAATTCTTATAGAGTGCATTTTACTTTGGTATGCAAGCAACATCTTGTTGCAAATAGTGCGTTTGGTGGTGAGTTTTCGTAAAAATTTGTCTCTTTTTCGAAAAATAAAGTTAATAAAACTTTAAAACAGAATAACGCTAATGATAGGCCTTGATGCCTGATTTTTTTTGCCCATATAATATTAAGTAAGATAAAGTTCTTTAGAGTTTCGGTTGCGTACACTAATCACTGCAAATGGTGTTAACGCTTTCTAGCGATTTACGAAGCTGATTAGGGGAAAAATGCTGTTTTGATTAAATGGCAGTAATTTAAAAACTTTGTCAAATCTAATTACATAAAACCTTGCAATACGGAAATATCTTTTTTTGTAAAGTAGATGACAAAATAAATACATAGTAAAGAGCTAGATATGTAGTAGTGTAACGTACGCGTTGCTCACATATTGTATAATATAGTACATGTCCTGTATTAATTTCTGATTCAAAGACTAACATTTTTTGCGGGTTTGGCTTATTTGCTTGGAAACATAGTGACCTAAGTGAAAAATTGAAGTTATGATGAGCACTGATAAGTACACTTGGAGAACACAGATCACCACATTCTAGAAAACCCGACGATCGTTTCACTAACCAAGTTAGCGTCATCAGAGGAGGAGAAATTCAGAATAAAAGAAATTTAATTTTTATTAAAAGGTTTTCTGAAATTACAACCAAAATACAGTAAATGTTCCAATTGATGACCTTCAGGTGCAATACAGTGATACAAATTTGCAGAAAACCCTTATAAAGCTTTATCTATAACTTCCGAAGTTATCTGTGCTAGTTCCATCCGAATGCGTTCTTTTAATTGATCTAGATCTTGTGGCCTATTTTGGTATACTATACCTTTTAATTATCCCTTACTTTTTAAGGGATAATTAATTATTTTATTAATTAATTAATGAGGGAGTTAAATCTGTGGACCAGGGTGGTCACTCAATTAATCCTTTATGTCTTACCTATTTATCTTGGAAGACATGTCGAATAGATGATTATAAAGCCACTTAAAAGAAGTATCGTATGACTATCATTTATACAAAAATAATATAATGCTCATGGAATACAAAAAATGTCATGGAACGCGCACCGAAATAAAAATGACAAGTACAGTCCGTAGGCCTGGAACAGAAGTGTTGCCAAATAAAAGGTGACGCGAAATATTTTTTTTGAATCGTAGACATATGAAAAGCAAATTGACTGATTACCATGGTCGACTACGGAAGAACTTTTGACAGCTACGAAATTTTATTTCTTTTTCTGTTCTTTCTAAGTTTCGTTCAGTTCAGTTCAGTCAGTAAGCTGGTTTCGAAATTTAATTCCATTAGTCACAGAAATTTTGGATAAAGTATTTTTGTTTTAAATTATTTTTGTTCGATATCGGTTGTACATGATTTCTCTAAAAATTATACACAACATATTCTACATTTTTTTCTTATTCTCCTAAGTAGCTCCATATTATTTCCTTTCTTATATAGATCTGTTTATATTTCTTTTTTTTTCTCTTTTTAACATTTTTAGCTTTTTTTGCATTTTTTTGTCTTCTTTTTATTTTTTATTCTTTTAGAGTAATATCTTTTCTTTTCATACTTATGTGGATTTCTTTTTTTATTAATATGTATGGTATGAACAGTGACTGCAATACTTACCTAGGAGTTTATCAGAGCGATTTGCCATAAGACACATAAGAAAAGACCACGGAAAACATGGGAAAGCACATAGGGATAGACAGACATAGGGATAGGGATAGACAGATAGACAGGTGTTTGGAGCTTTACAAAATTTCTGTTGCTACAGTATATTAACTAACTATTACATTCATTCACGCTCTCACCTTAGAGTTCCTTTCTACAGATCTGAGAAACAGTCAACTTTACCACTTTTTTGTTATGTGATGTTTTGAAGAGGAACATTATGATGTTCTAAAGATGATTGAATGACCTAAAATTGTTTTTTGCATGTCGTTTTTCTAGTACAAAGTGCAAGCGCACCACATTATCTTATAAGTGGACATATATATTCAACTAGATAAAACATTTCGAATGAACCTGATTTTATTTTTCTGTCCATTTATTATATATTAAAGAGGCTAAACAAACGTAAAGCACCTGGACTATATCTTATTACTGACACGGTACTGAACGAACTACCAGAGCAAGGGCTCAAATTTATAACTATAATCTTCAATGTGATATTACGGTTAGCCTATTGGCCCAAGCAGCTCAAATTTGCTCAAATATTGATGTTTTTGAAACCAGGAAAGCCTCCCACAGAAGTCAAGTCAAATCGACCTATAAGTCTGTTGCCCATATTATCAAAAGTACTTGAGAGGCTCATCCTTAATCGCTTACTAAGAGAACTGGAGGAAGAGAACTGGATTCCTGACCACCAGTTTGGATTTAGAAAACAGCACTCAACAGTTCAACAATACCAAACAGTTCAACAATGCCATAGACACTCATGAATATAATACAAAAAACCCTAGAATCAAAAAAATACTGTTCTTCTGTTTTCCTAGATGTAAGTCAAGCTTTTGACAGAGTATGGCATAAAGGACTCCTGTACAAAATCAAGAAATCCTTCCCTTATCACTATTACCTCATCTTTAAATCGTATCTATCAGATCGATACTTCCAAATTAAACAAGGCGAAGAAGTTTCATCTATCAGACCAATCCAATCAGGGGTACCTCAAGGTAGCGTACTCGGTCCGATTCTATATCTACTATGCATCTCAGATATACCGACTACCCAAGAAACTGACATGTCATTATTCGCAGATGACACAGCCATACAGTCTGTAAATGAAGACCCTGAAGTAGCCAGCTATCATATAGAAAATTACCTTTCATTGCTACAAAGATGGTTGGACAAAGATCAATCAAGCAAAGTCATCGCATGTCACATTCACTCTGACCCGCCAGACTTGTCCACCTGTCCACATGAACAACACAGAAATTCCTCAAGCTGATCATGCTAGATATTTGGGACTACATCTAGACAAGCGACTTACATGGAGTACCCACATTAAAAAGAAGCGTAAAGAGATGAATCTGAGAATGAAGAAACTGTACTGGCTAATAGGTAGAAAATCTCCAATTGCCATAGAAAACAAAGTCCTGGTTTACAAGGCTATAGTCAAGCCAATCTGGACCTATGGCCTAGAATTATGGGGGTTCTCCAAAGTATCCAACACCAGCCTAGTTCAACGCTTTCAGTCCAAAGCCCTCCGCATCATAACAGATGCTCCTTGGTATGTAAGCAATCACACCCTTCACAGATTTCTAAATATACCCTTCGTATCAGAAGAAATCACTAGAAGAGCAAACAAACACCTTCAAAAACTGGAAGCACATCCAAATGATGCCGTTAGACCATTTCGTGAAAACCAAACAAGACGACTGAATAGAAAGTGGCCATCAGATATATGGAGGCAGGTATGAAATAAAATCACAATTGCCGGATTGCACCAATGAGTGTAATTCCTTCATGTCAATTTCTCGTCAGCCGATTTACTTATAGAACTCAATGTATATACATATTAGTTAATGTATATAATATATTAGGTAGTTCTGATTGTAAATATTAGTGTACAATAAAAAAAATATATACCTCTCCTTCAAATAAGCGACACATCTTTTTTTCTGATTACAATCTCGCAAAGCTATCAGCATCACAGATATAAGAAGACTTTTGCATCTGAAGATATCTCTGTGATCTGGTGTAAAAAAAAAACAATCTAAACAGAGACCCATATATGTAGGGCTAGATGTGTTCTCACCATAATTATAACCGCAGACCGGTTTCACTCCAATTAGAGCTCGTCAGTACGGTATACTAATTACAGCGAGAACACATATATAAATCAATATGACTATAGTAGCCAGCCTCCTAGAACATTGTGAGATGTACGACGTGGTCGCCATGTCGGTGCGAAACCAGGTAGTATGTCGTCACGACAGCTCTAGTTAACACAAAATGTTATAGATTGAGACTGTGTACAACTAACTAACAATTTTGTGCGGTTATAATTATGGTGAGAATACACCTAGTCTTACATACATTGTTCCTATATTAGAAGAGAAATTGGCCAGAGCTGACAATTTACAAAATTGTTCGTTAGTTATACACAGTGTCTATCTATAACATTTTGTGTTAACTAGAACTGTCCTCACAACATACTATCTGGTTGCGCACCGAGATGGCGACCCTGTCGTACATTTCATAGTGTTCTTGGAGGCTGGCTGCCATAGCCGTATTACTTTATAGGTGTGTTCTCTCTGCAATTAGTATACCGTACTGGCGAGATCTAATTAGAGCAAAATCGGTCTGCGGTTCTAATTATGGTGAGAATACATCCAGCCTTACATATATTATCTCTATATTATGAAAGAAATGGGCCAGGGCTGACAATTCTAAAAATTGTTAGTTGGTTGTACACAGTCTCTATCTATAACATTTTGTATTAACTGGAGCTGTCGTGACAACATACTACCTACTTGCGCGCCAAGATGGCTACCCTGTCGTACGACTCACAATGTTCCAAGAGACCCAAGCTGTTGATGATAATGCTGATGCTCTGCTGGTTTATAATAAGTAGCCTTTCAGAAAGGCTATATTTAAACTAGGCAACGCTACAGGGATATCAAACGTGATCAGACGCTGGCGTCAGGAAGGAGTGTTGTCTTTTCTATTGTGGGCAGCATTTGTAGACTATTCTGCTAGTACATTCATTTCTACCTTCTGGACCTCAAACTAACAATTATAGTGTTCGTGCTACTCTTTAGCATCTTGCTAGCGAGCCTTTTATTTACTGCATAAGCTTGTTAGAAAATCCTACACTATTATTACCACTTTTCATGCCAAAAATAAAAAAAAGATTAGCTTTATTGTCACTACCACTCCAACATATTAGCTTTGTTGTCATACGAACAGTTTTAGTAAGAGCTTCCTGAAAAAGCTTAGGATTGGCTTATGCACTTTTAGATACACGTCAACAGTGACGAATTGACGCGCTGCAATCGACTTTTGTATATCTGCTGCACATCTGGAAATAATGCTTTGTTCTTCGTTGGCGAGATGTGATACGCACGGCTCCAAATATATTATTTTTTATTTTGTTTGTTTATATTACAAATTGACCCAAAAGCTCGCTTATGTTGGTAACACTAAACCTCAACTTTAAGGCAGATGTTAGCTTTTAATAATTTTATATAACGTGACTTCGACGAGTGAGTGAAATCCTGTGAATTCGATCGTCAAACGTAACTGCCACGAAACTCTGCTTTAGTGTATTAATTTGTCTGTTTATGTTGCTTCTAATGTCAAATTGGGTGTTTTGCTGTTCCTACGACAAGGTGAGTCCAAATGACAAAATGTAATCACCACTGGACGTGATTTCAGTCAAAAATCAAGCACTTTTCATATACGCTTACATAATTTTGAGATTTTAGATCAGTACGGTAAATCATTTTGTAAATAGTTTGTTTCAGTGGGCTGCACAAAAATGCTTGAATGCTCGAAAAAACCTTAAGGTACGTCTACCAAATCTGTTGGGTATAGTAACAATGATAAATCTGTTTATAAATCACTAAACAACAGAACGATATAACTTACGTAATCAAACAACGTAGCTACTCCATCGATTTTGCTGCCTCTCTTTCGGTCACTATTTCTACAACTTTTATGTCATAATTTACTTTGCACCACCCGCCCCTATCTCTCTTTACTACTTTCACAAACATTTACCAATTATTTTCTGTTATAACGTAGGACTATTTTTGAAACCTATCATATCTTGTGTTTTTATTATTTGGGACGTATTTCGCTTTTATGATCTCTTTTTTCATCGTCTTACTGTGTACTTATTCTTGTATAGATATACAAATTTTGTTTATCTAACTCTTCCAGTGACATGTTTTTGCCTATTTAAAGGACGTGTAGATATTTAACTTGCCGACGCAATGCCACATCTTCAGGTAATGTTAATTTAGGAGTATGTACTAGAAAGACGAAGTGACGCTTCTACTGTGAATCGAGCTCAGCATCATTGGCTGCAGCGCCATTCGTCCCTACCACTCATCAAGGCTGCAAAATTTATTGTCAAATGGTTCTCTTAGATTCATAAATTATTGAGCCATTACTTGGTGTAACTACTTTGTAGTAAACATATGCAGTCTTCCTCTCTGGCATTATACGGGCCTGTTTTATTCTTTGCAACCGATTTTGTCTTCTATGACATTATAAGGAAATAAAAAGAAAACTCTAGACGCAGCAAGTGCCTTATGGAAGTGAATTTTCATAAAAATCAATTTGGTTACTGGTATAGCCTATATAGTAGGAACAATGTACCATATTTTATCAAAATAATTACAGCGAAAGCATCAACTTAACTAAACCGACAGCCAAAGCACCAGAGAAAGGGTCTATTTGAAATGAATTTTCTGTAAACATTTTAGTAAAATGAAGATCAATGACGGTTGAATCTGAAACTTAAGGGTTCGCAGAACACTCTTCTTGCAACATTTTCTTTTCACAATCCGTATTTGTTTCACGTTCTTTGCCTAAACATTGCCAATTTTGACGTTTTAAATTACGAATTTGACGTTTTGAGGAAACTCCAAAATTTGTTTCTTTAGCTGCCCGTAGCTTTTTGTCCTTAAACTTATATATATATATATATATATATATATATATATATATATATATATATATATATATATATATATATATATATATATATATATATATATATATATATATATATATGTAAACACGGATCTCCCCATTTGTAATTTTTTTAAAGAAAATTCACTAAAAAAGAAAACTTGAATCACCAACGACTTATGGGCCAGCCTGTAATTGTAGAAATATTTTTTTAAGATGCATCTCAAGACACCCTATAATTAATGTCTACAATTTTTTTCGTATCTTGTATAATAACGGATATATTGAACTTTAAAGATTTTTTACGAAAATTCGACAAAAATGATATATCATTAACAGATAAACTCTATAGCCAACACTATTGCCAAATCATCAGAGAAAGGGTCTATTTGAAATGAATTTTCTGGGAATATTTTAGTAAAATGAAGGACAATAACGATTGAAACTAAGACTTCAGGCTTTGTAAAACATTCTTCTTGAGACATTTTCCTTCCATAGCTCATATTAATTTCAGCTTCATTGCCTAAATATTACCAATTTTGACGTTTAAAATCGCGACTTTGACGTTTTGAAGATAACCCTTTTTTTAATGCCTGTAACTTTTTTCTCCTTCAACCTACAGAGCTAAATTTTGGTAGATAACTTACCTATAATGACATAAACCCGCGTGTGAAATTTGGTTGTCCTTACTTTGTTAGTTTTGGAGATATAAATTTTTTTCGATTTTTTTAGAAAGAAAACACAAAATTTTCCGGGAAAACCTCGGCGGTTTTTGGTGGATAACAAACTTATCCAAGCGACTTGCGAAAGGGAGGTACTCACCAAGTTTTATCAAAATCGGTTCATTATTTTTTAAGTTACAGGTGTGACACACACACACACACACACACACACACATATATATATATATATATATATATATATATATATATATATATATATATATATATATATATATATATATATATATATATATATATATATATATATATATATATATATATATATATATATATATATATATATATATATATATATATATATATATATATATATATATATATATATATATATATATATATATATATATATATGTGTGTGTTTTGTTTCTTTAACGTCGGCCTATTTCCGCGAATATGGCCAATCACCGACGCCAGGGAGCAGTTTCACCTCACTATCCTGGAAATTTTGCCGAACCCCTGTCTTTCTGTAAGGAGGGTAGGGATCTTTAACGTGCCCAACATCGCATGGACACGGGACCGACGGCTTTACGCCCCCTCCGAAGGGCGGAACGTGCAGACATTCAACTTGCTCAAATACAATGCCAGAACCTCGGTTGATGTTAATTTTACAGTTTGTACTGAAAAAGTGAAAGGAGTACGCCGGGATCGAACCCAGTACCCTTCGGTTCAAAGGCACACGTTCTTACCTCTGAACCACCGAGGTTCTTTATATATATATATATATATATATATATATATATATATATATATATATATATATATATATATATATATATATATATATAACATTAAAAGTCTAAACCTCGGATTTGGGTTCCAGGGGTCCTAAATAGCGCTCATTTGAAGAAATTTTTTCAAAATTCAAAAGTCGGGATCTCCTCATTAGTGAATTTTTTAAAAGAAAATTCACTAAAACTGTATTCAGAGAGGAAGCGAGGACAGATAAGATGTTTCTACATCTGTATTTTGTTTTGTTAGAACTATAGGTACTATGTGCCAAATGTTAGATTTTAAGCTAAACTTAAAATTTAGTTATCAATATTTAAAAAAATATATTCCCTAGAACAGGGAAGGCATCGGAACTCAAATCTTTATATGACAAAAAGAATTTACTATCGTTTGTTGACCAAAAAATTATTTTAGACTTTATTTTAATAATGTTAGTACCTCTGGTTTATTAGTCGTCTCTTAAAGACGTTTTCATAATAACAATTGTTGACGTGTTCTTTGCAAAGACTCAAAAAGTAGAGTAATTAACTTAGCAAAACTGTTTAAAACTAATTTGGAAGCATCTGCGCTAACTCGGTAACGAGGAGCTGATCTTGTTGAGCCACAAATAATATAGAATGCTGGTGCCTTACAATTTTCCCTAATGAATTTTTGTCCTTCGAGCAGTGTTTTAAGAGATTCATTCTTCTAAATTCTTTTATGCTAATATTCTTTTACTGAATCTGCAACGATTTTTCGCTTAAGTTCAGACGTAATCTCGTTAAGGAACTTTGTCTCGGCTGCTGTAATAGGGCCATAAATACAGTAGACTATCCCTTCAAAACGATAGCAGAGAAAGTGTATGAAGGTTGGTATCTACAGTTCGGTGTATTTTTTTCTATTTTCCTTTAACGTCGGTCTATTTCTGCGACTACGACCAATCACCGAGGCCAGGGAGCAGTTTCACCTCACTATACCGTAAATTTCGCTGAACGCCTGCGCTTATCTAAGAACGGTAAGGATATTTAAGGTGGCCAACCTCACATGGTACATGGACTCCTCCGAAGGGCGGGACGTGCAGACATTAACTTGCTCAAACACAATACCACAACCTTGGATGATCTTGATATTACAGGATCTACTGAAAAAGTGAAATCCACTACTGGGAGTCAAAGTCTGGACCCTTGGGTTCAGAGGCACACTCCTGGAGTACCAAGGTGGCAGTTCGGTGGATCGTTAACAAAATTACATGATTAAAAAAAAAAATTATCGTAAAGGCAAGTCACGTTAATGTGTTAAAGATATACAAAGTGCGGCGTTCAGACCTTCAAGGTTAGCTGCTTAAGAATAGCCAGACCTAGTTGTGTTTTAAATAATTACAATTGTCGACTTTTGACATAGCCAACTTAAAGGAAAATAATCAGGTTGCAATATCATTTTTGTACCAGATGTCATTGACTCGCTTCTTTTAAATAGAACTTACAAGTATTACTGGCATTTGTAATTTATGACTAAATAATACAAAGTTAAGATATCACATTGTCGTGAATCTGCCCCAACAGTTATATTTACTTTGTTGTAGCTTCCCCATTTTAGTGAATATTTGTAGAAAAGTTTAACTAACGAGAAGATCGCGACTTTTGTGTTTTGAAACATTTTTTTTCAAATAATCCCAAACTGGGATCCCTAGAACCCATAATAGGGGTCATTTTCAATTTTTAATTTTATACATATACAGTGTGTTCCAGATTGGTGCTGCATGTATTGCTATCTCAGTTATTATAAGTGCTACAAAGTCGGTGAAATGGGTAATATTTAATAGAATTCGATTACTATTTTAGAAATGCCATCACGTTTCATCAATTGTTTTTTTTTTTGTTTCTGAAATAATCACGAAATTCCAAAATGGCGTATTTCTAACAAACCCCCGTATCCCTGTTATCTGAGAACATACGATATTTGAATTTACACATTTTGGGGTCACTTTTTTAGGTATATTGCACTAAAAAATAACACAAAAGAATATCTTTTAGCGTTTTCGAGATAATGGTTATAACTTTGTTTTTCTCATAGACGCCATATTGAAATTTTATTGCAGCATTTTTTATCCCCTTTTCAAAAATGTATCAATATGAAGATAGTATCCTCTTTCGAATAAATACGGAAATGAACAAATCGAAAAACTTCCTAATGAATTTTGCGGATGTGCGCGATACGGTGTAGTAGGCGAGCCAACAATTTGCTTATCATATAACTGTCAAATTAGGTTTAATTTTAAGTGCCTTCTGAATTGTTTTCATTGCATTTCGTTAAATTTGAGTTCGTTAATTGATACATTTTGGTTTAATTTAATTTGCATTACGTTGATATTATTTTCGAATACCCGACCATTAGACATTGCCCTTAATTTAACAAATAAATAAAAATTAAACAACCTACTTTGTAGCCCACAGAAACTCCGCAGCGGCTGTCAAAATTTAGGAAAATACATTTCCTGAACGTCATCAACCAAACGCAGGATATTTTATGGATCTGGTACTAAATTTGCTTAATTATGGGAGTGTTTCAAAACCCAAAAATCGTAAGTATACTGTGGAAACACTGATGATGTGGGGTTAACATCATGGGTTAGAGAAATTTGCAATAAAACGACTATAAAATACTGGACGTTAATAAATACAATCCATATAAGTGTAGGACAGTACAAGGTTTATCGGCAAATGATTTTCTACGTAGAGTAATATTTTGTGAATGGTACATTTAAAATATACGAGAAAATCCCAAGTTCTCCATGAAAATATTACGGACTGATGAAACTCAACTTGCCAATAATTGCGGAGTTTTCAACAGACATAAGACCCACCCATCACTGGGCTATAGAAAACCTACAGCACACTTCACCAATACGAATTCAAACAAAATTAGTGTTTGACGTTTGGTGCGGTATAATAGATAACCATAAAATTTCTTCTTCTTCTTAGGACGCCGTCTCCCTACGAAGGTTGACGATACAACTGGCTATAATGTTGCGTGATACTGCAACTCTGAAAATCTCCACAGATGTCCGTCCGAACCATCGACGCAGATCTTTCAGCCATGAGTTCTGCCGTCTGCCCACAGATCGTTTGCCCTCGATCTTTCCTTTGATGAGGAGTCGGAGGAGCTCGTACCGCTCCCCCCTCATAGTGTGCCCGATGTATTGGAGCTTTCGTTCTTTGATGATTGTCAGCAGTTCTTTGCCTTTACCTATTCTCCTTAGCACTTCCTCGTTGGTTATCTTGTCTACCCAGTATATACGCAGTATACGGCGATACAAGTACATCTCAAAGGCGTCGATGCGGCTCTCCATTAATTGGCAGAATGTCCAGCTCTCGGAGGCATAGAATAGCACTGGAAAGATAGAACAGCGCAATATACCTATGCGGAGCTGTAGGTTTAGGTCTCTACTGGTACAGAGGTTCTTTATGGAGATGAATGTCCTTCTGGCCTGTTCTATCCTTGATCTGATTTCCATTTTAGGGTCACTGTTCTCGTTGACGAGCGCTCCAAGGTATTTAACGGACGGCACCTGTTCTACAGCTTCGTTGTTAATTTGAAGGATCGCCCGTCTTGGTGCCCTGGAGAACATAACCACCTTGGTCTTGGCAACGTTAATGTGTAAATCATACTGTGTGCTATGCTCAACGATGAGGTCCATCATATTCTGGAGATGTGGTAGGCTGTCGGCGGCCTCGACCGCATCGTCGGCGAATCGTATATTATTAATAAGGGTGCCGTTGATTTTAACGCTCTCTTTCACATTTTCCAGTGCCTCCCGGAACACTGCCTTTGAGTATATGTTAAAGAGTAGAGGGGACGGGACACATCCTTGCCTAACACCCCTTCTGATTTTCGTTTCTTCGGATGTTGCTCCCCCTATCCTAATCTCCGCAGTCTGATGCCAGTACAGCTGCGTGATGATGTTCAGATCTCCCGCATCGGCTCCGGTGTATTTTAGTATCTCAATGAGCTTCTGGTGCGAGACACAGTCGTAAGCTTTTCGGTAGTTAATAAAGCAGGCGTATATATCAACATTCATGTCTCTGCATCGCTGTATGAGAACGTTGAGAGAAAAGAGAGCCTCGCGCGTGCCCATCCGTTCTTAAATGCAAACTGCATCTCCCCAGCCTGTCCCTCACATCTGGCGTATATCCGAGTGTGAACGATGCAAAGAAACACCTTCAGGACGTGAGACATCAGGCTTATCATTCGGTGGTCGTCGGATTGGGAATCGTTCAGTTTTTTTGGCAGAGCGATGAACGTCGGCCTCAGCCAGTCTGGTGGTATTTTCCCAGTTTAATATATTGAGTTAAACAACGATGTAAGAAGATTTAGGCCCCCATCATCTGCACTGACGAGCAATTTAAAGGTTTCCGCGTGAATAGTGTCTGGTCCTACAGCCTTGTCATTTTTCTGAAGTTTTATAGCACGTCTCACTTCCTCTGCCCTGATAGCAGTGCTGGGTTCGTTGATATCATCATAGTCCTTAGGTGGTTGGTCGGATCGTGTGTCATTGAAGGGGGCCTCAACATACTCCTTCCATCTTTTAAGCTTTTTCTCAACGCTCGTTAAGATCTTGTTGTTAGTGTCCTTCAAAATACCGTGGATCTGCCTGCGTTGTGTGTTTGTGAATTCCTTGACCTTTTTGTGGAGATTAAACGAGTCGTGATTTTTTTCTAGCGTCTCCATTTCACTGCATTTTTCAGCTATCCATCCTTCCCTTGCTTTTCGGCATTCAGATCTCACCGTACTGTTCAGCTCCCTGTACCGGCTATTCTCTGTGGCCTTGTATTTCCTTTTCTCATTCATAAGTTGGAGAATTTCGTCTGTCATCCACTGTTTTCTTTTACAGGCTTGTGCATATCCAATGTCATCCTCCTGGGTCTCCAAAAGTGTCTTCTTCAAGACAGTCCACCAGGGGCTCTACGTCGTCATCATTGGAAAAGTTAGTTGTTTGTATACGTGCCTCGAGACTCTCAGCTGCTCTGGCTCGTATCTCGGGATCAAGAAGTCTTCTGACATTGACTCGTTTAGGTTTATTTGGACGTTGGACTCTAGTGAAGTAGCGAATCTGTAGACTCATTACTACAGGATTGTGGTCGCTGTTGAGGTCGACGCCAGGGTATGTTGTTGCTGATTTGACAAGCTTGATTAAATGGCTCTTAATGAGGATAAATTCTATCTGATTTCTCACTATGTGGTTATCACGATCTGCTGGGGATTTCCACGTGTATAGACGTCCAGGATGTTGTTTGAAGTAGGTGTTGGTAGCAGAGAGGCGGTGCTCTGTACAAAATTGCACCGTGTTTGCGTGTTCCCAGACCATGATTTCCGCAGACCCCGCCATCAGCGCTTTTCCCGCCTTTTTGGCGTTAAAGTCGCCAAGAACAATTGTCATCTCCCCTTGTTTTGTTGTTTTCATAGCTTCTTCTAAAGCAGAGTAGAATCCTTCAACCGCCTCATCAGGTTTGTCCCCTGTTGGAGCGTACGCTTGAATTACGTTCATGACTCTGTAAGTAGTTACGAGTCTCAAGAGCATCACTCGATCTCCGAGTGGGATAAAATCAATTACCGATTTTTCTAGTTCAGAGCAGATGAGATACGCCATACTGGTGTTTGGGGTCGTCGCCACCAGGGTAGTAGAGAACTCCATTTTTAGTCCTGTGATTCAGAGTGCCTGGCCATTTTGCCTCGCTTAGCCCCAAGGTCTTGACCCAGAATCTACACATTTCCGCATCTATATTGGCGAGTTTTCTTGCCATACATAGGCTACGTATATTCCACGTTGCAATTCTGGTTTCTTTTCTATATACTTGAATTCTGTTAGTTTTCATGGACGGGGGGATTCTTCGCACCCTCTCCCCACTTAAGGGTTGCCCCGAACTGAGGGCCGTGTCTATATTTGTTTCAGCCATGTTGAATAAATGGAATGATAGTGTAGTGGGACTTCCGTTTCCCTTCTGCACCGCATTGTTGAAGCCGTTGGAACTGCTACAGTGGCGCCTCCCACTTCCATTGGGACGCTGTGTGTGAATTACAACTTCGGCACCGACACATGGTACTGTTGCTGTTGCTGCCCAGCAACAGATTTTCACCATATCTGGTTATCCTCACTTAGTTTAGCCTGCAGGTCGATGCAGTTGCCCGGGGTGTGGCACGAGGAGCCATAAGTGAGAATTGGGTGCCCTATGAGGACCAGTCATGGTCGACCGCTCACCGGCTATGCCGCCGAGCAGACCGTCTTCGATGAAAGGTGCTACCTCTTCAACGCAACCCCAACACTATAAAATACGATCTGAATTTAAACATGAAATTATTAAAATTCTTACCTACAAGAATTCAATTGGACCATTCAGTTTTAATTTTAATTTGTATGCAGCACGATATCTTCAGCTCTTGGAAGGGCAAATAATGCCAGCTGGAATGCAGCTGGGGAACACTTGGATCTGTTTTTATTAGTTTAGCGTCAGTGTATTTCCGCGACTAATCACCGACACAGCAGTGTCACCTTACTATCCCGGAAATGTTACCCCATTCCAATATTTATGTAAGGAGGATCGGGATCTTTAACGTGCCCAACATCAAACGGACACGGGACCGACAACTTTACGCCCCCTCCGAAGGGCAGGACGTGCAGACAATCAACTTATTCAAATACAATGCCACAACCTCGGTCGATATTAATGTTATAGAATGTACTGAAAAAGTGAAAGGAGAACTATGGGTTCGAACTCTGTACCCTTTGGTTTAGAGGCACACGTTATTACCACTGAACCACTGAGGCTCTGGGAACTTTAATCAAACTTGATTTATGCACGATGGTTGTCCAGCTCATAGAGCCACCATAGCCAAGAATTTTTCAGAAGAGAGCGTTCCCAAAGAATTAATTGCCAATAATGGCAATATTTTGTGGCCTGCTAGATCCCCTGATATAAATCCTCTTGACTTTTTTATGGGGTCAAATTAAGAACGAAACTTACGCAAATATAGATTACCAAAATGTTTCAATTTTAGAAGAAAGAGTCCGAAACGCTTTGCGTGCACTGAATAGAAACACGTTAATTAGGGCCACAAACTATCTGCAAAATCGTTGTAAAATGTGCATTGATCGAGGTGGTGGCCACATAGAACAATTTCTTTAAATTAAACAGTTGCTCTCTAAACTTTGTTTGTAGATATAAACTTGTATTGGAAATTGTCCCAAAATTACCGAAATATGTCTGTTTTTACATTCGTTCAAAAAATCTAATCGATAATAATGCATGAATAGTTTCTGAATTGCCTAGCTAGTGCAGGGTGAAACATTCAATCGCCTAATGAAGTGATCGACTGAAAAATTGGACGCTATCATGAGCCAAAGCTTAACTAGATAAACAATTTTTTTGCGAGTTACAGGTAACTGATATACATATTTTTATTTCTGTAATAGAAAATACCGCGTTGTGATACATTTTTTGAAAGAGGATAAAAATGCTATTTAATGCAATAAAACTCCAATATGGCGTTAATAAGAAAAAAAAAGTTTTTATTTTTTCTTGCCAAGACGTTAGAAAAATGCCTATATAATGTTTAAACTAAAATACCGTATGTTCTCAGATAACCGAGATGCGGGGTTTCAGTAAAAACGTTCAATTTTGGTTTTCGCGATTACTCCAAGAACAAAAAACTCTGGACGCAGCAAGTGCGTTATGGAAGTGAATTTTCATAAAAATGTTTTTAATTACAAATATACATCAATTTGGTTACCGGCATAACCTATATAGTAGGAACAATGTACCACATTTTATCAAAATAATTATTTGAAAATGTACAAAAATTTTCCGAAAATAAACTTTAAATGTTTCCGAGAAAACTGCTCTCCTAGCCAATGAACCTTAGGTTAATAGCAAATTGAGTTATTGAAATTTGAAACATTTAATGAAAATTCGCAACCAAAACATCCTTGCTGCGTTCATACAAAAATTTTCCGAAAATAAAGTTAAATCTTGGTTTTCTAACCAACAAAACCCACGTTAATAGCAAATAGAATTATTGAAATTTGAAGAATATAATGAAAATTTGCTACTAAAACGCACTTACTGCGTCCAGATTTTTTTCTTATGAACATGCATCATATTTCGACAAAAAATGCTAAAATGCAGTAACGAATTTGTTCTACGAAAATGAGCTAAAAATTATAGACCGTTAAACCATAAACTTCACTAAACCTACAGCGAAAGCATAACTTAACTAAACCGACAGCCAAAGCATCAGAGAAAGGGTCTACTTGAAATGAATTTTCTGTAAATATTTTAGTAAAATAAAGGGCAATGGCGGTTGAATCTGAAACTTTAGGGTTCGCAGAATACTCTTGCAACATTTTCTTTTCACAATCCGTATTTGTTTCACGTTCTTTGCCTAAACATTGCCAATGTTGACGTTTTAAATTGCGAGTTTGACGTTTTGAGAAAAACTCCAAAATTTGTTTCTTTAGCTGCCCGTAACGTTTTTGTCCTCAAACTTAGAGACCCAAATTGGTACATGGTTCACCCTTTATAATACAAATACGCGTACCAAATTTGGTTGCCCTCACTTTGTTATTTCCGGAGATATGAATTTTTTTAGAAAGAAAACCAAAATTTTCCGGGAAAAGCTTGTCCGATTTTCCTGGATAACGAACATATCTAAGCTACTTGCAAAAGGTACTCACCAAATTTGATCAAGATCGGTCTATTATTTGTTGAGTTATCGGTACGCTATATATATATATATATATATATATATATATATATATATATATATATATATATATATATATATATATATATATATATATATATATATATATATATATATATATATAAACACGGATCTCCCCATTAGTGAATTTTCTTAAAGAAAATTAGAAATAATTTTTTAAGATGTAGCTCAAGACACCCTATAATTAATGTATACAAATTTTTTTCGTATCTTGCATAGTAACGAATATATTGGGCTTTAAAGATTTTTTTACGAAAATTCGACAAAAATGATATACCATTAACAGATAAACTCCATAGCCAACACTACTGCCAAACTATCAGAGAAAGGGTCTATTTGAAATCAATTTTTTGGGAATATTTTAGTATAATGAAGCACAATGACGATTGAAACTAAGACTTCAGGCTTTGTAAAACATTCTTCTTGAGACATTTTCCTTCCACAGTTTATATTATTTTCAGGTTCATTGCCTAAATATTACCAATTTTGATGTTTTAAATCGCGACTTTGACGTCTTGAGGAAAACCCAAATTTATTTTTCTTTAAATGCCTGTAACTTTTTTGTCCTTTAACCTACAGAGCTAAATTTGATAGGTAACTTACCTATAATGATATTAACCCGCGTACCAAATTTGGTTGCCCTTGATTTGTTAATTTCGGAGATATAATTTTTTTTCCAAATAAAACACAAAATTTTCCGGGAAAACCTTGGCGGATTTTCCTGGCTAACGAACTTATCCAAGCCACTTGCGAAAGGAAGGTACTCACCAAGTTTTATCAAAATCAGTCAAATTATATATATATATATATATATATATATATATATATATATATATATATATATATATATATATATATATATATATATATATATATATATATATATATATATATATTATTCTGACTTCCCCAGCAGCTTACATCTGTACATACCATACAGTACAGCAAGAAGGAAGGGAAAAAACTAGCGAGCACAATCAACCGTTCTCCTGGTCAGTTCCATGACGGGCATTGAATCACCTCACTCGCTGGCCACCGTCAGTTAGTCCTGCCGAGACTTGCAGTATGATGTCCAACAGGTTACGTAGACCCGTTTCGGCGTTGCTTAGAAAAGGTTACGCAGATGTTATAATATAGGGCATGCATACATTAAAATGTTATTGGGATATTAGTATTATGTATTACAATTAATCATTCTCAGAGACCTCTAATTGTAGTCGTGGCAGTTACGGGAGCACCGAACATATTCTATTAAGGTGTGAAAATATTAAAAACCTAATTAATAATCTAGTAAGTAGGATATGTGAAAAAAAAGCGATGCCCATTTAACCTGGCAACACTTGCAATATAAATATATAGAAATTTATGTATTATTAGACAAACATATAGAAAATCTCAACATAAAAATTGAATTGAACAGCAGTATTTTTTTATGTTGTAATGATTAATATTTGATGTATGTTTTTTATAGTTGTTATTTTAGAACATTATTTGTTTTCTCCCTGGTGTTTTTAAACCCTTACTTTCCGTGGCCCTTCTGTGAAATCTCGTTATAAAAGTGACCTATATAGGCCCATTATGCATGAAGTTAGTGTCCCTGTTCTTCCAATATTACTTTAATAAGTTAAAAAAAGTTAATAGTGGTTAAATTTTAAAATCGGGTTGTAATGGGCGAATGGCTTAAACCCGCAGTCATACATGTCAACAGCCCGTCGACAACAAACAACTACAACAACAATTAATCATAAACAATCATAAACAATTTTTATACAAATCCAAAATAAAGATCACTGTCAAACACCTGTTACTCTCACTTCTGTAATTTTGTGAATTCTGCAACCTAAATGAGTTCAATTTCCCTACAAACATTTACCTAATTATTTTGAAGCTGAAAATCTCATTTGAAAGGTTTTTATGTTCACAGACTGCTTAATTTCTTCTTTATTAGTGAATTTTCTTAAAAAAAAATTCACTAATGAGGAGATATCGACTTTTGAATTTTAAAAAAATTCCTTCAAATTAGCACTAATTAGGCCCCCGAGAACACATATCCGGGGTCGGTTTCAATTTTTATATGTTTATATATATATATATATATATATATATATATATATATATATATATATATATATATATATATATATATATATATATATATATATATATATATATATATGTATGTATGTATGTATCACACTAATAACTCAAAAAATAATGGGCCGATTTTGATCAAATTTGGTAAGTACCTTCCTTTTGCAAGTGGCTTGGATAAGTTCGTTAACCAGGAAAATCTACTTAGTTGAAATAGATTAAACAATGTTTTCTTTTAATTACACAGACGGATTCCCTCTATCAGTGTCAGTTCTGAGCCAGCCTTACATGTTTGAAAATTTTTGTACATTTTCACACAATAAAGTTATTTTTATGAAACATGGCACATTGTTTTTACTATATAGTTTATACTGGTAACCAAAATTGATGCCTGCTTTCTTAAAAAGAAAACACACATATTTGCAATAAAAACATTTTTATGAAAATTCACTACCATAACGCACTTGCTGCGTCCAGAGTTTTATAGGTATAAATTTAGACGACAAAATGTGACATTTGAACATCATATTTAATTTAATTCCACTACTATGTAGCATTATTGTGAATCTATTTAGATGAGTAAACTTAAAAAAGTAAAAAGTCTAGACGCAGCAAGTGCGTTATGGTAGTGAATTTTCATAAAAAGTTTTTAATAGCAAATGTGATTTTGTTAAAGAAAGCCGGCTCCAAATTTGGTTACCAGTATAACCTATATAATAAAAGCAATGTACCATATTTCACCAAAAAAACTTTATTGTTTAAAAATGTAAGAAAATTTGACATAACAAATTTAAATGTTCCAGAAAAAGCTAGTTTCCTGGACAACCAACCTTAGGTAAACAGTAAATTCAGCTATTGAAATTTGAAACATTTTGTGAAAGTTGGATATCATAACGCACTTGTTACATTCCGATTTTTTTTTTTACTTACAAACATGCATTATATTTCGATGGAAAATGCAAAAAGTTAATAATATAGGGCGTGTTCGAGTAAAAAAAAGAAAATTTTTATTACGAACGACTTATGGACCAGCCTGTGATGATAAAAATAATTTTGTGAGATGCAGCTCAAGACAACTTATAATTAATGTTTAACATTTATTCTCGTATCTTGTATAATTACGGATATATTGAGCTTGACCGGGGAATTGCGTCAGACTGTATATATGAAAGTAGATAAAAACTGAAACTAACTCCGGATATATGTGCTAAGGGGCCTAGTTCGCGTTCATTTGGAGAAACCTTTTCAATATTTAAAGGTATCGGTCACTTTAAGAGCGAATTTTTTCTACCGCTAAAAATTATATACAATTAAACGATAAACTCTATAAGTAAAACTACTGCCAAAGCATCAGAGTAAGGGTCTATATAAAATAAATTTTCTGGAAATATTTTAGCAAAATGAAGAACAATGACAGTCGACGCTGAAACATAAGGGTTTACAAAATTCTTTCGACATTTTTTCCACATAACCCGTGTTCGTTTTAGGCCTAAATATTGCCAATTTTGTCGTTTCAAATCGCGAATTTGACATTTTAAGAATAAAAACAAACATTATTTTTAAATCCCCATATTTTTTTTCTTTGAACTTAGAGATGTAAATTTTGGTACATAGTTTACCTTTTATAACATAAACCATGGTACTGCATTTTTTGCCCTAACTTTGCTGTTTTCGGAGATATAAAAATTTTCCGAGAAAAACTCGGCCGATTCTCCTGACGAACAAACTTATGCAAGCCACTTTGCTATATGTTATATATATATATATATATATATATATATATATATATATATATATATATATATATATATATATATATATATATATATATATATATATATATATATATATATATATATATATATATATATATATATATATATATATAAATATTGAAACTGACCCCGAAAGTTGTGATTTTTGATATTAGTGATTTTTTAAAGAAAATTCACTAAAATTGATACCACCTATTGTAATCAGTTCATCTTACAGAAACTCTGCCCTATGTTCTTCACTCACTAATTGATTAGTTTCTGAAAACAACTTTAAAAGCAATCCTACCTTAATTCTTCTTATTAGTTGAAAAAGTATTTTTTAAATAATGACCATATCTTTATGAAATCCCACTATACCAACACACTTTCTGCGTTAAGATTTATACTTGTTGTGTAGGTTTCCTAATTTGATTGTGACTTCCTTGTTTATACTTCCACGTGTTTCCGTATATAGAAAAGTTTCTGGGGTTTCTTTTACAGCTGTCCTTCCTTCATCTTGATCAACAACAATAGACCAAATTGGTTTCGATATCGTAAACTTCATACGGTTATAAATTCGTCCTCTTCTGTTCGTTGTACATTCACAACGCGTAAAAGAATGAAACTTTTTGCCAAGTAAAATGTAATATGGGGATGAACAAAAAAATGTAATATAATTGTTTTTACTATGCTTTAGATATTTTACATTAATCGTTTTAACAGAATTTCCCAAAAAAAAAACAATTATACTCCATAACACATTATTACATTTATCTGCCACATTGACAATTATTCATATTACAGTTAAATATGCATCTACTTAACCATTGATTACATAAAATTTATGTAAAGACAATTTTCCTGTAACAAAATGAGGACTTAAAAAATTACACCTCCAACGATATAGTAAACTGTTGTTACTTATTTTCAATCTTATTAACTAACATTGCCAACTATGAAAAAATTAACTTTTTGTGTCTCATTACTTTCACATCGTCAATGTGGAAGTATGGCATCGGCGACAAAAAGTTGAAAAATATTTTTAAAATGATTTGAGATCAAAAATTTTGTGTCTCTTTCCGTCTGTCGGTCTGCAGGCCTGTCGGTCTGTCGGCCTGTCGGTATGTCAGTCTGTCAGTCTGTCTGTCTGTCGGCCTGTCGGTCGTGCAGTCTGTTGAGATATCGTCTTCAAATTTGGTATACTGTTAGCGCCCGATAAACGAACGTTTCAGATTGTTTTTGGATAAAATCGCTTCAGGGGGTAGGGGATGAATAGGGGATGATTTGGTCAAAATTGACATTTTTTTCGTTAAAACACGAGTAATATAACGTTCTGGGGTTTGTTTATTAGAAAACTTTTAATTTCATCAAAAGCTGGTATACTGTGATGAAATTTATTTAAGGGTTGAATGTGTGGAGGTAAATATCGGTGACAGAAATTTCGAATTTTTTTTGCTAAAACTGCGTAAAAAGTCTCAAAATATATAGAAGACTTGATTCTGGAACGGTATTTTTTTGTCCGTCGGTAGGGTGTCAGCGTATACGTCTGTTTGTTAGTTGGGGCAATAGCTTTCGAACGAATTGAAATATCATCTTCAAATTTGGAATCCAGTTAGCACCCGACAAAAGAACGCTTTTAATTGTGTTTGGGTAAGATCCCGTAATGCGATAGGGATAGTTAAAACTTGAATAATATAACGTTTCAGAAGTATATGAGTATATGAATACGAATATTTTCTTCGTGGTCAAGTCATGGACTTCAAAATCATTTCATGAGAATATATTTCTGAGGAGAGTACTTTATCACAGCTACGAAGAAGTTATGATTCAAGTTGAAGCACAATTTTTAATTTGTACTGAAATTCTTTGTGCTCGGTACAAATTTTTTAGTGTGTTTTAGATAAGTTCGTAAATCTGGTAATTTTTTTATTAACTGTTACGATTTGCAATAAATTTTAAAACCAAAGTGTTTTTTAATTGGTCATATATTTCAAATGAGGTATCACCTGCCATGACATTCTAAAATTTCAAGGCTGCAACTGTAACTCAAGGGGGGTTGAAAGTAGAGGTGAAGTATTCACGTTGCAACATGTTTATTATCTAACGTGTAGCAATAATTGAGAGAGTGAATTTTTTCCATTTGGCTGTTCGCCACTATATATATATATATATATATATATATATATATATATATATATATATATATATATATATATATATATATATATATATATATATATATATATATATATATATATATATATATATATATATATATATATATATATATATATATATATATATATATATCTTCAATCAAAAAAGCTATGAGTCAATGTAAGTTCGTCAAGGGCAGTTTCTGCTTTTCGATTCCTAGCGATCCACATCAAATTTGCAACATAAATTAAAAATGGTATTATATCCAGGTGCACTAAATTTAAAGGAAATTAATATACGACAAAAAAAGTTATCAACAAAAATTTGAAGAAGTCTCTGTTTTTTGGCGACTCAGAGCTTCCACGTACACACAGTAGAACAAAAAGGAACTTGGGGGAAGAAACCAGCGAGCGAAAACAACCACTGGACACCATCACTAGGCAGATGTGCAGTTGTTATCAGTGGTTTCTTCTCACAGCTTCCTTATTTCTGTGGAGATGTAAAAGCTGTTGTGGAAATTTAGAACCATCACAAAACCAAACGTTGCGCTTTGCGCTATTCTTAGCATTATGGCATGTTACACATCATACCGCAAATCCCTGCAGAACTGAGGTGACAGTGGGGGAGAAAAATGTGAATATTTTTTTTCAAAATTCAAAAGTAGAGGTCTCCTCATTAGTAATTTTTTTAAAAGAAAATGCACTAATAATAATTTTAGAAAAAAAAGTTTTAAGTAAAAGTTCTAGAAAATTTGTCGATTGAAAAGTTAAGTTATAAGCATTTTATTTTTTAAACAATTATTAACAAAGATATAGGTAAAAAAGTCAATAAATGAATGCTAATAGTCGTATAAGTTGTAAACGGTGAGTGATACAAAAAAAAATTATTTAACAAAAAATATGAGAAATGCAATTATCTACAATAAAAGTCTTTACGATTTTTGGCCTAAAGTGCATAGTTATGGAGATATAGGCCGAAACGGTTATTCTCAAAATGGCGGGCACTTTCGGCCTCCTAATTTGTAAGGATTTTGTGTTTTTACATTCAGTACGTCATTCTGAACCTATCTATGAAAAAAATAACCCCTGTAGTTTAGTGCATTATGGACAAGAGTAACGGGCTCCTCTATTGCCTGTACTACAATTTCTCATCCCAAAGAAAACTCCGAATACAAAAATTCGTGGATTTATCTCGAAGTCTTTCAAAGATATTAAAGAAAATGGGATTTAATTTGTCAACTTTGACACCCTGTATTTGGGTTATAATTAACTTTAGGAATAACATAAATGTACCTGAATCGCATAATTTTTTTATCAAGAATCCGCCAATGCTCTGTGTACCATTACTTAAGACTCATCCTGTGTGTGTATATATATATATATATAATATATATATATATATATATATATATATATATATATATATATATATATATATAGATAGATAGATAGATAACTGCCTCAGCAGCTTCCACGGATACATAATGCAGCAAGAAGGAAGCTGTGGGAATAAATTGGTAAGCAAAACCACTACTCCCCAGGCTAATACCACGACGGGAATGGTATCATATTACTTTCCGCCCACCTTCACCTCAGTTCTGCAGGGATTTGCGGTATCATGTGTAACAGGAGACAGGTTTCATCCTTGCAGGTCTCATCAGTAAGTTATGCCCATGCTCCAGCGAGTCGGCCTTAAGGCAGTCATGCCATTTCTGTTGAAAATGGCGCAAAGCGCCACGTTTGGTTTTGTGATGTTTCTACGTTTCCACAACAGCTTTTCCCTATCCACAGAAATACGGAAGCTGTGAGAAGAAACCACCGACAACAACTACACCCTGGCTAGTGATGGTAGCCAGTAGTTGTTTTCGCTCGCTAGTTTTTTCCCATAGTTTTCTTTTTGTTGTACTGTGTGTACGTAGAAGCCCTGAGCAGTCAGAAAACAGAATTTTTTTTCAAATTTTCATTGATAACTCTTTTTGGCGTGAATTCATTTCCCTCAAATTTGTTGCACCTGGATATAATACCATTTTTTATTTATGTTGCAAATTTGATGTGGATCCCTAGGAATCTAAAAGCAGAAACTGCCCTTGGCCAACTTATATTAACATAGCTTTTTTGATTGAACAAATTTTGGTCACAAATCTAACAATACTCGATTAAAGACCATCATGAGATCTTCAAAAAATGTCCCCTTGTTGCATCACGATAAAACTAACAATTTTCGAAAGAATTTTCTTAAAGATTCACTGGTATTGATTGTATATGAAATCATCTAATTTAATTTTTAAAATAATTGGAGTGTGCTTTGAAAATATTCTCGGGAAACAAGATCATGTTGGGTCAGTTTTGACAGATAAATAGTGTGATGTGATTTATTTGCAAAATAGTCTAGGTTAATTATAAACTAAGGTAAATAATAATAATAATAATTTTTGAGACCGCGTAACTACGTTATTTTTGAGTTTTCAAACAAATGTTATGGGAACTTGTAGCACTAATTTTCGGAGTATCATAACTCCCTGAATTTTTTGATCATCATTGCCGGACACCTGTATAGACGAAATTTGACACTTGACCTTATTTTTTTCATTAGCCAACTCGAAACCAGTTTTTTTGTGAAAGGTATTAATTTTTTTTCAGAAAACCTTTTAAAGATAAAAAAGTTCCTTCAATAAGTTTTGCACACGTTGCCTTCATATGGGACCAAACTTGAAGTTTCGGGCTGAAGGCATAGTCTAGTGTTCTACGTTTAAACATATATGAGATTGTATGTGTAGAACGAGGCGTGAATAAACTTCCTTAGAGCCTCGGTATTTCAGCGGTAAGCGCTTCTAGCTCTGAACCGATGGGTAACGGGTTAAATTCCCAAGGTTTCTATTTCACTTTTTCAGTGCGTACTGTATGGTTGTGGTATTGTATTTGAGCAAGTTAACTGTCTGAACGTTCCCCCCTTTGCAGGGGGCGTAAATCTGTCGGTCCCGTGTCCATGCAATGTTGTGCCCGTTAAAGATACCTACCTTCCTACACAGAAAGGCAGGAGTTCGGCAAAATTTCCAGGATAGTGACGTGAAACTGGTCCCTGGCGTCGATGATTCGCCCTAGTTGAGTAAATAGACCGACGTTAAAGAAAAAAAAGTTATTTTTAATAGCCGCATCTCGTTTAAATTAGATTGAGATGAAAATGTTTTTTCGCATAGGTTCGAACATGCATGAAAACTTATAAATTTTTGTAACTTTTTGTTTTCATTTTATCGGATTTTCAAAACAAAAAAGTGTAATGTTTGTATGAAAAGTTTTTAAAGAATTTTCTAGGAAATGAATTTTTACCACATTCTTTTGTCTAATTTTTTGCAAATTTTCGTAAAAAATTTGTGTTTAATTTTTAATATCCTGCCTGGTGTGTGCTTTCTATAAACTGGGCAGGTTCTTTGGACAGATAAATCTAATCAATACCTGGTTCCATTAACGTGACCCAAAAACGAAAAATTTTTGCGCCATCTCGGTGTGGAACCAGGTAGTATGTTTTCCTGACAGTTGCAAATAACACACAATGTTTTAAAATAGATACTGTATACAACCAATGTTCTAGGAGGCTGGCTATCATAGCCGTATTATTTTATAGGTGTGTTCTCGCTGTAATTAGTATACCATACTAACAAGCACTAATTAGAGCGAAACCGGTCTGCGGTTCTAATTATAGTGAGACTACATCTAGCCTTACACAACGAAATGGTAACAAAGAGGCTAATAAATCCTTAAACATTTACTTGCAGCTGTAGTTAGGGTTCAAGCGGGTCATTGTGCACAGATAGATCTTGGCATAATTATCGTATTATATTTGCAAATGCATATGCAAACATTTAGTCACATTTTGTGCAAATGTGGCTGTTACATATTGCACTCCTTCATATGTTTTGAAATTTTTAGAGAGTTGCTTCAAAGGACGGACTCCATATGCAAGAGTAAGTTAGTGAAAGGTCTGTCAAGCACGGTGGCCACTGAAGGGTTCCGTTAGCGCTATTTATGTCTCGAAAATAATATCTAAGATCTGAATACTTTACGGGAATTATACGGTGACCACCCATTAGAATATTTTATAAACTATTTCGTTTTGAATTTTCAAAATTTGGGATATCGGGTCTTTAAGCATGCCCTGTGCAAATAAAGTAACGGCGTCCACGTAGTACTTCTGGTTATACCGGAAGTCGCCATCAACTTGCTTATTTAAAATAGAACAGCATATATATTAGAGCCTCGGTGGTTCAGTGGTGAGAACGTGTGCCTCTGAACCGAAGGGTACTTGGTTGGATCCCAGGGTACTCCTTTGACTTTTTCACTACATACTGTACAACTAACATCAGCCGAGGTTGTGGCATTGTATTTGAGCAAGTTTAATGTCTGCACTTCCGCCCTCGGATGAAGCGTAAACCCGTCGGTCCCGTGTCCGTGCGATGTTGGGGACGTTAAAAATCTCTACCCTCCTTACAGAAAGGCTGGGGTTCAGCAAAATTCTAGGATTGTGAGGTGAAACTGCTCCCTGGTGTCGGTAATTGGCGATAATCGCAGAAATAGGCCAACGTTAAAGAAATAAAAAACACACACACACAGCTTATATATGTAGTATTTCTTTTTTGGATTCTACGTAAAATTGGAGGTGAACCTGTATAAAGTTTCCTTATTTTCAAAGTTAACCCTTGTCGAGATTATAAATTTTCTTTCAAAAAAATCAAGAGAAATATTAACTAACTTAAAACTGAAGGTATGCTAAATAAGCACAATAGACATTATTGGTCGCAGACGAATCCGCATTGGATAAATGAAGTGCAACATCAGGCCCGTTGGTCTGTTAACGTTTGGTGTGGTATTGTCAGTGGACAGATAATAGGACCCAACTTTTTCAATGCACCATTGAACGGGTAGCTGTCGATTTTCTGAGCACTGAATTGCCACTGCTGTTGGAAAACGTACCTCTTACGACTGGTTGCAATATGATTTTTCAACACGATAGCTTTCCAGCATATTATTGTTTAAATGTAAGGCACTTTTTAGATTAAGCGCATGATTTGAGTTGCGTAGATTTTTATTTATGGAGACGACTGAAAGATATAATATACTGCAATCGATCTACTACAAGGGACGATATGATACTCACATTAAAAAATCCACTTCCAAATATTTAACTTGCAGCGACTGAAACTAGCGTTTTATCTTTTCCTTTGAGACCGCAGTTTTCTATTGCAAATGACGGACGGCAGTTTGAACGCGAGAGAAGCCAATGTAACAGATTACATTAATTAAATTCTATTATAATTCTCTTATCTTTTGTTTGTTTTGATATCAATATCTGGTAATTCGTAGTTACAGCTTCGATCGCTAATATCTGCAGCTAGACCAATATATCAAACTGCGGTTTTCACTGATAGCTTCAGTCTTTTGTAGCATATTCTACATTTTTGTTATTAATATATCGTCCTATTTAATTTTCTTCAGAATAACAGCAATGTAACTTGAATATTCAAACAGGGCCCTCTTGCGGTGTATATTGGATACAGAGAAATGAGCGCAAATCGTAGACCAAAAAAACTTCTTTTCAGTGAGTCCAAACTCACCAAGTTCACTCAAGTTAAACCGGAGTAATTATCAATTGAAAAAATGTACATTCAACCTCCCCCCTCCACTTTAGTTTTGGAAATATCAAAAAATATGCGAGGTAAGAAATTACATCCGTTGACCGGCCATTAGGCTGCGTGTGTCATAGGTACCACTTAGTTGGCGAAAATGTGATGAAAATCTCAATATTCCGACCAGCAGTGGCTCTTACGCCATTTAGCAGTGATTTTATAAACTTGAAAATACTTTCCAGAGATCTTTCCTGATAGCTTTCCTTAAGACAATTTTTTGTTTGAAGCTGCACAGTGAACCATTTCTGATATATGGCCAACGACTATTTTTAGTTGGCCACCTTGTACAAAAAAGGGCTTATAGCTGAAATAAGTTTTTACACTTTAACTGCTTTTCTTTCAGAAACTATTCTAGACAGACATATGTTCTCTTTCTATGGAGCTTGGTTCTTTATTATGTATTTGTTTAAATTATCTAGTATTTTTTAGTGTGTTGTGGCGAACTTTGTCAATCAAATGAATTGTCTCTTGTACTCTTAATTTTTGCAACAAATTTAGAATCCATGGCATTTGTGAATAGATAGTGAAAATATCTTACAAGTAAAGTATCACAAGCCCTTACTTCATAATTAAAAAATTGGGGACCGCAGTTGTCACTCAAAGGGGGTTAAATTTTAGGGGTGAGGTTTTTATGTCATTTTTGCTTCTAAGACTAACTTGTTTCGTTATTTTTTCTTAATATGTCCAACAATTGGGATACTGATGTGTTTCATACTGTATAAATAACAATAGCGTTTACAAATATGAACAGTAATGATAAAATATTTTTAAGAAATACTTGTATATGCTACGTATTATTAAAGTTGAGATGGCAAAAAATACCGGTGACAATCTAGATAGGGTTTCAGCAAGTGACCTATTGCGACTATCTTATATAATTTAAATTATATGTCACACCATCACATGCATACGCTTGACAGTGTTAACAAGATATACGATTTATAACAGAAAATAAAGTTAATAAGACTAGAAAAGCAGGACACAATCAGTGAGTGCGTTGTAATAATAGTACTTAGCGAATTTTATTAAAATCTTCCAAATCTCGAAAAATCACAAAAAATATTTTTTTTTGTACGTGTAAGAATTATAAAACTGCTTTTATCAAATTTAAAAGACCTTCTTACATACCGAATTTGAAATATATTGCAGGTATTCAAATTATAAGATTTGTTTTATGAAAATAACGCACACTCTGCGTCCTGGCTTTTACTACATATTACATATCACTTGTCTGTTTATAGATTTATAGAATAAGAAGGTGGTCTTTGCAGATTTGTAGTATATTTAAATAAATAATCTAACACTTTTAAATTGTAAACTCCATATATTAAAGCTGCTGCCAAAACATTACAAGTAGGATATATCTTAAATTACTTCTTGCATTTAATGCAACATTGAATCAAATGAGAAACCACAGATGTTGAAACAAATTTGGGACCCCGCATTACTTGCAAACATTTGCTTTTTATAACCCGCATTCATTTAAAAAAGGTTGGCGAAAAACTCACCCTTTTGACGTTTATAATTTTCGCTTTAACGATTTATGAATATGGACATAAGAAATTAGGGACGCAGCAAGTGCATTATCGTAGTGAATTTCCATAATAATTGTGCACTATTACATATTACTAGAATTAACACTAGAAATGAAGACAGCCCTTGAATATTGGGATTAAATGCCCCAATATAGGCATATTTGAAGAATTTTGTTGAAAGTGTAACCATGAATATCCCTCTATAATCAAAAAAATATTTTAATCTTGCGTCCCAGCTCCTTTTGATACAAATGCCCAAAAGTCAATTTTCTAGGAAGCTAGAAAATTTTGGTATATATAGGTACCGTAGGGGAGAAGTGGCATGAAAGGGACAAGTGTTGAAAGGGACGATTGATAAAACTTTTAATCTGCTAACAATATAAACTTATGCTACCAGCCGATAGATGTCTCTGAGGACACGCAACACTACCATGAAACCTCGCGGTGTCAGTGAAGACCGTTTACAAGTTTATACCTGTTGTGCGTTTGTGACTGTGAGATTATTAAAAATCTGTGTTCAGTAATGTTAATTAATAGTTATTTGTGCATTAAAGTTAGTGAAAATGCGTTGAGTTAAAGTAGGTACTTTGTGGATTTATGTATTATATGCAATTTGAGCAAAGGTTTGGTCAGTTTTACATAAATTTCAAAATTGCACATCTTTATTCCGTTGTGTTGAAAGGGACAGACATTGAAGCAATGAAAAAGACCTGTCTCTTTCAATACTGACATGTGCCCTTCATTATATAGGTTGTTTTTCTGCTTACTGTAGTAGCTGTATTCAATTGTAGAGTTCCCATATTGTGCCATATGGATACTAAACCCAAAAAGAGGATAAGAAAATCCAAAATAATCATCAGCCTATAGACATGGTGTTAAGAGGTAGAATGTCTATTAGACCAGCAGCCTCAGAATTTGATATAACTAAATGGAGACTAGCTCGCCTAGTGGCGCAGGCAAAAGTGTGTACTCCTAAAAACAAATTTGTTGATGAGCCGCAGATTTGCAACAGAAGTGTTTTCACTTGAAGAAGAGATAAGCTTGAGCCAATATTTGAAAATGTTCCCAAAAATGGCACATGGTCTCACAGAGTCACAAACTCGAAAACGTGCGCACCAATACGCTGCCAAACTAAATAAAAAGATGCCATAAAATTGGATAACTGACAAAAAAGTGGTAGTAGATGGAAGGAAACTGTTTATGAAGAGACATCCCGAGCTGTCACTGCGCCGTCCGAAGAAAACAAGCTTGTCGCGCGCAACTCCTTTTAATTCAACCACAGTCAAGACATTTTTTGGAAACTTGGAGAAAGTGTTAAAAAAGTACTCATTTACAAGAGACAAAATTTATAACGCTGACGAAACAAGCTTAACCACTGTTACGGAGCTACCCTCCATTATCGCTGAACGTAGAGCCAAGCTGTAGGTCAGGTTATTTCGGTTGAACGGGGACAGCTTGTAACAGTGTTGGCATTTATTTCTTCTTGTGGTAAGCACGTACCTCTGGTTTTCATATTTCCTTGGGATCGGTTTGAGGACTTTATGCTGAAAGATTTTCCTACCGGAAGCCTAGGCTTATGATAAACTAAACAAGGTCAACACGGATGTCAAAATAAAAGCAATTAAAAAAAGTGTTGCAAAGTAGTAGCAGTGAAAGTAGCAACGAAGAGGAAGTTGTCTATGCCGAGAGTGACAATTGTTTCGATTGGGAGGTCGAGGAGGAAACCAAGCTCGCCGAGAATGATTCTTTTAACGTGGATGATTTCGTCGTCGTCAAATTTGTGAAAAAGAAAATAATTCGACATTATTAATGCCGGAACTGGAAGAGTGAAAACCCTTTTTAGTGAATTTTCTTAAAACAAGTTCACTAATAAGGAGATCCCGACTTTTGAATTGTGAAAAAATTTCTTCAAATGGGCGCTATTTAGGACCCTTGGAACCCAAATCCGAGGTCGGATATATATATATATATATATATATATATATATATATATATATATATATATATATATATATATATATATATATATATATATATATATATATATATATGTGTGTGTCACACCTACAACTAAAAAAATAATGCACCGATTTTGATAAAACTTAGTGAGTGCCTTCCTTTTGCAAGTGGCTTGGACAAGTTCGTTAGCCAGGAAAATACGCCTAAGTTTTCCTGGAAAATTTTGTGTTTTCTTTCGAAAAAATGTATATCTCCGGAATTAACAAAGTAAGGGCAACCAAATTTGATGCGCAAGTTTATATAATAGGTAAGTTACCTACCAAAATTTAGCTTGGTAGGTTAAAGGAGTGAAAAGTTAGAGGCATTTAAAGAAAAATAAATTTGGGTTTTCCTCCAAACGTCAAAGTCGCGATTTAAAACGTCAAAATTGGTAATATTTTGGCAATGAACCTGAAAATAATATGAGCTATGGAAGGAAAATGTCTCAAAAAGAATGTTATACAAAGCCTGAAGTCTTACTTTTAATCGTCATTGTCCTTCATCTTACTAAAATATTATCAGAAAATTCATTTCAAATAGACCCTTTCTCTGATACTTTGGCAGTAGTGTTGGCTATATAGCTTATCGGTTAATGGTATCATTTTTGTCGAATTTTCGTAAAAAACCTTTAAAGCCCAATATATCCGTTATTATGTAAGATACGGAAAAAAATTGTTTACATTAATTATAGAGTGTCTTGAGCTACATCCTAAAATAATTCACTAATGGGGAGATCCGTGTTTATATATATATATATATATATATATATATATATATATATATATATATATATATATATATATATATATATATATATATATATATATATATATATATATATATATATATATATATATATATATATATATATATATCGTACCGATAACTCAAAAAGTAATAGACCGATCTTGATCAAATTTGGTAAGTACCTTCCTTTTGCAAGTGGCTTAGATAGGTTCGTTAGCCAGAAAAATCGGACGAGGTTTTCCGGAAAATTTTGTGTTTTCTTTCTAAAAAAATTCATATCTCCGGAAATAACATAGTGAGGGCAACCAAATTACGCGTATTTGTATTATAAAGAGTGAACCATGTACCAAAATTTAGGTCTTTAAGTTTAATAACAAAAAAGTTGTGGGCAGCTAAAGAAACAAATTTTGGAGTTTTTCTCAAAACGTCAAACTCGCAATTTAAAACGTCAAAATTGGCAATGTTTAGGCAAAGAACGTGAAACAAATACGGATTGTGAAAAGAAAATGTTGCAAGAAGAGTGTTCTGCGAACCATTAAGTTTCAGATTCAACCGTCATTGCCCTTCATTTTACTAAAATGTTCACAGAAAATTCATTTCAAGTAGACCCTTTCTCCGATACTTTGGCTGTCGGTTTAGTTAAGTTGATGCTTTCGCTGTAGGTTTAGTGAAGTTTATACTTTAACGGTCTATAATTTTTAGCTAATTTTCGAAGAACAGATTCGTTACTGCATTTTAGCATTTTTTATCGAAATATGATGCATGTTTGTATGAAAAAAATCTGAACGCAGTAAATGCGTTTTGGTAGCAAATTTTCATTAAATCCTTCAAATTTCAATAACTCAATTTGCTATTAACCTAAGTTATGTTGGTTAGGAAACCAACATTTAACTTTATTTTCGGAAAATTTTTGTATGAACGCGGCAAAGCCGTTTTGGTTGCGAATTTTCATTAAATGTTTCACATTTCAATAACTCAATTTTCTATTAACCTAAGGCTCATTGGCTATGAGACTAGTTTTCTCGGAAACATCTAAAGTTTATTTTCGGAAAATTTTTATACATGTTCAAATAATTATTTTGATGAAATATGGTACATTGCTCCTACTATATAGGTTATACCGGTAACCAAATTGATGCCTGCTCTCATTAGAGCGATATATTTGTAATTAAAAACATTTTAATGAAAATTCACTTCCATAACGCACTTTCTGCGTCCAGAGTTTTTTAAATTTGGTATTGATATATTACACCTACTTTAAATGTTTTTGTATGTGTCCCTTTTGGCCCCAAATGTGTCCCTTTCAATCCATTGTAATGCGTTGAAAGGGACAAACACTGTGGCTCATGTTTTTCCAAATTTTTTTAATAAGAACTAATTCGTTTATGTTTTTTGTATGCAAAATACTTTTGCAAATGTTATACTATTAATAATATCAGGTGCAATAAATGTAAAATATAGTGATATTACTTATAGACAGGTTTACCTTTAAAATGTCCCTTTCATGCCATCTCTCCTCTTAGTCTATTTAAAAGAAACTTGTGTTACCTGCTAATTTCATTAAAGCTAGAAAACCTTTCTAAAAGAGAACTTAATTCATATTTAGAAGACAAAGGTATCTGCCAAATTATACCTGGCAGGCATTTTTCTAACATTAAACAAACTTTTTAAAAACAATGTCTCTTACTAAGTGAAGATTGGAACCTGTGATGAGCACTGATAAGTACTTAACTATGTCTCTTAGTTTTTTATCAACAGTAAAAGAATGTCGGTTGAAATTTATAATTTTAGACCTAAAGGTGACAAATTTATCCAGCGTTTTAAAGAAAATTGATATATTGGCCCAAATGTATGAAACCTGGACACTATTGTTTCTACCAAATAAGTTAGTGAAACAAAACAAAACGTTACACGTGCATCGTACGGGAATAGAACTAGCCTTGGTAGAGTTGAGTTGAGAGGCGAACACGTTACCCTTCGACTAGGAGACCTACCAAACAAGTGTTTACGTGGCATTCTTGCCGTTCTAAAACCTTGATCTTTCCACTATTTGCTACATTTTCAGTTTAAAACTATAATAGGGGCCGTTCATTAAACTACAAATATAGTATATTTTAAAAGTGTATTAAATCTCAACTTCAAAAGTAATAAGTTGTACAATCGCATCATTTCAAATTTCATGGCATATGTCATTCTGACGTCGTGCTAGAGTGATCTGAATATACTCTCGCGCATTGGCATGGTTACAGTATGAGAAGCAATTATTTATTATGCCGAATGCTGTGGCATGTTGTTGGCTACGGTGTTCAGGATTATAGTGTCATAATTGTCGATCGATAGTTCGGGTAGTATGTTTTACCGTGCTACTGGTTTTGCTTGATCCTGTAGTATTGCATCAATATACATATGACAGCTAACTGCTCTGGCTTTGTCAGGCATTGGACTTTACCTCTTCAGTCGTTTCAATTCATGTCTTTCAGATAAAAAACTCGAAATTTTAAAAGGCAAATTACTTCAAATTTACAAAAGATGTTCATATGCACCGTTTCTAGATGCATGCAAAGTCTAACTCCAGGTACTCTAATACTTTTAAAAATATAGCGTATTTCAAAATATTTCTGTATATTATTGAGAACAAAAATGTTCGATATAGCTGATTTACGAACTCGTCGGGGTCTTAACAAAATAAATATATGTTTCAAGTTTTGTTCAAATCAATTAAGGGTTTTTTGAGTTTTGAGTGAAAATTTCTATAATTTACAAGCCCATAAAATGATAAATTTTATATATATATATATATATATATATATATATATATATATATATATATATATATATATATATATATATATATATATATATATATATATATTGTTGCGTTTTCTCCGGGTTCTGGATAAGTGAGACTTTAAATTTTAACAAAACAACTTTATTTACTCTCTAAATATGGATACAATAAAAGTTCTAGAATGTCTCTCTTACAAAACACTTAGTTTATCTGGCCTTACAATCAGTAATTTGTACAAAAGTCACTAATACACACACTGAAACTACAATCGCTATTCTATAACACTTCACACTAGTTACTGCTCCTTCGAGTCACTTCAACATTCTCTAACTGAACTCCCTGCGCTGGCTTACTTCCATCTTTATATAGCCGTCGCACCTTCCAGTTCGTTCTCGAGCGTTCTATTCCAGAATGTTCCGGGACCTTCTTTTACTAGAAGGTTCTGTGAATACAGATCGGTCCCGTATGTACACAGGGGGATGTATATACAGGATGATCCAAATGTGGTCATCACTCCTATGTTACACAAGAGGTGTTTCTCGAACTATAAGATCTCTCTGCGTATACAGGGTGTAAGGGTTCTCTGCGTATACAGGGTGTATATACAGGGTGTTCATACAGGGTGTTCGGAATGCGCAGACCTCAGTTATCCGTTCGCACGGGGTACAAGTTGGTAACTTCGTTATTTTTGGTCCTAGAGGGTTGAGACTTAGCCTGTGGGGGGTCACCCCTGGCACCCACAGGGGGAGGCGGTGTTGCCAGATTGTGCAAGAATTCGCAGATGTTGGGGAAATTTTGCAGATGTGGCAACATCACACCTGTATCTATTGAAGTGCTTTGTAACACTGCCCCCCTCCTTAAGACTGTTCGTCCCGAACAGTATTTACCGGTCGCCAACTTGGGGGTTCGTTGCCTCGATAGGGACTCAACCTCTCTATGTGAACAACTTTGGGTTTAGTTCTTGGAGACAGCTGGATTCTGTAGACTAGGTCGTTAATTTTCTTAGTCACCAAGTATGGCCCTTCCCATGGTTTCTGAAGTTTGGGACTGAGGCCCTTTCTCCTTGTTGGTTGGTACAGCCACACTGCATCTCCTTCCTTGAATGTATGGGGTGTTGCTCTGCGATCCAAGCGCATCTTCATCCGGTCACTGCTTAAGAGGAGCCTATCTCTGACACATCTGTGTATAGTGCGCAGTTTTTCTTCTAGGTCGGCGACATACTCAGGTAACGTAGCTAGGTCCGCTATGTCCTCGTTCGGTGGTGGTCTCGTCACGTCGATTGGTAACCGCATCTCTCTGCCGGTCAACATCATGGATGGGGTGTAGCCGGTAGATTCATGCTGAGAGCTTCTGTAAGCTAGGAGGAACAGAGGTATCAGCTTGTCCCAGTTTCTCTGATTCTCATCGACAAACATAGCAAGATACTAGTTGATGGTCCTGTTATGCCGTTGTACCATGCCGTCTGATTGAGGGTGGAGTGGTGTTGTTCGTGTTTTCTTTATGCCTAGCAAGTCCATTAGGCTCTTCCAGACTTCTGATTCGAAATTCCGGCCCTGGTCGGTGTGAATCTCCAACGGTACGCCATGCCGCGATATGACATTTTCCAACAGGGTTTCTACTACGGTCGTTGCCTCTTGGTTGGGGATCGGCGTAACTTCAGGCCATTTCGAGAAGTAGTCTATCGCCACCATTATATATCTGTTCCCAGACTCGGTGATTGGAAAAGGTCCCGCGATGTCTACGGCAACTCTCTCCCATGGTGTACCTGAGATGTACTGCATCATTTTTCCTCTGGATCTGGTCTTTGGCCCTTTCTTTGAAGCACATTGGTCACACCTTTTGCACCATTCTTCCACGCTTCTTCGGCAGTTTATCCAATGGAAGCGGTCTCTGACTCTGGCGAGAGTCCTGTTGACCCCAAAGTGGCCTCCACTCCTACTATTGTGTAACTCCTGAAGAACACTGTCTATGCACTCACTTGGCACAACGGTCTGGTATATACAGTCTCTACCATCGGCAGTTTCCCATTTTCGAGTGATCAAGTCATTCTTTAGACACAAGAAGTCCCATTGTAGCCAGTAGCCTCTAACCTCCGCCCCAAACCGGGACACATCGTGCCACTCAGGTCTTTTCCCCTTTTGTAGCCATTCTCTAACATTTATCAAGTCTGGATCTGTCTTCTGTGCGTCTCTGATGTATTCAAGATTTACGTCTAGATCGGTGTTATTCGCCTGTTCTGTCACCAGTTGTTTGATCTGATGAGTTACTTTGTCGATCTCCTTGTTCTCTTGTCGCTCGCAAAATTTAGATTCATGCACTGAACATGGTCTTCTTGACAGGCTGTCTGCATTGGCGTGACTTCTTCCTCTTCGATGTTCAATCCGGAAGTCGTAGCTCTGCAGTTTCTCTATCCATCGGGCTATCTGTCCTTCGGGATTTCTAAAGTTCAGAAGCCATTGCAGAGCAGAGTGATCCGACCTCACGCGGAACGTTCTTCCGTACAGGAAGCTGTGGAAATGTTCGATGGATCTTACAACTGCCAGCAATTCTTTCTGGGTTACACAGTAATTCCGTTCTGCTTTTCCGAACGTTTTGCTGAATTAGCCTATCACAACTTCTTCTCCAGCTTGGAGCTGCGAGAGTACTGCCCCAATGCCATACTGGGAAGCATCGGTGTCCAGTATGAATAGTCCTTCGTCCTGAGGATAAGCCAGTATAGGAGCAGTGAGAAGACGATCTTTGAGTTCTCTAAAAGACTCTTGGCAATCTGGTGACCAGATGAACTCGACCTTATTTTCAGTCAGGCTATGCAGAGGTTTCGCAATGCTGCTGAAGTACTTCACAAAGCGTCGGTAGTAGCTGCAAAGTCCCAGAAAACTTCTGACCTCATGTTTGTTCTTCGGCACAGGCCAGTCTCTTACTGCCTTTATTTTCTCTTGATCAGTTTCTATCCA
The DNA here is from genome assembly GCA_964006375.1 of Tillus elongatus. NCBI lineage: Eukaryota > Metazoa > Arthropoda > Insecta > Coleoptera > Cleridae > Tillus > Tillus elongatus. The sequence goes on from OZ023266.1 coordinate 121,863,106, forward strand.
TTGATTGTTGTTGCCCTTACTTGGTGAAACTTGTCCATACTGCATACAGACTTGGAGAAAACTTCTCTGGCTTCACAGTGAAGCCAGAGAAGTATTCTTCAAGTCTGTATGCAGTTTCTATCCCTTTCTCAGAAACGACATGTCCGAGGAAACTCACTTTCTTCTGGAACAGGACGCATTTCTTGGGATTGAGTTGCAGATTGGCACCTCTCAGCCTGGAGAAAACTTGCGTCAGATTCGACAGATGTTCATCGAAAGTCCTTTCAATCACCATGACATCGTCGAGATACACCAGGCATATTTCCCATGTCAGTCCTCTCAGCACTAACTCCATTAGTCGCTCGAAGGTAGCAGGAGCATTACATAAGCCGAATGGCATGACCTTGAATTGGTACAACCCATTCCCGGTTGAAAAAGCAGTCTTCTCCTTATCGTCTTTATGGAGTTCTACTTGCCAGTAGCCACTTTTCAGGTCTAATGTAGAGAACCACTTTGATCTGGCCAAAGTGTTTAAAGTGTCGTCGATCCGGGGCAGGGGATAACTGTCTTTCTTGGTGACATCATTCAGCTTCCTTTAGTCCACGCAAAATCTCATAGTGCCGTCTTTCTTGGTGACCAAAACTACTGGGGACGAACAAGGACTATTAGACTCCTCGATCACACCATCTTCCAGCATTTCGTTAACCATCGCCTTGATTTCTGATTGTTTGGCAAAAGGCAGTCTTCTCGGCGGCTGTCTAATTGGTATTGCGTCGCCAGTATTAATTCTGTGTTGCACTAGACTCGTACGACCTGTGATTTTATCTTGAGCGAAAATATCGGCCTCCTCCAATACGAACTTCAGGGCCATCTCCATCTCCATATTGTTCAATTGGCCCCATGAATTCTTGAACCGCTCTACTATTTCTACTGGCAGTCTTCTGTCTAATGCAGTGGGTGTCACGTTTTTGGACAACGTCACTCGGTCAATGGGTTCGCAAGTGGCGATAACCTCACCTTTCTTCAATGTGACCCTGTTAGTTTGTACGTTAGCCACTCTTATGGGTATTGTCTTCTTCGGGTCTACTAAGCATCGTGCGACGAGGGCACCATCACGTCTATCTTTTAGGGGCTCCGCTATGAGAGCAGACATACCATCAAGTTTCTGTTCTATCCTGGCTTTGACAATCTTCTCACTGTTACCAGGAATCCAGGCCCAGAATAAATTCGTCGACGATTTCTGCGACGACAGCCCTTACCTGTAGCTCAGTACTGCCCAGCATAATGTAAACAGTGGCCTCTCCATGCACGGGTATTCTATCTCCTTTTGCCGTCTCCAACACAGGCTGTTTGTTGGTAGTGAGTGCCGACTTGTTTGGCAACATGTCTGGACGTACAACGGATCTAGTGGCGCCAGTATCGATGGTGAAACTGCATTGTCTTCCGTCTAAGCTGCCAGGTATAACGAGGCTCTCGCGGTAGGGTCGGATAGTGGAGACCCTGACCTTGGGGCCTTGGGTCTCGCATGCCACGTGTCGCTCCCCTACACTGGCGTCAGGTCGGTTTCCCTGATGGCGCTCCCTGTTGGTGTATTCCTGTCCCTTGCGAGCCAACTGTTGGGTTTGTGAGCACTGCCTACTTATGTGCCCTTTTTGACCACACTTGTAGCATTCTATGTGGGACCAATTTGCTTTCGTCTTACGTGCTCCAACCGTTGCAATGAGCTTGCTTATGGCTTCCTTCATCAACTTTATTTCTTGCCTTAGTTGCTCTGTCGTGTCTGCCTGGTCCTCCATCTCCTTCACTTCGCGCAGCCTGTTGCGGCGAGGTTAAACATGCATTCTTCGCTGCTTCAAATTCTAAGCCATAAATGACGCAGTCTGTAAGTGTTCTAGACCTTCCGAGCCTCAAAGCTTGTTGCATCTCGTTGTCAAGTACCCCATCGATGAAGGTCTGGACGGTGATCTGGTTAACAAATTCTTCTGGGGCTTGGGGATACGCCAGTCGCACAAGTTTCTCCACTTCGGCACTAAATTCTTGCATCGTCTCATTTGGCTTCTGGACCCTTGACTTTAGTTGTGTCTGGTAGACCTGGCTCATGTACTTGTTACCATATCTCAAATCTAGAGCCTGTATCACTGTTAAGTAGTTTTGCTGTTTCGACTCCGGGATGTTCTGGAGGATTTCTAGGGATTTACCTCGAAGCGAGATAATTAGAGCAGTTGCTGCCTGTTGTTCGCTCCATCCATTACTGAGAGCTGCCGCCTCAAACTGCCTCCTGTACATGGGCCACGATGTTTCTCCGTCAAAAGTCGGCGGCTTTAAGGTTCCATGAAGCTGCTGCACGGCTGGCATATCTTCTTGCGGACAATTTTGAACTGGAGACATTCCAGTAATTCCTCTTGATTGAGTTCTGTCAGTCTGGCCCATCACCTGTTCTGTCAGTTCTTTATGTCTGATTTCTGTGCCTTTCATGATCATCTTCATTTGTTCTTTCAACCCTTCAACTTCTTCCCATCGTTTGTTCCAATCCTCTGTTGCATTTTCCACTTTACTGGTCACCACTCCTATTGTATTTTCCACATCTTCTACTTTCTTGTCCACATTTTCTACTTTCTTGTCCATATTTTCTACTTTCTTGTCCACATTTTCTACTTTCTTGTCCACATTTTCTATTTGTTCGTTGATCTGTTCAATTTCTTCTTTTACATCGACTCTTATATTGTGGAACATACTTCGGAGGTCTTCTTTGTCTCCTTGTCGTCTTCTCTCGGCTTCTTCGCGTTGCCTCTTGAGGTCTTCTTTATCTTCAAGACGCCTCTGTTCTTCCTCTTGTCGTCTTCTCTCGTCTTCTTCGCGCCGTCTTCTTTCATCTTTCATCTCGCCGTTGTTCGTCTTCTTCGCGTTGTCTTTTCAGTAAGTCCAGCAACTCTTTGATTTCAGATATCTCGTCGTAGTCAGTCGATATGGTGTTTACCCTTTACAGCTAGCTTACTTGTTCACTTCTTCACTCACTTATCCCACACTTCTGACACCAAATTGTTGCGTTTTCTCCGGGTTCTGGATAAGTGAGACTTTAAATTTTAACAAAACAACTTTATTTACTCTCTAAATATGGATACAATAAAAGTTCTAGAATGTCTCTCTTACAAAACACTTAGTTTATCTGGCCTTACAATCACTAATTTGTACAAAAGTCACTAATACACTGAAACTACAGTCGCTACTCTATAACACTTCACACTAGTTACTGCTCCTTCGAGTCACTTCAACATTCTCTAACTGAACTCCCTGCGCTGGCTTACTTCCATCTTTATATAGCCGTCGCACCTTCCAGTTCGTTCTCGAGCGTTCTATTCCAGAATGTTCCGGGACCTTCTTTTACTAGAAGGTTCTGTGAATACAGATCGGTCCCGTATGTATACAGGGGGATGTATATACAGGTTGATCCAAATGTGGTCATCACTCCTATGTTACACAAGAGGTGTTTCTCGAACTATAAGATCTCTCTGCGTATATAGGGTGTAAGGGTTCTCTGCGTATACAGGGTGTATATACAGGAATGCGCAGACCTCAGTTATCCGTTCGCACGGGGTACAAGTTGGTAACTTCGTTATTTTTGGTCCTAGAGGGTTGAGACTTCGCCTGTGGGGGGTCACCCCAGGCACCCCCAGGGGGTGGGGAGGCGATGTTGCCAGATTGTGTAAGAATTCCCAGATGTTGGGGAAATTTTGGAGATGTGGCAACATCGCACCTGTATCTATTGAAGTGCTTTGTAACTATATATATATATATATATATATATATATATATATATATATATATATATATATATATATATATATATATATATATATATATATATATATATATATATATAATTTATCATTTAATGGACTTTCAAATTATTGTTGCAAAAGTACCTGATTAATAAACATTAGCGGCCAGATTAATATACACACGGACAACGAGCCAGCTAGACGCCACGCTAAAAATAATAAGAGACTTACGACGAACTTTCAGATCTCTCTCAGGTATAGGGTTAGACACACTGACACCCCAGAAACAATCTCTAGTGATATTTGGGCGGTAAGCAGATTAAGGCCGGGTAATTGAGCTACCACAATCCGATCTACACCTACCCTCTGTGTTGGGGAGTAGGCATGTTGAGAACTTGTTGATTTCCTTTCATGTTTCTTTAATCTCTTGCAATTGGCTCTACATTGGGAGCCGAAACGTCGAGTTTTAATAAATTGAAGACGCAATTAAAACCGACACCCAGGCATGTATCACATTACGGGGAAAGCAATATATATATATATATATATATATATATATATATATATATATATATATATATATATATATATATATAAATTGAAACTGACTCAAGATATGACTTTAAAGGGGTCATAGTTCGCGCTCATTTGAAAACATGTTTCATCATCATTGATTTTTTTTTACAAAAATTTCCTGGCAAAAATGACAAATCTTGGCTACAATGTGTTTAGGGTCCTAATTTTCTCTAAAGATTATTAAATATCTCTAAATCCTGATGTCGTCATCAGTGAAATTTTTCCAATAAAACTAGCTACAAATAACAAAAGATATTATGTAGCTAAGCCAGTTTTGTGATTACGATTATGACTGAAACTGTTTTCTATGTCTCATTTTATGCGTTTTGTCTGGTTGATGTTATAATAAAAATGGAGGTCACGGCTATTCCTCTTCGGAAAACTAATACTATGTTCTGTAGCTTTATGTTGGTTCTAGAGGATTATGCATAGAAATATTACTTTTATGTGACTTTCAAATTAATTGGAACAGAACAAACAATACAATTATGAGCGTATTGGAACAATGCATTTTTAGTGAATTTTTATTTTGAAAAATTCACTAATAGAGAGGTATCGATGGTTAGACGTTGAAATTTTTTTTCAAATGAGCGCGAACTAGGACCCCTAGAACCCATATCCGGGGTCAGTTTCAATTTCTATATGTTTATATATATATATATATATATATATATATATATATATATATATATATATATATATATATATATATATATATATATATATATATATATATATATATATATAAACAGACAAAAATTGATACTAAACCGGAATATCGATTCTAGGGGGTCTAGTTTGCAATCATTTGAAGTAATATTTTTAAAATTCAAAAGTCGCGTTCTCCTTTTTAACGATTTTTTTCTATAAAAATTAGTTAAAAAACCGCTAAACCATAAATTTAACTAAAACTACTTCCAAAGCATCACAAAAAGGGTCTATTTAAAATGAATTTTCTGGAAACATTTTAGTAAAATGAAGGTGAGTGATTGTTGAAGCTGAAACTTAAGGGTTTGTAGAACACTCTTCTTGCAACATTTGCTTTACACAACTTGTATCTGTTGCAGATTGCTTGCCTAAACGTTACCAATTTTGACGTTTCAAATCGCGACTTTGACGTTTTGAGAAAAACCCCGATTTTTTTTTCTTTTAAATGCTTATAACTTTTTTATCTTTTAACTTACAGACTTAAATTTTGGTACCTGGTTCACTTTTTATAATACAAACAGGCGCACCAAATTTAGTTGCGCTTGCTTTGTTATTTCCGATATTACGTATATAAAAATTTCCGAAAGAAAACACAACATTTTCCGGGAAAACTTGCGCTGATTTTCCTGACAAACCAACTTATCCAAGCAAGGGGATGTATATAACAAATTTTATCAAAATCGATTAACTATTTTTTGTGTTATCGGTTATGTTTTTTATTATGGAACAGCCTATATTGGACGGCAATTTTGAATTCTACGCAAAAAATTATATCCACTCCTATAAGGGTTTCCTATACCGATTCATTACGGTTTTTGAGATATTCTGATTTTTTTCGTATTTGTAAAGGTTTGAAAAAACAATATTTGCGCACAACAAAAAATTTTGTAAAAAAGTTTTTTTGTAACCTGAAATATTAGGATCAATTGCTCTATCACCTAATGCATTTAACTGTTTTCAATAGCTTACAGGGTGATCAAATTACCCTGGTAATTTATGGGTACACTCAACTTCAATTATCTTTGTTATTTTTAAATACAACACCCTGTATTTTATTTATTCATCGTGTTGTCATTTTTAGCAAATTTTTCTTAAAACGAAAAATTCACTAATAAGGAGATATATATCGTACCAATAACTCAAAAAATATTCGGCAGATCTTGATGAAATTTGGTAGGTACCTTCCTTTTGTAAGTTGCTTGAATCGGTTCGTTAGCCAGGAAAATTGGACCAGTTTTTTTTCGGAAAATTATAGGGTTTTCTTTCGGAAAATTTTTGTGTCTCCGAAAATAACCAAGCTATGACAAACAAATTTGGCATATCCATTTCGGCTACCAAACTTACCCCACCGAAATCCAAATCTCTAAGTTAAAAGAAAAAAAAAGTGAAACAAGCGTACCAAATTTCTCTGCCCTTACGTTGTCATTTCCGGAGGTATAATTTTTTGGGTTGATTTCCTGGCTAACGAACTTGTCCAAGCCACTTGCAAAAGGAAGTTACTCACTAAATTATATATATATATATATATATATATATATATATATATATATATATATATATATATATATATATATATATATATATATATATATATATATATATATAAACATGTAAAAATTCAAATTGACACCGGATCTGTTTGTATGGGGCCTAGTTCGCGCTCATTTGAATTTTTTTTTTAAAATTCAAAACTTTTTTATAACTTCTTACTACTACAACATATAAATCCAAGTTTTGGTAGATAGTTTCCCTTTAATGTCATAAGCTTGTGCACCAAATTTGATAAGCATAGCTCTCTTAATTTTAGAGATAAACATTTTTTCCAAAAAAAAAATTTTCTCGTAAAACATGGCTCTATCTTCCTGGCTAACGAACTTTCCAAAGCCACTTACAAACAAAAGGAAGGCACATGCCCAATTTTATCAAAATCGGTATATATATATATATATATATATATATATATATATATATATATATATATATATATATATATATATATATATATATATATATATTGTTACGTTTTCTACGGGTTCTGGATAAGTGAGACTTTTAATTTTAACAAAACACTTAATTTACTGTCTACAATTACTAATCTGCACACAAGTCTCTACACTGGTACTACAGTAGCTACTCTCTTAACACTTTACACTGCTTCTTCAAGTCACTACCACATTCTCTTACTGAACTGAACTCCGGCTGGCTTACTTCCATCTTTATATAGCCGTCGCACCTTCCCGTTCGTTCTCGAGCGTTCTATTCCAGAATCTTCCAGGACCTTCTTTTACTAGAAGGTTCTGTGAATACAGATCGTTCCCGTATGTATACAGGGGGATGTATATACAGGTGATCCAAATGTGGTCATCACTCCTATGTTACACAAGAGGTGTTTCTCGAACTATAAGATCTCTCTGCGTATACAGGGTGTAAGGGTTCTCTGCGTATACAGGGTGTATATACAGGGTGTTCGGAATGTGCAGACCTCAGTTATCCGTTCCGACGGGGTACAAGTTGGTAACTTCGTTATTTTTGGTCGTAGAGGGTTGAGACTTCGCCTGTGGGGGGTCACCCCAGGCACCCCCAGGGGGGTGGGGAGGCGGTGTTGCCAGATTGTGCAAAAAATTCCGTTGTTGGGGAAGTTCTGGAGATGTGGCAACACCGCACCTACGTCCATTGAAGTGCTTTGTAACACTGCCCCCTCATTAAGACTGTTCGTCCCGCCAACTTGGGGGTTCGTTGCCCCGATAGGGACTCAACCTCTCTATGTGAACAACTTTGGGTTTAGTTCTTGGAGACAGCTGGATTCTGTACACTAGGTCGTTAATTTTCTTAGTCACCAAGTATGGCCCTTCCCATGGTTTCTGAAGTTTGGGACTGAGGCCCTTTCTCCTTGTTGGTTGGTACAGCCACACTGCATCACCTTCCTTGAATGTATGGGGTGTTGCTCTGCGATCCAAGTGCATCTTCATCCGGTCACTGCTCAAGAGGAGCCTATCTCTGACACATCGGTGTATAGTGCGCAGTCTTTCTTCTAGGTCGGCGACATACTCAGGTAACGTAGCTAGGTCCGCTATGTCCTCGTTCGGTGGTGGTCTCGTCATGTCGATTGGTAACCGCATCTCTCTGCCGGTCAACATCATGGATGGGGTGTAGCCGGTAGATTCATGCTGAGAGCTTCTGTAAGCTAGGAGGAACAGAGGTATCAGCTTGTCCCAGGTTCTCTGATTCTCGTCGACAAACAGAGCAAGATACTGATTGATGGTCCTGTTATGCCGTTCTACCATGCCGTCTGATTGAGGGTGGAGTGGTGTTGTTCTCGTTTTCTTTATGCCTAGCAAGTCCATTAGGCTCTTCCAGACCTCAGATTCGAAATTCCGGCCCTGGTTGGTGTGAATCTCCAAGGGTACGCCATGCCGTGATATGACATTTTCCATCAGGGCTTCTGCTACGGTCGTTGCCTCTTGGTTGGGGATCGGCGCAACTTCAGGCCATTTCGAGAAGTAGTCCATCGCCACCATTATGTATCTGTTCCCAGACTCTGTGATGGGAAAAGGCCCTGCGATGTCTACGGCAACTCTCTCCCACGGTGTACCTGAGATGTACTGCATCATTTTTCCTCTGGATCGGGTCTTTGGTCCTTTCTTTGAAGCACATTGGTCACACCTTTTGCACCATTCTTCCACGCTTCTTCGGCAGTTTATCCAATAGAAGCGGTCTCTCACTCTGGCAAGAGTCCTGTTGACCCCAAAGTGGCCTCCACTTCTACTATTGTGTAACTCTTGAAGAACACTGTTTATGCACTCACTTGGCACAACAGTCTGGTATATACAGTCTCTACCATCGACAGTTTCCCATTTTCGAGTGATCAAGTCATTCTTTAGGCACAAGGAGTCCCACTGTAGCCAGTAGCCTTTAACCTCTGCCCCAAGCCGGGATACATCGTGCCACTCAGGTCTTTTCCCCTTTTCGAGCCATTCTCTAATATTTTTCAAGTCTGGATTTGTCTTCTGTGCATCTCTGATGTATTCAAGATTTACGTCTGGATCGGTATTATTCTCCTGTTCCGTCACCAGTTGTTTGATCTGATGAGTTACTTTGTCGATCTCTTTGTTCTCTTGTCGCTCGCAAAATTTACATTCATGCACTGAACATGGTCTTCTTGACAGGCTGTCTGCATTGGCGTGACTTCTTCCTCTTCGATGTTCAATCCGGAAGTCGTAGCTCTGCAGTTTCTCTATCCATCGTGCTATCTGTCCTTCGGGATTTCTAAAGTTCAGCAGCCATTGCAGAGCGGAGTGACCTGACCTCACGCGGAATGTTCTTCCGTACAGGAAGCTGTGGAAATGTTCGATGGATCTTACAACTGCCAGCAGTTCTTTCCGGGTTACACAGTAATTTCTTTCTGCTTTTCCGAACGTTTTGCTGAAGTAGCCTATCACAACTTCTTCTCCGGCTTGGAGCTGCGAGAGTACTGCCCCAATGCCATACTGGGAAGCATCGGTGTCCACTATGAACAGTCCTTCGTCCTGAGGATAAGCCAGTATAGGAGCAGTGAGAAGACGATGTTTGAGTTCTCTAAAAGACTCTTAGCAATCTGGTGACCAGATGAACTCGGCCTTATTTTCAGTCAGGCTATGCAGAGGTTTCGCAATGCTGCTGAAGTACTTCACAAAGCGTCGGTAGTAGCTGCAAAGTCCCAGAAAACTTCTGACCTCATGTTTGTTCTTCGGCACAGGCCAGTCTCTTACTGCCTTTATTTTCTCTGGATCAGTTTCTATCCCGTTTTCAGAAACGACATGTCCGAGGAAACTCACTTTCTTCTGGAAGAGGACGCATTTCTTGGGATTGAGTTGCAGATTGGCCCCTCTCAGCCTGGAGAAAACTTGCTTCAGATTCGCCAGGTGTTCATCGAAAGTCCTTCCAATCACCATGACATCGTCGAGATACACCAGGCATGTTTCCCATGTCAGTCCTCTCAGCACTAACTCCATTAATCGCTCGAAGGTGGCAGGAGCATTACATAAGCCGAATGGCATGACCTTGAAATGGAACAACCCATTCCCGGTTGAAAAAGCAGTCTTCTCCTTATCGTCTTTATGGAGTTCTACTTGCCAGTAGCCACTTTTCAGGTCTAATGTAGAGAACCACTTTGATCCGGCCAAAGTGTTCAAAGTGTCGTCGATCCGGGGCAGGGGATATCTGTCTTTCTTGGTGACATCATTCAGTTTTCTATAGTCCACGCAAAATCTCATAGTGCCGTCTTTCTTGGTGACCAAAACTACTGGGGACGACCAAGGACTATCAGACTCCTCGATCACACCATCTTCCAGCATTTCGTTAACCATCGCCTTGATTTCTGATTGCTTGGCAGAAGGCAGTCTTCTCGGCGGCTGTCTAATTGGTCTTGCGTCGCCAGTATTAATTCTGTGTTGCACTAGACTCGTACGACCAGTGATTTTATCTTGAGCGAAAATATCGGCCTCCTCCAATATGAACTTCAGTGCCATTTCCATCTCAGTGTTGTTCAATTGGCCCCATGAATTCTTGAACCGCTCTACTATTTCTACCGGCAGTCTACTGTCTAATGCAGTGGGTGTCACGTTTTTGGACAATGTCACTCGGTCAATGGGTTCGCAAGTTGCGATGACCTCACCTTTCTTCAATGTGACCCTGTTAGTTTGTACGTTAGCCACTCTTATATGTATTGTCCTCTTCGGGTCTACTAAGCAACGTGCGACGAGGGCACCATCATGTCTATCTTTTAGGGGCTCCGCTATGAGAGCAGACATACCATCAAGTTTCTTCTCTAGCCTGGCTCTGACAATCTTCTCACTGTTACCAGGAATCCGTGTATCTTCGTCGACAATAAGTCTCACCCTGGGATTAGCTTCGCCTGTTGGTGGAGATAAATACAACTCTTCGTTGCCGATTCTCAAGATCTTATTCTGGAAGTCTACTGAAAGGACATCGAAATCTTCCATTAAATCCAGGCCCAGAATAAATTCGTCGACGATTTCTGCGACAGCTCTTACCTGTAGCTCAGTACTGCCCAGCCTAATGTAAACAGTGGCCTCTCCATGCACGGGTATTCTATCCCCTTTTGCCGTCTGCAACACAGGCTGTTTGTTGGTAGTGAGTGCTGACTTGTTTGGCAACATGTCTGGGCGTACAACGGATCTAGTGGCGCCAGTATCGATGGTGAAACTGCATTGTCTCCCGTCTATGCTACCAGGTATAACGAGGCTCTCGTGGTAGCGTCTGATAGTGGAGACCCTGACTTTGGGGCCTTGGGTCTCGCATGCCACGTGTCGCCCACCTACACTGGCGTCAGGTCGTTTTCCCTGATGGCGCTCCCTGTTGGTGTATTCTTGTCTTCTGCGAGCCACCTGTTGGGTTTGTGAGCACTGCCTACTTATGTGCCCTTTCCTACCACACTTGTAGCATTCTATGTCTGACCAATCTGCTTTCATCCCACTTCTGACACCAAATTGTTACGTTTTCTACGGGTTCTGGATAAGTGAGACTTTTAATTTTAACAAAACAACTTTATTTACACTCTAAATATGGATACAATAAAATTTCTAGAAAGTCTCTCTCACAAAACACTTAATTTACTGTCTACAATTACTAATCTGCACACAAGTCTCTACACTGATACTACAGTAGCTACTCTCTTAACACTTTACACTGCTTCTTCAAGTCACTACCACATTATCTTACTGAACTGAACTCCGGCTGGCTTACTTCCATCTTTATATAGCCGTCGCACCTTCCCGTTCGTTCTCGAGCGTTCTATTCCAGAATCTTCCAGGACCTTCTTTTACTAGAAGGTTCTGTGAATACAGATCGTTCCCGTATGTATACAGGGGGATGTATATACAGGTGATCCAAATGTGGTCACCACTCCTATGTTACACAAGAGGTGTTTCTCGAACTATAAGATCTCTCTGCGTATACAGGGTGTAAGGGTTCTCTGCGTATACAGGGTGTTCGGAATGTGCAGACCTCAGTTATCCGTTCCGACGGGGTACAAGTTGGTAACTTCGTTATTTTTGGTCCTAGAGGGTTGAGACTTCGCCTGTGGGGGGTCACCCCAGGCACCCCCAGGGGGTGGGGAGGCGGTGTTGCCAGATTGTGCAAAAATTCCCAGATGTTGGGGAAGTTCTGGAGATGTGGCAACACCGCACCTACGTCTGTTGAAGTGCTTTGTAACAATATATATATATATATATATATATATATATATATATATATATATATATATATATATATATATATATATATATATATATATATATATATATATATATATATATATATATATATATACATATAAAATTAGAACTGACCCCGGATGATAGTTCACGCTCATTTAAAAAAAAATTCAAAATTCAAATGTCGGGATCTCACCATTAGTGAATTGTTTCTAAGAAAAGTCACTTAAAGGTAATATAATGAAAATAGACACTCTCAGTTTGCCTCTTCTATTAAGCTGTAATATAGATTTTGTTTTAAATCCCGCCACTCTAGGAAAATAGGCTTTGTAAAGCGAAAATGGTTAATTCTACCAAATTACCATTTAGTCTAGTCGCTTGCCGAGAAGTCTATAATCGTAATCTCTTTTCATCCTTTGACCAAGAGACCTTTAAGAGAATTATAATATTAGACTCCAGCTCACTCGCCTCTTGCAAATTCAACATAACATGTAGTGGTTCTCCTAAACCTGTGTCGCAGAACAAAGCTTGTTGTAAAAAGGTGATATATTGGAAATAGACACTCTTAGTTCACTTGCTTTATTAAGCTGTTATATATATATATATATATATATATATATATATATATATATATATATATATATATATATATATATATATATATAATATTGTTTTAAATGCAGCCGCTGTAGAAAACTAAGCTTTTTACCACACAGCCACCTTATCTAGTCACTTACCGTGAGGTCTCTAATCTCTTTTAATTTTTCCACCTATACTTTTAAAAATGTTACAACAGTGAGTACCGCATTTTGGAATAAAATTCATAATTCAAAGAGAAATGTCTTTAATAAAAAACGCTCGGGCACCTCACCGATTTTTTTATTTTACACCTTATAGTATTAGTTTGAAATTTTTACCCCCCACAATTTTACCCCCACCCCCTGTTGACTTGTTTCCAAATAGCAACCCCATCACTTTTCGACGGAAAATGAAAGACCATACTTCTTTCTGTTTGATGGTATCAAAAATGTATGTCCAAAAGTCATAGACCGCTACGCAGGGTAGAAATTTAATGACTGACAATATAACTGTTTATTCTAAAATTCACAATTCTTCAAAAAGACACAACAGTTTTCAAACATTTAAACTGAGCATGTCTTGAACACTTACATGTTCAAAGTGTTCTCCGTTTTCTCGCTGATAGCGAATTAATCTTATGTAAAACTCGTCTCTCACCTTCTAAAACCTTTGGATGATGTTTCTAATTTCCCTCGTTATTCTTTCCTTTAAATCCTTCAAATCCAAGTTTTTGTGTATTACACTCTGATTTTCAGATGCTAAATTAATTAATTCATTAGTGGGGAGAACTCTATTTTGAATATATATATATATATATATATATATATATATATATATATATATATATATATATATATATATATATATATATATATAACTTCGTTAGTCACAAAAATCGGACCAGGTTTTCGTGAAAACATTTGGATTTTCCTTCGGAAAATGTATGTTATAAAATGTTAATATGTATCTAAATTTTTGTGTGGAATTCACATTCTATAATATGAAGCCGAGTACCATATTTGGTTGTCATAGCTTTCTTATTTCCAGGGGTATAAAAATTTTCCGGTAGAAAACCTAAAATTTCCAGGAAAAACTGGTTCATAGCTTTCTTATTTCCAGGGGTATAAAAATTTTCCGGTAGAAAACCTAAAATTTCCAGGAAAAACTGGTCCGATTTTCCTGACTAACCAACTTAACCAAGCCGTGTGAAAGGAAGGTATTTACAAATATCATCAAAGTCGGGCTGTAATTTTCTGAGTTATCGGTATTATATATATATATATATATATATATATATATATATATATATATATATATATATATATATATATATATATATATATATATATATATATATATATATATATATATATATATATATATATATATATATATATATATATATATATATATATATATATATATATATAAATACGTCACCATGTACCCAACTTCCATAAGTGACATTAGTACATTTCACAGTGACCCTGTTATAGAGAAAGGCATTGACCAGACATTGCTTAGTTTCAATTATTAAGTTTAAAGTACAATAAACTATAAAATGTATAATAATCATTTTACTTAGTATGCATATTTTACTTGCGACTGCTAAACGATGTTGCGTTAACAGTCGGTATTTGAAACTAATATAGTTCACATCTACTTGCTTGTTCACTTCCATTTTATATTAATATTATTAGAATAGTAACACACTGTATTGTTTCCCTAAAATAAAGTTCTAATTTTATGGAAACTTAAGTTTTGTGTTACCTAATTGGCGCTGCGTGAACATGATGCCAAAACGGCATTAAATATAATAATCGCCGGTTTATTTCAATAATTTATTTGGCATAAAAGAACCGAAAATTAACAGTGTTTCAAACGCTCCAGTTTCAAAGATTGTATCAACATCAAGTGACCAAAAGTAATCCAAGTTCCAGAAAAACTCCAAAAGAAGGCCTGTTAGGAGATGAACATCCTGTGAGTACCTTCCTTTATCTTTCACTATGAATTTATGATTGCATCTCTTGTATTTTCAAGCATTTTTGCTTCGAAATACCTTGTCAATAATTAGTATTAAATCTACTGTATTTTCAAGCATTTTTGCTTCGAAATACCTTGTCAATAATTAGTATTAAATCTACTGTATTTTTCAAACATTTTTGCTTCGAAATACCTTATCAATAATTAGTATTAGCTATCGTATTTTCAAACATTTTGTTTCAAAATATTTCAAAAAAATTATTTGTGTTAAATCCCACGTATTTCCAAACCATTTTGGTTCGAAATACTTTAAGATATTAAAGAGTTCTTACGTTAATATTTTATTAATAAATTAAAATCAGACAAACCTATTTAGCAATAATACTTTTATATTGTGTATCAGCTTATTTGAAGATTTAAGTAGAAATTACGTTTAAAAATTAATAATACCCGATATCTGGAAAAAATTAACTCGACAAAAAATAATAAACTATTTTAGTCATCATGTCACATAATAAAGGCGACATCTCCTTGTTATCTCAGGCATATATGATGATCCCAGAATACAGTGGAGGTTGTAGACATTTAAATTATTTTATTAGACAATGCGAACTGTTTATTATAAATTACAAAAAAGAGAGTACAGAACAAAATGCTGAGCATCACAATAGAATGATACTCGAATTTATTAAATCAAAAATTGTACAAGATGCTCGAGATATTTTATTATCTCTAGAAACTAGTTCATGGGAAAACATTAAAAATGGCCTTATGGCACAATATTCAGACCCACGCTCTGAAAATCTCTTGTTAACAGACCTCACTACCTGTTATATGACAAAAAATCAAACAGTTTTAGAATTTCATAGCAAAA
The DNA here is from genome assembly GCA_964006375.1 of Tillus elongatus. Lineage (NCBI taxonomy): Eukaryota > Metazoa > Arthropoda > Insecta > Coleoptera > Cleridae > Tillus > Tillus elongatus. The sequence goes on from OZ023266.1 coordinate 121,878,798, forward strand.
TTAAAGAAAAATTGAAAGCACTTTATGAGAATATCGAATTACAGGATTTAGGTACCGAAATTAAAATTTATAAGAAAAATTACTTTACTGAAATGGCTGTAACATCATTTAAAGTCGGCATACTAGAACAGTATTTTAGTCATTTAAGACTAGTAAATGTAACAAGTTTAGAAACGGCTTTACTTGAGTGTCACCGCATAGATAACGAAATAAAACAAGCAGATTTCATAAATAGCTTAAGAAATAAATCACATCCTTCTTCACAAAAACAACCCCTAACATTTTTAGAAAAAATTGCTTTACCAAAAAGACCGTTACCTCAACAAAATATTAATTTCGTAAATAGATTTCAACAACCACCCTTTTTACGACAAAGACCTAATTTCCCCAGTAAACCTATATCCAATTTGAGAGCTCTACCACAAAATAAAATTTCTCCGACAAATAGTCAAGTTTTCCGCCATCAGCCGCCTCAAAATTCATCTGTATTTAACAGAACAAAAAATACTTTTTCGACACCCCCACAAAGACAAAATCGACAATTTGATCAAACTACACCCATGGAAATATGTAATCTAGAATATCCGAATCAAGAAATGACAGATTATGTATCTGACGAATTATAACCCGAATATTATTTGCAATGTGTCGAAAACGAAAACCTTAATAATTATTCCGGAAATGAGCCAGAAAATCTGGATTTTCAGGAAGAAGCCTCGGAAAACCCTTTGTCACCCTAGATACAACCAATTTTATGACACTACCCAAATTACGGTTTTTGGTCCTGCCATCTTTAAATTTGAAAATTCTTTTGGACACGGGAGCTTCAGACAGCATAATAAATCCGGGCCCTGCATATTAATTTTTTTCAGAGTACATTTTCAAAAAGCCCTTTTCCGTAAAATCTGTAGGAAAAATTACAAAAGGAAATGATAATGTCAGATACCCCCTGTTAAAAGAATACGTCATACATTTTTCATTTTCATTTAGAGTAATAAAATGGCATGAGAGGTTTGATGCTCTTGTAGGTTCCGAACACTTTAAAAAATTAAAAACCAAACTAGATTATGAAAAAAGAACCGTAAAATTTAGAGAAATTGAATTACCTTTTTATTTTGAAATAAATCCCCTAAATTTTCAACCCTTTTCACAAACTTGTACTACCCATATTCAAATACCTGTAAATATTGAAGACGGGACAGTTTTAATTCCAGAAATGGAAAATGAATTAGTTCATATACCAGAATCCATAGCTGAAGCTATATATGGGTTTTGTTCTATACCATGTACAGTAAAAAATAAGTCACAAATCGCTGAAATTAACTTTACAGAACAAATTGAAGTAGAACCCATCCAAAATTTTGAAGAAACACCTAAATTTTCCAACTCAGTTCAAGTCGACGTGAGACAACAACTGAGAACTGACCATCTCAATTCTGAGGAAAAACAAAAACTATTTAAATTATGTCATCAATATTGAAATATTTTTTATCACGAAAACTCGGATCTTACATTTACAAATGCTATTAAACATCATATTAGAACTCGCGATAATGATCCCATACATGTAAAATCTTACAGGTATCCATATCACCTAAAAATTGAAATACAGAAGGAAATTCAAAAATTATTAGACAATAAAATTATTAGGCCCTCTACCTCTGCTTTTTGTTCGCCCGTTTGGATTGTCCCAAAAAAGTTAGATTCCTCGGGAAAGAAAAAATGGCGATTAGTCATTGACTACAGAAAACTCAACGAAAAAACGATACTCGAAAAATATCCCTTACCTAGAATAGAGAAAATCTTAGACAACTTAGGAAAGTGTACATACTTTACTACTCTCGATTTAGCTCAAGTGTTTCATCAGATTGAATTAACCCCTGAAAGCATTGAGAAAACAGCCTTTAGCGTGAACAATGGGCATTATGAGTATGTTAGAATGCCCTTTGGTCTCCGGAGTTTGCCCTTAACCTTCCAACGCGTAATGGATAATGTTTTTAGAGAATTTCTGTACAAAAACTGCTTTGTTTATATGGACGACATTGTAATATTCTCCAAATCCCTTCAGGAACACCTTATCCACATTAAACAAGTATTTCAAAAATTACAAGATGTTAACTTAAAGGTACAGTTAGATAAATCAGAGTTTCTTAGAAAGGAAGTTGAGTTTTTAGGCCACGTCATCACAATTGACGGCGTAAAACCAAATCCAAGCAAAATTGAATGCATAAAAAATTATCCTATTCCGAAAACACAAAAACAAATAAAAGCTTTCTTAGGACTTGTTGGCTATTACAGGCGTTTCATAAAAAACTTTGCCAAAATTGTTTATCTCCTCACAAAATGTCTAAAGAAAGATTCTACTCTTAACTTTAATGATCCAGAATACGTCAATGCATTTTTGCAGGCTAAAGAACTTATAATAAATTCACCCGTCCTAACATATCCAAATTTTGATAAAGAATTTCATCTGACAACCGACGCAAGTAATATAGCGTTAGGTGGCGTATTGTCTCAAGACAATAAACCTATTGCATTTTACTCTAGAACGCTTAATTCAGCTGAACGAAATTATAGCACTATTGAAAGGGAATTACTATCAATAGTGGAAAACACTAAACATTTTAGACCTTATCTTTTCGGACGAAAATTTACTATAGAAACAGACCATAAACCTCTAGTTTGGCTTTTTTCGATAAAAGAACCAAATTCCCGTTTAGTTAAATGGAGGCTTAAACTAGAAGAATTCGACTATGAAATAAAGTACAAAAAAGGAAAGGATAACGTTTTAGCAAAAGCCCTTTCAAGAATAGAAATCAATGCGGTAGAAGATGATATAGATCTTGTGTCCCTTTTAGGCAACGCGGACCCTTCAGAACTAAGAGTTCTGGACGACAACGACCTTATAGAATTAGGAATCGACCCTCAACCTGACCAGAATAATAGCGAATCTCAAACCCAACATACTTCTTTAGAAAATCCTGTATTTTGCTTACCTATATCGGAAGGCCCAATCAATCATTTTAAAAATCAAATTTCAATTTATCACGGATCGGAAAAACGTGAAATAACTACAAACCTTTTTAAAAATAAACAAATCAAAATATAGTTACAAGAAGGTCATGAACTACAACAACTTAACACCTTTCTTAAAGAAAAAATGAATCCGTCTAATGTATACGGTATCTTATTCGAAACCGAAGAAATCGAGAGATTATTTATGTTAGTAGCCTCAGCTCTTTTTAACAGTTCAGTAAAAATAATAAAATGCAACAAACAAGTTGAAAATATTACATCAACTACCGTACAGAAACAAATTATTCAAAATTACCACCAAAATAACCACAATGGCATTAACGAAACTTACGAACAGCTTAAATTAAATTACTATTGGCCTAACATGAAAAAATCCATAAATGATTTTACAAACAAATGTGACATTTGTCTGCAAGCCAAATATGAGCGACGACCCTATAAATTACCCCTTTCCGGACCCTTGTTAGCCAAAGGACCTTTTGAAGTAATTCATGCAGATGTGTTCAGTTTTGAGAACCATAAATTTCTTACGATAATAGACTTGTTTAGTAAATATGCACAAGCTTATTACATTAAAGATACAACAGCTCTGACGATTTTAAGTAAACTCAGACACTATTTCTCTCATCATAATTACGTTTCAACCCTCGTATGTGACTCTGGCAAAGAATTTGATAATGCAACCCTTAAGGAATACTGCGACCTATTTAACATAAAATTACACATAACTACTCCTCAAAACCCAAACTCAAACTCCCCAGTTGAACGACTCCACTCAACTATATTAGAAAAATTAAGAACAATGAAGTTGGAGAATCCGTTAGAAAAACCTATTGATCTTATGATAACCTGTATTTTAATATACTATAGACCCCCATAAAACATTGTATGAAAAATATAACCATAGAAGACTTAAAGAAATATTACCCTTTTTCGATCAAATATACAAAAAATCTAAAGAAAAGTCAGAAACTATTCTTTGAAAAAGAAATTAAAATCGTAATGAGATACCGCAAATGCAAACTGAAGAAGTAGCTATTAAAGTACCTTATGTAAAGAAAACTAACCCTTTATATAAAATTTATCATAATCCAGTTCAAGTAAATCAAAACAAATTACTTTTACCTGATTCCCAAAAGAAAACAGCCCATTTGAAAAATGTAAAAAGAGTGAAAAAAACATTTTCTTTGCAGGAACATCATCCCCCTGATGATGGCCCTCAGCCAGGTCCATCAACTAGAAGTTAAATCCATAATCACTAACGGATACTTTAAAGATTATATAGGTAAAGCTAGAATAATTAATCACTATCATAATTTCTACTTTTATTTTAATGTATCGGTTTTAGAAAATAATTATCGGGTGTTGACAAACAATACTATGAAAATTAACGAAAATTATGGCACTGCTATTAACAAGGAATATGTACAGATGCTTAATGACCAAGTTTCCAAATTTAACCTAGAACTTGAGAAATTAACGCACTCCAGAACGAAACGCGGGTTAATAAACGGAGCAGGGTCGCTGATCAAAACCATAATCGGAAATCTCGATCAAGACGATCTCGATAAAATAAACAAACATTTAAACACCTTATATTTAAATCAAGGTGAAATGATGACTCAAGTAGACTCTCTAAATTCATTTGCACATATAATTACAGAAAGATTTGTAGAAGAACAAAAAATAATTAACAAAAATCTTCAGATGATAGCTGACAGATTTTGTGAACTAGCGAACATGGAAAAAAGGAGTTTCATTCAATATCAAATCTCATTAGCCCAAAATTTATTAGAAAGTGTCAAAATTATTCAAAGAACTATATCTCTTAGCTTTAATGAAATTACAAACATTGAAATATTTACCTGGAAGGATTTAACACAAATAAGACAGCATCTTGAATTAATTTATAACAAAAATGAATTAATTAACTTTGACAGAAACCACATATTTAAAATTATTGAATTTACTAAATTAATAGTTGTATCAGCAGGAGACACAATCATTTGTTTACTAAAGGTCCCGATTTTACACCCTACACCAGGCTCCTACTTTCAAATAATTCCCTTACCAGAAAATCATAAAGTCCTTATACCCCCAAGTTCATATTATTTGGAAATAGCCCAACAAAACTTATGGACATCTGAAAGATGCCCATCAATAACAGAAGCCATAGTGTGTTCAAATCCACCACAAGAAGAAAGTTGCCAACTAAACCAACCGTCGAGTTGCCCTTCTGCAAAGGTAACCAATAGCTACACGACGTCCATCAAGATACGAAACCACAACGTGCTCATCTCAACAGATGTATCAGTCGATGTTATAGAAGAATGTCCAAATAAAATCGACAGAAAAACAATACACCAAAATGCTATCGTAAGCACACTGCCTAACTGTAAAATCACAGTAAATGATGAGATATACACAGACGTATCAGGCAACATAACGTGGATTCCAGACCTGATATTACCACTCAAGGAAGAAACATACGAAGTCCGCTTCAGTCCAGTTCACCTGAAAAATGCTGAAAAATTGAAGCAACAACTTTCAGAAGCTCCGCAACATAAGATACTACATCCAATGCTACATACAAGTCACATAGGTGTTACCACATTTATAAAAGTAGTCATCATCATCACTATATTGGTTTGGTCCAGAAAGAGATGGACACCCTTCCTAAAGAAGAATAAATCACCCCAAGTTGAACACGAGGACGTGCTCAAGACTAACGGTGGAGGAAATACGTCACCATGTACCCAACTTCTCTAAGTGACATTAGTACATTTCACAGTGACCCTGTTATAGAGAAAGGCATTGACCAGACATTGCTTAGTTTCAATTATTAAGTTTAAAGTACAATAAACTATAAAATGTATAATAATCATTTTACTTAGTATGCATATTTTACTTGCGACTGCTAAACTATGTTGCGTTAACAGTCGGTATTTGAAACTAATATAGTTCACATCTACTTGCTTGTTCACTTCCATTTTATATTAATATTATTAGAATAGTAACACACTGTATTGTTTCCCTAAAATAAAGTTCTAATTTTATGGAAACTTAAGTTTTGTGTTACCTAATTATATATATATATATATATATATATATATATATATATATATATATATATATATATATATATATATATATATATATATATATATATATATATATATATATATATATATATATATATATATATATATATATATATATATATATATATATATATATATATATATATATATATATATATATGTGTGTGTGTGTGTGTGTGTGTGTGTGTGTGTGTGTGTGTGTGTGTGTGTGGAAATGTGTTCTATGGGGCTCGCTGGCGCTCATTTGAAGACATTTTTTTCCAAGTGTAAAAGTCGTTAAATCCTTATATTACTGAATTCTTTTAAGAAAATTCACTAAAAACCCAATACCAAAATGACCATGGAAACAAAACAAAAATCACAAAGAAAATATTATATTTAGTAAAAATTCACAAAAATCCTTCATAAACGTAACGTTCAATTACTTCATTAAATTTGTAGTTACTTTGTTAGGAACTGAAAAACTGAAGTTTAATATTTGGTATGAACGTATGAAGGCATCCATATACATCTGTTTGACCATAGAGTAATATGTGTATTGCATTGACATATTATTATATTAACCGTTAGCTCAAACTTGGCACTGGGACTCCTACTGTCTAATTGGAACAAAGCATTGTTTAGTCTAGTTGTAGCACATATTACAGATACATTTCATCTTTTTTCTTTCATTCTTTATATGAATTTTAGCTATGCCAAATCACACACTGCTACGTGCCCGCAATGTGCTTAAAAATTTATTATTTATTATTATAATAAGTGAATCCACCGCAGTGTCTTATACATTCGACACTCTTCGAGGCACGCTTGAAATGAAATGACTTATGATATCCTGAGGAATGTCATCCAAGACATCTCGACTTCGGTGACGAACGTCAACTAGGCTACTTAGTGGTTAGGGTAAATTTCCCAGTCAATTGATAGTCATATCGCACACATGTTCGATTGATGGCAAGTTTGGGGAACAATAAGGCCCTGAAAGCAGGGTCACGTTGTTTCTTGTAAGAAGCTTGTACTAACCCTGCTGTGTGAGGACGTGCGTTGTCTTGTTTGAAATTATGTTAGCTTAACCCTCGTAGGTGTAGCAGTATAACAGGCTGAAGTATGTTTCGTATGTAATCATTTGAATTCAAACTTTAGTCCATAAAAATTGGAGGTGACCTGCTACTGTATGTCATCGCACCTCATAGCATCACGCCCTGTGTAAGAGTCGTATGCCTTTCCACTGGAAATTCTACATTTCTGCGTTCTTCACGTAACCTTCTTACTATTCTGCGACTATCGTGGAGACAGACATAGTCGGGACTCGTCAGTGAAGACAACACGATGCCATTCATCTTCCCAATTTGATCTGTAGTTAACCCATTCAAGCCGAGCAGCACGATGTCGAGGTGCCAGTGGGGGACATAAAAATGGTCTACACGAACGAAGCCTAAAAACGCGTATTCTACTATATATCGTTGTCATAGAAACTTTTTTAGTGAATCTCCCAACCAAACATTTTCAATCGACCGTATTGTGGATACTTTGTCTTGTGAAGCCGCAATTCTCAAATGACGATTTTTCTGCACTAAAGTTGCTCGAGATCGTCCGGATACATGATGACGGTTATGGATTCTTTCTTCAAACCACCTGGACCAACACTGTAGCACTGTTGTTGGCATTTTTCATACCAACAATCCTCCACTTTTCAAATTAACTTAAATAATTGTACTTACTCCGTAAACGAAGCTCAGGCATACGGACTTAATGACTTAATAAACTGAGCACAAACCGTTACGAAATATGGCTTCAAACTGAAGAAAACGCAAACTTAAAGAGATCATTTCTTGATAAGATAAAATAAAAAGAGTCCGGACACAACAAGTGCCAACGAACCTTAGGTTAAAAGCAGATTGAGCTATTGAAATATGATACATTTAATAAACGTTTGCTACCATAACGCACTTGTGTGTGTGTATGTGTGTTTGTGTTTATGTATATAATGTGTTCTAGGAGGCCTAGTTCGTGTTCATTCGAAGACTTTTTTTTAATTCAAAAGTCGCGATCTCCTCAGTAGTGGATGTTTTTAAGAAAATTAACTAAAAAGTGTACACCTGCTTAACTTTTTTGTCCAGATTGTTATTATTTCTTCTCACAGAGAATATAACAATTGGCCAACCCTCACTGGGTGTTGGAATTTTTTATAAAGTTGGTATATTATAGTATTCTTAACCAGGCAGTCATATATTGAGTATAGGTACTAGGTATATGTTGTAGGGAAGGATAAGGATACTGATACAATAAACGCTAATTACGCCGTATGCTTCGCTATAAATTATATAAAACTTAACTGACGTTGAAGCCAGGGATCCAGGTCACGAAGTGCAAATGAATACTTCTTCCTAAGTTACCTATATCTCAAAATTTAGTTTATGAATTTTTTTCAGTTTTATTTTCATTTTTTCAGATCTCTGACTGACCTGCTTACTGAAAAACGCAACACACTGAATTGATTGCTATATATTTTATCTTCTTTCAACATATTTCATTACCTGAAAGCAAATATCCTTTTTATATTGTGCGTGTGCGTCCTGCTGTGAAGAATTATGGTTCTCTGTTACGCTATTTCAAGCGTAAAGAAACATGGATAAAGAAACGTTAACTGCTTTATAAATTTGTGTGTTGGAGAATCACTTTGCTCTCCTCTCTTACATTTTTTTATTTGTGTTCTTTCTAAAAATTTATTGTGGAGAGTGCCCATGAAGTTAGAAAACAAAGGTTTTGATTGCTATTCTGTATTAATATCAGCGGAAAATATTCTTCTTGCGGTTATCTAATTATATGCAATTATCTCGCTTTTTGGCGAATTTTCATTCAGAAAATGTTGCTTTAGAGACGTGATATATTTATATGTTCCATTTTTAAATTGGCCGCTAATTTTTAAGTTAACCTTGCTCGTATTTGCTATACCTAAATTGAATAGTTTCAGAGATATTTCAATATTTTTGTAGTCACGTGAACTTTTATATGTGCCGTGTGCTAACTAATGAATGCCAAAAACTAATGTCAGTTCTGATATTTGGTTTTCACTAGTGGTTGACAAAGTACTCGTCAACATTGTTCTCTTCACCTATTTAAATTCAAAATGTAAGAAAATTTTTCCAACGTCAATATAATATTGCAATTTTTATATGTTCATATCGAACGCAGCAGACTTGTGAACAGAACTTTTCAACGAAATGTAGATTTTCCGCCAACGAACGATAAGACTCAAAAGATTTGAATATAATTTCTTGGAGTTTGTTATCTCCAAAAAAATATCTTGCATAATCATCCAATTACTGGAAATGAAAACAATGAGATAACAGTTGTAGCCTATTTTGTCGCTCATAGACACACATCAATAAACAGTACCGTATTTGATTTAGCATTGCCTTTCTCATCCATCCAAAGAATTCTGGCATAGCACAAATTTCATTGTTATAAGTATGCGAGAGTTCAGGCGTTACATCCTAGAGATGCTGATTACAGAATACAGTTTTGCAAATAAATTCTTATTCGTAATTATCCCAGCTTCTTGAAAAGAATTATTTGGGTAGATGAGCGAAAGTTCTCCCGAAAGGTATATTCGCAGACAACATGCACCTGTCTGGGTAAATAAAAATCCGTTGATAAAAATCTCTTCAGCTGCAATGTGTTATGTATGTATATTGAAAGATGACAAGTTATCGTATTACACCTATGATGGAGCTTTAACTAGTGAACGGTATATTGAAGTACTCAAGACTGTAGTTTCCATTTTTTAGACGATTCTCGCCTGCAATAAATCATGAGATGTTGGTTCCAACACGGTGGTGCTTTATCTCATAGCAGTGAAGGGGTGAACATAATACTCAACAATATGTTCGCAGATAGATGGATAGGACGAGGCGGTTCAACCGTTTGGCTACCTAGGTCACCAGATTTCGCTCCGCTGGATTTCTGTCCATGGGGAAGAGTTAAGAGTAGAGTCTATGGTGTTAAATGTAGCGACAAAACAACAACTGTAGAAAAGGTTCAAATCGGCATTACAAGAGTTAGATGCAGAAGAAATTTAGACGGAAACTATTAGTGGTGGTGCAATGAACAGAATCTTGAGATGTTTTCAAGTTAATGGCCAGCAAATTGAAGACTTAGGTTACCAGTACCGCTGCTGATACAAATAGTTTTATTATTGTCATAGCACACTACGTATATGAAAGTTCATCGAATGTCTAGAGTATTGAGTCTACTGAGTAACTCAAAACCAGAACTTTTAAGGCATACAGAATTGTCTCACATACAAGTAAAATGGGTAAATACATCAGATATATCTAACAAATAAACCGTGTGTTATTTACATATGCCATAATTATTATGTGTTTTACGTAAAAATCACCATTAACTCGAAGATGATCAATTTTAGGTAGAAGGAAGGCTAATATAGTTTGAAGGCCAATGATAAATTTCATTCATTGAAGACGTAAGATACAGCGTTTTCTATTTAAAATAAGCGAACTATCGTATTACATTTTGAACTTCTTGAAATTTGGAGGCAATTTTCAGACCACTCTCTACATGAAACTTACTTTCGCTATACATGCTATACAAAATTGATTTTTCTTTATGTATAGTGAGATGTTTTTCATTCAAATCATCTACATGGCAAGTTATTACCATCAAAGCAATTCAGATTTTTTTCGAAAACGTTTAGAAAAATTGAAATATTTACAATTGATTAAGGTACAGCAAACATTAAGTAAACAAGTTAACTTAAAAATTAACGACAAATTAAAAAAGTCTGGACCCAGCAAGTGCGTTATGGTAGTGAATTTTAATAAAAATGTTTTTAATAGCAAATATGTATTTTTAAATAAAGCAGGCCTCAAATTTGGTTACCAGTATAACCTATAAAATAGAAACAATATGCCATGTTTCATCAAAATAACTTTATTGTTTGAAAATGTACAAAAATTTCTGAAAGTAAACTTAAAGTGTTCCCGAAAAAACTCGATTCTTGGTCTACCTTATACGTTAATAGCAAATCGAGATTTTCAAATATGAAGCATTTAATCAAAATTCGCTACCAAATTGCACTTGCTGTGTCTCAAGTCTCTTTTTTTTTACAAATATGCATTATATTTCGATGGAAAATGCACAAATGCAATAACATAAGGCGTGTATCACCAAAAAAAAATTATCACCAACGACTTATGGGCCATCCTGAGATTGTTGAAATAATGTTTTAAGATGTATTTCTAAACACCTTATAATTAATGTATACAATTTTTTTTCCCATATTGTATAATAACGGATATATTGAGCTTTATTGATTTTTTACGAAAATTCGACAAAAATTATATACCATTAAACGATAAACTCTATAGATAAGAATACTGTCAATCATCAAAGAAAGGGTCTATTTGAAATGAATTTTCTGGAAACATTTAAGTAAAATAAAGGACAATGATGGTTGAAACTAAGACTTCAGGGTTTGTAAAACTTTCTTCTTGTGACATTTTCTTTCCATAGCCCGTATTAGATTCAAATTCTTTGCCTAAATGTTGGTAGATAATTTACCTATAGCGATATGAACCCGTGTACCAAATTTGGTTGCCCTTACTTTGTTATTTCTGGAAATATAATTTTGTTTCGAAAGGAAACCCAAAATTTTCCTGGAAAACCTCGGCTAATTTTTCTGGCTAACGAACTTGTCCAAGCCACTTGCAAAAGGAAGGTATTGACCAAGTTTAGTCAAAATCGGCCCATTATTTTTTGAGTTATCGGTGTGATACCTATATATATATATATATATATATATATATATATATATATATATATATATATATATATATATATATATATATATATATATATATATATATATATATATATCAAAATCGAAACTGACCCCGGATATGTGTTCTAGGGGGCGTAATTAGCGCTCATTTGAGGATTTTATAATAAAGAAGTTCATAGCAATTTCCGGTATAACCGGAAGTCTGCCATTTTGGACACTATCGCCATCTTCGAAAACCGAGATGAGCGAATATCAAGTGTCCAATTTCATATAGTTTGAGAAATAATCTAATAGTCCGCTCACGTATAGACGAGCCCTGTCTTAGTGAAGTTGGCCCAACCACTTAAAATATTATATTTGTAAATTTATGTCAAGTCCAAATAATTGTTTTAACCTAACATTTTTTGTCTTTCTCTTTATTATCTGAGAGGCATACAAACAGAAACAGTTATTTCTATAAATATTTTTACATATATCCACTCTTAAAATTGTCTGCTTTGTAACATTTTTATTAAAGAAAAATACACGACCAAACAGCTTAAGGTCGATGTCCATTTTCTTGAAATGAAGTAGGCTCTATAAAATAAGTATTAACATTTGACGTTTGATTATTTGTATGCAAGTGGATAGGGACATTTTAATTTATGTTTGTGCATTCACAATGTATGACAAATAACAAGGCCTCATGGTGAAGCTGTTTCTCAATAAATTGGGAAAGTGATAATTCACTCGCTTTCAAAAGTCAAAAATGCTGCTTAAATCGCAGACACTGTTAATTTATCGCGATATACAGTGCTAAATATTAGAAAAAGTTACAAGGCAACTGGATCTGTGGCTCAGAAACAGAGAAATGGAAGTCACCCGCACTATTCCAATACAAATTTAAGAGCCCTGAGAAGGATTATCATGCGAAATTGTGGGACTAGTTACACTGAATTTAAAGTACTATGAAACCAGGCAATGGATTAATGTTTTTTAAGAGCATCTGGTCATAGGAGTGCTTAAAACTAGGACTTAAATTTGCAAGGTAAGGTCAATATTCTTTTCGCATATAATCCGTTTTCAATTTAACGTTCCGCAGGTAAAAGGTAAGCCCTTAGTGACAGGCAGAAAAGTAATATGGACAAGAGACCACAAATCTCGGTCTCAAAGCCAGTGGAACTAGATTTGGAGTTTGTAGTGGCGATAGTCGAAGCCGAATCATAATAACTCAAGAAATTTTTCACATACCACACACACGCCCTAAAAAGGAAACTTCGACTTTGTCTATGGCATTATGGATCCTGATAAATACATATGCGTCCTTTAAAATAAGTAACTTGAAACCACAAAGCTAACAAATGCGGTTAAATAACATCTAATGTATGTTCCACCAAGATGGTGCCGCTTGACATATGGCTTAAAAAAATTAAGTAATTGGATGTTATAAATAGACTACGACCATTGTTTGTGTCAAGGTGGTTAAACTACCCAACATGAATAGGTGCACGGCTTCATCATTAGTGTCAAAAAGCGAGGGCCGGTAGTGCGAATGTGCTAGTGACTCATCCCACTTTTGCATTTTTAAACACTACGAAAATCACAATTAAAGTTTCTAACAGCCAAACTCATGATGAGCAACGGAGGATAAATAAAGTAGGCCCATAATGTGATGACGACCCGGTAACGACTTGAAAAGTTACGACTGGAAAATTACAGGCTATGTGAGTTAAGAAAATGAGGTTTTACACGCGTTGAATGCACGAATGGTTGGTATATCGTGCAAGAGTAACACAAGACGAAAGAGGCGCGATGAGGAACTAGTGGGTGAGTACCTATGCATTGGTCGGGTGTAAAATAAAATGCTAATGATAGCCAGGAATTCGGTATAATGCTGAAGGAAATGGATATGGCATATGTAAGAAATTATAAATGCATTACCCGAAGAGTAATAGGGAAATAGATGCAAACGAGTATACATGTAGTGTTTTTGGTTGTCTGTTATGGAGCTACAAATGGAGTGAGTAAGGGAGAAATTATAACTTTTGGAAAGACATTAGTGAAGTACTATAAAAGTGTAAATCAGCTGAAATAATATTTGTTGCCGGAGATATGAATGGGTGGGTAGGAGTAAAGAGAAACTAAACCGATAAAGTAGTGGAACCGTACGATTTTGCAAGGGTTACTGAGAATAAAGACTGTTTGATCAATATGTGTTTGGAAATGATAATGTTTTGTATCCCCCTACTATGTCGAAAAGCATAACTATTGGACAATTGATAGTCCCTTTATTAATCTTATTTTTAAAGGGGTAGACATTGATCCAACTCAATCCATAGCAGGTGGTAGTGGAATTTTCCTTTACGTAATAGTAAAGGATTATTTTCACGCCCGAGGAGGTACCACCCCATACATCACGGGGCCGGTGAAGTCCCAACGGACGTTTCCGCTTCTGGTGTTTGAGTCGGTTTCCCTTATAAGCAAAAATGATGATGGCTTCTCCTTGTACAAAATATTCCGGAGGCAAAATACCCCTCCATTCGGATCTTCGGGAGAGGGGTGTACAGGGGGCGTCAACATCAAGATTTAACATATCCTTTTCAAATATATGTCGCCTAAATTCTAACCTGAACTCCGTCCACCGTTTCCTCCAGGCTAACAGGCCCCAACTCCTCTTCCTAACCGAAACCCAAGTCAGTGCCAAAACAGCCACTAATCACCTTAATTTCCCGGGGTATGAGCTCCTTACTTCCTTTAGATTGCATGGAGGCGTGTGCGCATACGTCCGTAGCAATCTACCCTGCACCAGACTCCCCAATTTAGAAGCTGGAAGAAAAGACATACTACGGATAAAACTCTCTCTCAGGGCTGCAACTTAATTCATCTGTTGCATTCACCGGTCACCTTCTGGCAACAACTTTATCCAGCTCTTTGACTACCTTTCTGAAAAAACCGACTATCTGAATTCTGAATATTTTTCCTCCGAGGTCACTGTTCTTGGTAACTTAAATGTCCATAATAAGGAATGGCTAGGATCTTCAAAAACCGATCCACAAGGGAGAGCAGCGGAGGCCTTTGCAATCAGCAATTCTTTAGCCAATATGGTTCAGCAACCTACTTACTTTCCTCGTATCCAAACACACAGCTCACATCCCTTGGATCTCCTTCTTACTACAAAACCTGAATGCTATAAGATATCAGTTACCGTCCCCCTTGGTCGCTCAGACCACGGAATGGTCACTGCTTCCTGCGCAATGCAACCCGAGGTCACACAGTCATCACACCCACGTATCGTTTGGCACTACAACTGGGACGAAATGCGGGATTACTTTTCCTCATTTCCATGGGCGTCTGTCTGCTTCTTTCATCCTGACCCCTCTGATATCTCACGAAACGTCACCGAAATTATCCAAGCTGGCATGGAATTATTTATTCCACGTACACAGAAAAGCACTTCAGCCACTCAAAAGCCCTGGTTCTCTAAATCCTGTGACAAGGCCAGACTTGAAAAGATCCAAGCTCACCAAACGCTTCTACACAATCCCAGTCAAGAAAATCGTCAAGCATTTAACGACGCAAGAAACCGCTATGCCCGCATTCTTTCTGAGGCAAAAAACTCGTTTAATAACCACATCGAAAACAAAATCCTCTCAAGCTCCAACGGCAGCAAACCCTTCTGGACTCTTGCTAAATCTGTTGGGAATAATTTCTGCAAAAGCACGTTCCCACCTCTTGTCTCAGGGAATGAAATTGTTTCTACCGCCCTGGGCAAGGCTGAACTTTTTGCTTCGTTGTTTGCCGGCAATTCTACTCTCAACCCACCTCCAAATGTTCAACCACCAACAGTCTCCAATGTCGCGCATAAAATGACGGATATCATTTTTAAAACTAAAAAGGTACGAAATATGCTCTCTCCTCTTAATACCAGGAAAGCCCCCGCCTTGACGAGATCCCAGCAATTGTTCTCAAAAAATACGCATCAGAACTTGCTCCTGTCCTGACTCGTCTATTTCAGATATCTTACAGTAACTGGAAAACTGCTCGAGTACAACCTATCCCCAAAAAAGGATCCAAAGCGCTTCCTAGCAACTACAGGCCTCTTTCTCTCCTTTCAGTCATCTCTAAAGTGATGGGAAAGTATATAAACACTCATGGAGGGTTCTGTCTCCGTGGATCTCCAAAAAATATTAGACTGGGGAAGTAGAAATCTTGTACAATTCAACCCCACCAAATCTCAGTCTTGCTTTTTTTCTCATAAGAGATACACCAGCCCTAGACCCATCACAACCAAGTTATTCAAAGTAATGAGTCCTTTTCTCTTGTTCGCATTTCTGTGGATCGAAATCTTAATTGGCACCAACATGTCACATCAATTGCAGAAGCGGCTGCTAAGAAATTAGGTTTCCTCTTCCAGGTTCGCAAATACTTTTCACCGGTTAATCTCTATACCTTATATACTTCACAAATAAGGTCAAACCTCGAATACTGCTCCCACATCTGGGGTGCAGCTGCCGCTTCTACACTCTCTATCCTGGACTCCATTCAAAAGAGAGCTATACGTCTCATCGGTGACCCTACCCTCACCCAAAGGCTGCCATCCCTTTCCCACCGACGTGCCGTTGGTGACCTCTCTCTCTTTTATAAATATCTGCACGGGCACTGCTCAGAGGAGCTTTCCTCCATAGTTCCCCCACCTGCTGCCCCCAACAGATCTACCAGGGGAACAGAGCGAATGCACCCTTTTACTGTCCAGGTCACCAGACATAGAAAGTCTTGTTATGCCCGCTCTTTTGTCCCGAGGAGTTCCAAGTTGTGGAACTCCTTGCCGGCACATGTTTTTCCTTCTCCTCCGAACCTCCAAACCTTCAAGTCCAGAATTAACAAGTTGCCTCTTTCCTTCTTGTCAACACCCACGGTACGATAGTATTTAGGCTATAAGCCCTCGTGGTGTGTTGTTAAAATTTTAAAAAAAGCTGGTCTAAACACAAAAATGTTCATGTAGATGGAAAAGTAGATGGTGTAAAAAGTATAATAGATTACATTGTGTTCCTTTCTATTCCATTTTATTGCCTAAATCAATTTTCATATCCATCGCCTTAACGTCATCGAAGTCAGTCCAGTTGATCAGATTATCTTTTCCCCTATCGGGGGTTTCTTCCTTGTCCTGTAGCCATATCTTGTGTAAAATTTTGTCCTCGCTATATATTCACTATTTGTCACGATAAACCGTGTCCTTTCTGTGGCGAACCACAATCACGATTGATGGATAATGATAGAATGACAAGTAGAATTTATAAAGGGCATCTGAATGGTAAGACACAGGAAATCTTGGTCGGATATTGTGGGCGACGTATTAAAGAAGAAAGTCAATAGTTTGCGTATTATTAGAGCATGTATGTGGAGATATACGAATGTAGAAAAAGCAAAAATAGCTTGTCAGGACATAAATGCGTAGATAAATATTGTTAGTTGATAACATAGGCTTTGTGGTGTGCCTACCTCTCTATGGGAACGGCGTGAGTAGTAATAGTAGTAGTAACTGTCTATGATCTATTAATCTTAGCAATAGTATATGAGTAACTGTTTATATTATTTTGTTTATTTCAGCGCTAGAAACTATTCCCAATTCCTTTCATTCTCGATATACAGAAGTTCGCACAAACTATTGACCTCGACCTTAAAAAAGTTTTCCAGGGGCTGTTGTGGAATGATATTTCAGCAGATTTATAGGTCTGTCACTAAAGCAGCAGCGCAAGCTTCAGAGACGAGATTATGTCCGTATCGCAGACGAAAGTCACTTTTAGATTTAAAATATTCTTCTTTGGCAAAGTCCATGTATTTTTCAAGTGGTATTAGTCGGCGTAATTTATTTGGATGAATTTTATGTAACATGTATATTTTCTTTTTGTTTATACGTATTTACAGAGTTGCCTATATCCTTAAAATATTGAAATAGTTTATTTTACAGTCCTCTTTTCAATATATATATATATATATATATATATATATATATATATATATATATATATATATATATATATATATATATATATATATATATATATAAATCGAAAACAAAACTGTAAAATAAACTATACGGTGTGTCCCAGATTGGAGCTACAAAGTCAGTTAAATGGGTAGTATTTCTCAGTATTCTATTAACATTTCAAAACTGCCATCACATTTTATCAGTTGTTTTTTGTTTTGGAAAGAATTGTGAAAAACCAAAATAGTGCGTTTTTGACAAACCCCTGTCTCTCTGTTATCCGAGAAAATACGGTATTTTGGTTTAGACATTTTATGGGCACTTTTTTAAGGTCTTTGCAATAAAAAACTAGACACAAAAATCTTTTACCGGTTTTGAGAAAATGATTGGAACTTTTTTTTCTTATGGACGTCACATTTAATTTTTATTGCATTCAATATAAGTTTTCATTCCCTTTTTAAAAATGTATGACAACATGGTATTTTCTTTCGAATAAACACTAAAATAAATCTAAAAAATTCCCGTTTAATTTTGCTGATGTGCTCGATACGGTGTAGTAGGCGAGCCAACAATTTGTTTGTCTTCTAACTGTCAAAGAACTTTTAATTTGAAGTGTATTCTGTATTGTTTTTATTGAATTTCATTCATTCAAGTCGAAGTCGTTAATTGCTTCTCTTTGTTTTAATTTAGTTTCAGTTACGCTAATATTATTTTCAAATACCCGACTATTAGACGTGGCTCTTAGTTGTGATAATGTAGAAAAATTAGAGATGTTAGAGACCTACTTCCTAGCCCACAGAAATAAGGCACCGGTGCCGAGGTTTAAAAAAAATCCTGAACCTTATCAACCAAACGCAAGACATTTTATGGATCTGGTCCTAAATTTGCTTAATTATGGAAGGTTTTCAAAACCCAGAAATCGTGAATATGCTGTGGAAAATCGGGAGAGAATTGATTCTGTGTTACAATACACTAATAATAACTCCACATCATTGGCTAGAAAAATTGGTAATGACACGGATCCATAAATCGAATACTGGACCTTAATAAAAACAATCCATACAAGCCTAGGATTATACAAGGCTTATCGGCAAATGTTTTTCCGAAGAGTAAGATTTTGTGAAAGGTACATTCAAAATATGCGAGAAATCCCAATTTTTCTATGAAAATATTATGGACTGCCAAAACTCGATTTACCAATTGCGGAGTGTTGGAGAGGCATAATAATCATCACTGGGCTATAGAAAACTCGCAGCTCTCCTAACCAAGACGATCTCAAACGAAATTTAAATTTAACTTTTGGTGGGGTATAATAGGTAACTCTAAAATGCGATCTCAATTTAATAATGAAATTATTAAAATTATTACCTTCAGGAAATAAATTAATTGGACCATTCATTTTTTATTTCAATTTAAATTGAGCACGATATCTTCAGCTCTTGCAAGAAGAAATAACACCAGCTGTAAGGGAAGCTGCGGGAAACTCGGATCAAACTTAGTTTGTGCACGATGGTTCTCAAGATCATAGCCGTCATCGCAAAGAATTATTTAGAAGAAAGTTTCCCAGTAGACTAATTGCAATTAGTTGGGATATTTTGCGGCCTGCTAGATCCTCTGATCTAAATCCCCTTGACTTCATTTTATAAGGACACATTAAAAATGAAACATATAAAAACGAAGCTGAGTTTTTAGAAAGATAATTTTAGAAGAATACTAAATAGAAACACATTAATAAGGACAATAAGCTCTCTGCATCGTTGTCAAATGTGGTTTGATCAAGGTAGTGGTCATATAGAACCATTTACCTAAATTAACCACTTCACATCTACTTTGTTTGTATAAGCTTGTATTGTAATTTCCCCAAAACTAATGCAAAATGCCTGTTACTTCCACATCGTCACAACGTGTGGAAGTATCGCATAAGCGACAAAAATTGAAAATAAAAATTTAAGCGTCGTAAAAAGTATCAAAACATATATAAAACAAGATTTGAGAACGTCATTTTTTTGTGTGTATCGGTCTGTATGTATGTCTGTTTGTAGCCACGATAACTTTAAAACAAATCGAGATATCATCTTCAAATTTCGTTAAAACTCGAGTAATATAACGTTTTAGGGTTTATTTATTAGAAAATTTGTAATTTCATTAAACATCTGGTATCCTGCGCCGAAATTAAATTTGAGGGTTAATGTGTGGGGGAGGAAAATTCTTGAAAAAAATTTCGATTTGTTTCCCCAAAACGGCGTAAATAGTCTCAAAACATATAGAAAACTTGATTCTGGAACGAAATGTTTTTTGTCCGTCGGTCTGTCGGTGGGTCGGTCTGTCGGTATGTACGTCGGCCTGTTAATAGACGCAATAACTTTCGAACGAATTGCGGTATCATCTTCAAATTTGGCGTCCAGTTAGCACTCGAGAAAGAAACGCTCTAATTATTTTTGGGTAAGACCGCTTCCGGGGGTAGGGGATAAATAAGAGGTCGTTTTGTGGAAATTGACATTTTTTCAATAAAACTCGAGTAATATAACGTTTCAAAAGTTTATGGCTACAGGAATACAAATATTCTCTTTGTGATCAAGTCATGGGCACTAAATTCATTCCGTGAGAATGTTTTTCTCAACAGAATAATTTATCATAGCTATGTGGAACTTATGATTAAATTTTTACATTATAGTATTTTTACATTCGTCCAATAAATTTAAGAGATAATATTCCAGGAATAAAATTCTAATTGGCTAGCTAGTGTAGAGTGAAAGATTCAAGCGCCTGTTGAAGTGAGTTAACGAATCAAAAATTGGACGTTATCGTGAACCAGGGCCTAACTGGAAAAACTTATATTACTTCCACATTGTCAAAACGTGTGGATAATGAAACGTCGTAAAATGTGTCAAGACATATAGAAAACATGATTTGGGAACGAATTTTTTTTTGTCTGTCAGTTTGTATGACTCTCTATTTGTATCCACGATAACTTTAGAGTGAATTGAGATATCGTCTTCAAATATGGTATACTGTGAGCACCCGCTAAACTAACGGTTCGGATTGTTTTTGAGTGAAATCGCACCAGGGGATAGGGGATGAATGGGGGGTGTATTGGTGAAAATTGACGGTTTTTCGTTTATATAGGAGCAATATAACGTTTTAGGATTCGTTTATTAGAAAAATTTCAATTTCATCAAACATCAGGTATTCTGTGTGTGGGAGTGGAATATCGGTGACAGCAATTTCAAATTTTCTTTTACGGAAACGGCGTAAAATGTCTCCAAATATATAGAAAACTTGATTCTTTCGAACGAATTGAGATATCATCTTTGGTATCTAATTGGCACCCAACAAAGAAACGCTTCGAATTGCTTTTGGGTAAGATCGCTTCAGGGGGTAAGGGATAAGCGAGGGGTGATTTTGTGAAAATTTACATTCTTTCGTTATAATATATAACGTTTTAGAAGTTTATGGGTACAGGCATACAATATATTTTCTTTGTGGTCAAGTCAGGAACCCAAAATTTATTTCATGAGAATGTCTTTCTGATTAGAGTAGATCATCACAGCTATGTGGAAGATTTAATTTGCAGCACTATTTTTTCTCATTTCTGTAGTAGAAAATACCAAGTTGAGACACATTCTTGAAAAAGGTATATTTAATGCGATAAAGTACGGTGTCCGTAAGAAAAACCAAAGTTCTAACCATTATCTCAAAAGCGGAGAAATATATCCTTTTGTTTTATTTTTAATTCCATAGACCTTAAAAAGATACCCATAAAGTGTCTAAACTAAAATACCCTATGCTCTCACATAACCAAAATACGGAGCTTTGTCAAAACCGCACCATTTTGTTTTTTCGCGATTATTAAAAAAAGGCAACTGATAAAATGTAATGGCAGTTCTGAAAAGGCAATAAAATCGTGAGAAACAGCACCCATTCGGTCGACTTTGTAACTCTTATAATAGCCGAGATCGCAATACATGCAGCACCAATCTAGGATACAGTGTATAGAGACACTCGGTGGTCCAGGAGTAAGAACCGCGCCTCTGAACTGAAGGTTACTAAGTTCGAATCCCAGGGTTGGCGATACTCTTCTTCAGTACATACTGTAAAATTAACATCAACTGAGGTAGTGGCATTGTATTTGAGAGCAGGTCGATTGTCTGTACGTTTCACCCTTCGGAGGAGTCGTAAAGCCGTCTGTCTCGTGTCCGCTCGATATTGGGCACACTAAAGATCCCTACCCTCCTCACAGAAAGGCAGGGGTTTTGCAAAATTTCCAGGATAGTGGGGTGAAACTGATTCTGGCATCGGGGATTGGCCACGTACTTGCTGCGTCCAGACTTTTTATTGATTAGCTACTAATATTCTGCTGACAATTCATTTTGTACTGACTCAAAGTTGATTCCGAAAGAAAACCTAGCCACTAAAAAATCAACGGTTCGCAAGACTTAAAACCAAAAAGGAACTAAACAGCTGTACTGGCGGCATGGCAACGACTACACCTGGTTAAACACATTGCTAGAATCACTGAAGTTAAAGATCGTTGGGCACAGTCGGTTGGACAGGTGACCACCGTTGAACACTGTATGCTGTTCAGTGCCATCGGAAAGCAATGGCGAACCACTGAGCATATTTGCCAATCAAGCTTCCTTCGTGAAACAGCCACACTAAGGTTCAGTTAGACTATTTACTATCATAATAAAACATTTTTTAAGATACATAAGATCTTTTTAAATATGTATAAGTAAATGTGCTACAAGAACATCGCGAAATGTTTCTCCATCGAGTTTTAAACATCAAGTTCTGAAATGTGTTACGCGAGTAAAACTGTCCGGTGTATAAAGTCATTTTCATTCCTGTCAAGTTTTACTTTTCACTTGAAAAGTATACGACAGCAATGAAGAAGTGATAAGAATTTCAGTTTGGGTCGTAACGAAGATAACCTAAAACTTCGGCTGAATGCAAACGTCATATTGCTTACGCCGGCTGAAGTTTGAGTGATATTTCGTCGCGTAAGAAAGCTGCAGATTGGAATTTTTATAACCTTTCCTGAGCTTGCGAGAAACCTTAAAGGAAATATCAATCAACAGGAATGAAAAAGTCGTCGGTAAGAACAGCTTTTTAAGGAATGTGTAACAATGTGAAAAAAGTCCGGGCGCAGCAAGTGCGTTATGGTAGCGCATTTTTATAGACATATTCTTAATGAAACACTTCAAATTCGGTTAACAGTATAACGTTTATAGTGAACATATTGTACCATATTTCATCAAAATAAGTTTATTGTTTCAAAAAGTACAAAAAGTTTCCGAAAATAAACTTAAAATATTCCAGAAACAACTAAACGGATTTTCGTGGCCAACAAACTTCTTCAAGTTATTTACACATCTGCAAGTATTATTCTCTTAAAGCTTATTTACCAAAAATTAAAAAAAAACATTTTACATGAAAATTTGCAAATAATTTACTTCACAAAAAAACCGCCACTTTTTTCGAAAAATGACAGGTAAGGTTATACAAAAACTATATTTTAACGAAAAGTTGTAAAATTTGAAAACTTTTTTTTTGCATTAACTTATTAAACAATAATTATTAATTAGATCACTTGAGGCTTTGTTAAACACACTTTCTACGACGTTTCTTTTACATAACCTCTACTCGTTTCAGGTCTTATGTCTTATTTGAATGTTTCCAGTCGCGACCTTGACGTATTAGGAAAGAAAACTTTAATTTCAAAGTAATTTTTTCGTGACCTTTTTGAGCCAACAATACTTGATCCTCGTCTGTAATATAGAATAGCTTTTGTTGTGCACACAAAATTTAGTTCTTCTTGCCTACCAAATTTGCCATAGCTTTTCCGGACTAACAAACATATCCAAACCACTTGCAAAAGGAAGGTACTCACCAAATTTCATCAAGATAAATATAAACATAGGTCCATACATACATATGGTGGCGCATTGAAAACGAAACAAACCGATTTTTTTAAGAAATGCTGAAACACGTCAATTTTAATATTGAGGGGGACATGTTTTGACATAAAACTCAACTTTGTCACATCAGCCCCTTAAGGGTGGTGATACAACCCTTATATTTTAAATAGACGACATGGGTCAAGTGTTACATGATTTGAAAGCTCTTTCTTTTATAAATTCAGCACACTGATTATTTGGAAGTTTTATCGATTCGTTTAAAAGTATTTACAGTTGAAGATGCAAAAACGCATTTCACTCATTCCGATAAGAAATGTGCTGATAGTCAATGTCTTGTTGGTTTGTAAACAAAAAATTAACTATCAGAACATTTCTTATCGGAATGAGAGAAATGCGGTTTATTATTTCAGTTTATCGGTCGGTTCGATGCTTGATAGTACTACCAAAAATTAATTTCACAATGGTGTATTCTGTAGAAGAAAGAGTTGAAATAATTACTTTTTCAAAAACGATGACTGTGCCAACCGTACCGCAAATTTGTTTAATGAACGACATCCGAATAGACATGTTAACAGAAAATACATTTTGGAGTTAGTTGCAAAGTTTCGACAAAGTGGTTCAGTAGCCAACAAAAAACAGGATCCTGAACGTGAATTTCCGGTTGGAAATGAGACTACTGAGATTGAAGTTTTAGGACAAATTGCTGCAGACCCAACTTTAAGCACGTGAAAATTGGCCACTGTTTCAAACTTTAAAAGAACAACTATTTAGAGAATATTGAAGCATCATAAATTTCACCCGTATAAAATTCATCTTGTACAACAACTGAATGAAGATTATTTTGATCGGCGGCTGGAGTTCTGTGAAGTTATGACTGCACGAATAGCTGATAACGGGAACCATTTGTTTTTCAGACGAGTGTACGTTTTTATTATACTCTACAGTCAATCGCCATAATTGTCGTTATTGGGCAGATAATAATCCAAGAAATTTTCACGTCCACACTCAAACTCCACAGAAATTGAATGTCTGGACTGGCATTTTTGGAGACCGTTTAATCGGACCAATTTTTCTTGATGGCAATTTGAGTCGCGAAACGTATTTGGAGTTGCTGGAAGATATGGTTTACTCTCTACTAATTGACATTGTTAAACATGATGATCGCTATCAAGAAAATCAATTAGTGTTTCAACAAGATGGAGCTCCTCTGCATTTTTCACAATGTGTTAGGGAGTTTTTGGACAGAGTGTTTTCAGGACAATGGATTGGGCGTAGAGGTGCTATTGAGTGGCCCCCTAGATCACCGGATTTAACTCCTTTAGACTTATTTCTATGGGGCCATTTAAAGAGTAGAATTTACGCAACAGAACCGGAGTCTCTGGAAGAAGTACGACGACGCATTGTTGAAGAATGCCGTTTAATAACTCTACAAATGCTCCAGAATGTCAGAGCTCGTTGTTTTGAACAAAATTTGTACTTTTGTATAGAAGCTGGTGGTCAACAATTTGAACACCTATTAACTGAATAAACATTTTTGAACGTTTGGTTTTATTTTTTAGTTTTTTTTCACGAAAAATTGACTAATTAATGAATTTCTTATCACAATGAATGAAATACGTTCTTGCAATTTCAACTGTGAATAATTTTTAAACAAGTGGATAAAACTTCAAAAAAAATTAGTATGCTGATTTCAGAAAAGAAGGAGCTTTCAAATGATGCAACACTCCACCCATGTTCCATATTTAAAATATAAGGGTTGTTATCACTACCCTCAAGGGGTTGATATGACAAAGTTGAGTTTTATATTAAAACATGTCCCGCTCAATATTAAAATTGACTTGTTTCAGCGTTTCTTAAAAAAATTCTTTGGACGCAAATCGGTCTGTTTCATTTTCAATGCGCCACCATGTGTATATATATATATATATATATATATATATATATATATATATATATATATATATATATATATATATATATATATATATATATATATATGTATTTACACTTGCCTTAAAATCAACTTACGTTTACAATTTTATTACAATACCTTTTTTTTTTTGGGATATACAAAACTGACCAAGGAACTTACCTAAGTTAAACGAAAGTATACGCTAAGCAAACGTTGAATATATTGCTGAACTAGAGCTAGGAGTATTACCATTGCAGTATATATTTAGAGCAGTTATGGTATTAGCACAATATTGTAACTTTTACGTTACTGTGTCAGCTGGTTTCGATAATTACTGAAGTTTGCCTAAAATAACTTGCGTCGTAAACACAAACTCCGGTTTAAACTTCGGATCAGAGTATGTAGCTTCCTATTCCTAACAAAAGCTTGGCCTCTGTAGATTTATGGAAATGCATTAATTATAGGTTTGGTGCGGCTTAGGGATTAGTTACTTTATACTTAGTGACCTTGATATATTTTTACTATTAAACGAATGCCTGCTACGGACCCAATAATTATCACTTATATATTCACATCTTAATACCAGTTGCAGTTACTTTATTGTTTGCGGTAGTTTGTTATAGTATTAATTTGTTATCGTTTTGGAAAAATAAATCTTAGTAGAATTTACAAACAGAAAGGTCGTGATAGTGAGACCTTGAAAATTGTGTCCTAAACTTCAAAAGTAAGTTATTAGCGTTTTAAATAAATTTGCATCATGCACTTACTGCGATTGGACTTCTTTAACCAATACTTTACTACAGGCCCAAAACGATAACAAATTAGATCTTCTAAAATTGTAGCAAGTCGGTAGCTCTTTACGAATCACAAGGCAGGAAGCAGTTGTTTATTTTGTCACAACCACATGTAACAATTGGCGATTTTTAAACAAGTATTCTGGCGCAGATGCAGTTTGTAAAGAACAAGTGTTGCATAAAATGTGTTTCACAATATTGTAAGTTCCTATTTCTATATGTACTTTCCTTGATTCAGATGAAGTGTTTCCAGAAAATTTATTTCAAATAGGCCTTTTTGCGTAGAGGGATGACCTGTTATAAATATGCAAATGTCCCATTTATTTTCAAACAAAGGCTCTAAAAGAAATACGGCTTCTGGAGAACAACATTTAAGTGGTATGTACTTGATATGCTCTTAGAATTGTACCTCATTTAATTTAAGTAAAAGGCTTGCAAATATGTTTTTGAATTATATATACCTTCTTTGTGAGTCTCATATGGACAGCTACGGTGTATTATCAGTTTTGAAAAGCCTGGACGAAGCAAGTTTGTTATGCTAGCGAATTTTCATAAAAAGTGATTCTTATTAATTAAAAAAAGTTAGCTAATACATCTAGAAAACGAAGTTTACTGTTAACTTCTAATTCGTGGGTGAACTTTATTGAATCAAATTGACCGTTAAATCTTTTAATGAAATCATCTACTTTGCCTATATTTATGTTAAACACTGCAGAAATATCGTCCGCATAACGGAAGCATAATCTAGACAAATACTCACTTTTATTTTCTAAGTCCGTCTCAAATCTACTTATATAAAGGTCCGCAATTAGTGAAGAGAGTGGGTTGCCCATTGCCATGCCTTTAGTTTGTAAAAAAACCTCATTGTTAAATTGTGATGTCATTTCAAGTATTGAAGCGGGAATTAAAAAAGAATCACGAATCTTCTAAAATCTTATTCGGGAAGCATGTAAACATTAAAACATCAAAAAATTTCAAAGAAAATAAGTCCACTAAAAACCAAAATTCTAATCCAATAATAATAGTTAAACGATTGCGAGAGAAGGATTGTTTTTATATTAAAGCAGATAAAGGACACAATATTGTGATCTTGGACAAAAATGATTATAATGATACAGTGAGTAATGCAATAGAGACACGACCGTATAGGAAACTAAATAAAAACCCGCTACCAAAAATGACTAACGAGGTGAAAATAGTTTATAGCATTGTCGCAACCTTACAACAAAAGACTTGCGGTTAGGGATTGCAAATGCCAAAGTCCCCAAAAAATATTGTATCCCAAATATTCATAAGCTGGGAAAATCAATGAAACCTATTATTTCGGCTATAGATTCTGCGGCATATAATCTAGGGAAGTGGCTGTCAAATGAGTTTAAAAGCTTGCATGTTAAAGTTATTCAGTGTCAAATTCACTTGAATTCATTAATAAAGTTAAAGATGTTAAATTGGCTAAACGCGAGGTTGATATAATTTGATGTAGTGTCTTTATTACCTAGCGTGCTCACGAAACAGCCGCTAACCTATTTAGAACAGTTGTTAAAATTGAATAACATAGGTGTAGAGGTTTTCAAAGAATATTTAACTTTAATAAACCTTTGTAAAAAAATATTTTTCAATTTAACAATGAGTTTTCTGAACGAACTGAAGGCACGGCAATAGGCAACCCACTTTCTCCATTCACTGCGGCCCTTTTATGAGTATATTTGAGACGGATTTAGAAAAGGAAACTAAAGTATGGTCTCGTTATGTGGACGATATTTTTGCAATATTCAACACAAATATATGCAAAGTAGATGATTTTATTAAAAGACTGAACGGTCAATTTGATTCAAAAAAATTCACCCACGAATTAGAAGTTAACAGTAAACTTCCTTTTCTAGATGTAGTAGTTATTAAAAATAATTACTCTCTTGAATTAGATTCCACAGGAACATAACTACCACTCTAAGTTGCATTGCAAATTACTAACGTCATACATTTGCACAAAAAACGAACGGCTTCAATTTGTTAGTAAATAGATTAATAAGATTTCTTTTAAGGTAAGTAAATATAGTATAGAATTAGAGGACATAAAAAACGTGGCTTAATATAACGGATATTCGCACTGTTTAGTGGAAAAATTAATTAATAGACACAGAACAAAGAAAATGTTAGCGGAATGCACGACCTTTAGGAAAGATAAAATAGAGAAAAACTTTGTTTGTCTACCTTTTGAAACGCGTATCTCAAGGGGTTTCAAGAGCATTTTTAAGAAAGCCGATTTGCTGCTAACTTTTTTGAGCAATAATAATTTAAAAAATGAGTTAGGTAATACAAAAGATAAAGATAGAGCCACTGAAATGTCGGGTAACTATGGAATAGGTTGTAAATATTGTAATCTTAAATACGTTGGGCAGACTAAGAGAACCAGTGAGACTAGATTTCGTCAATATCTGGCACAGCTGAGATACGTTAGTGTATAGACAAGTCATCAGTGGCACAACATATTTGGGATAATAACCACCACATAGATGGAGAAAATCTGGAACTTATCAAAAATGTTACACAGCCAGCGAAGCTAGATGCGTACGAAAGTTCCATAAACCGAGCGCCGCCACTGATTTATTGTACTTTATTTGCCCTCTGTCTCTGATACAGCTAAAATATTCCGAAACTTGCCAGGTAAAATTA
The DNA here is from genome assembly GCA_964006375.1 of Tillus elongatus. Taxonomy (NCBI): domain Eukaryota; kingdom Metazoa; phylum Arthropoda; class Insecta; order Coleoptera; family Cleridae; genus Tillus; species Tillus elongatus. Next base: position 121,907,997 of record OZ023266.1, read on the forward strand.
TAAAGGAAGTTTCAAAACCTCGTCCGGCAGTAAAAATACAATACACAGAAAATTTGCCTGCGGTTTAGTCTCTCTCTCTCGATATCGGTCTTTACCTAGAATTCAGTATAATAGTTGAGGTTTAGTAGTAAGTAGTTTAGAATTTTTCATCCTCTCATGACGGAAAGCTTGTTAGTGAAACGATCGTCAGGCCTTTAGAAAAATGTGTCGTGGTGATTTGGGTTCTCAAAGTGTACTTACCATATTTAGTCTTGACTCAATGATGCAACTATAAACAGCTTTAAGCAGCGGCGTATGCGAAATATACCGCAAATATTGTATCGTGTCCAAAATTTCTGTAGGTTGGTAACTAAATTTTATATTATTACACCCAAATAATCAAATAATTAGTGGACTGATTACACTTAATGTTATCAGATAAACCATATTCATTTATATTTAATTCTTCGAATGGAGTACCATCAGATGCACATAACAAGAAGATGGTAAAGCTGCTGTTTTATCTATATTAAGGGGTTTATGTCGAAGCCAGTTAAAAATCAGAACATGACCTCTATCTCTCCCACTCTGTGTGCCTCTGCCTTATCCTTAACTATTTCCCGTGACCGGTCGCTATAGTAAATGCCATCGACAAAACTTATTAATTGTCTTTCTTGGCTTAGTTCGTGTAGCTGTTAATATACATTAAACATAAAATTGGTCCCACAACTGGTACTCCACACTCTATTGGCTTTTCCTTGCTCAAAGCGTTTTCCACCTGAGCAACTTGGTTTCTACCAGGTAGATTAACCATTAATTCATAAGCAGTTCCCCTAAACCCCATATCGTACAGTATAAGTGATCGTGACTTAAAATATCGTGACCTAAAATATCAAACGCCATGCTCATATCAAGAAAAATCCCAAATTCAACTTGTCCCTCATTAACGGTGTTATATACCTTTTTCGTCAAAGTGGAGCTAGCATGTGGGCTATTTTTTGCTGTCGGAATCCATATTGTCATGAAGATCAAACACGATAATTTTTTCATATAACTAAAAATTCAACGTTTTATTAGATTTTCAAACATGTTTTGGAGTGTGGAGAATATTGGTCTATAATCTTTATTGTCTGTTCTATCGCCCCTTTTAAATACTGCTTTAACTATGGATGCTTTAAACGCTTTTGTGCATTTTCCTGAATACATAATTTTATTCATAAGGTAGCATAGTTGTGACACGACGTAATTTCTTATCTCTGTCATTGTTTCTCATTGAATGTCATCTATGCCTGACGATTTATCTGATTTTAATCCACAAATAACGTCAATTATTTATGATTCGGTGACTGGTTCAAGGAGGATCGATATATATATATATATATATATATATATATATATATATATATATATATATATATATATATATATATATATATATATATATATATATTGCTATGGTATGTAGGTTTACAGAGAAACACTACACACATAACAACGTTTATTAATATGAATGAAAGTGTTAAAAGAGGAAGTACAGCAAAGCTATAGTTACAAATTGTCACAAAAGTCATAATTTTGAAATTTAAAATCACATTATTTGCCATGCACTCAGTAAGATTATGTATACCTACACAAAAAATCTAATATGTATAGAGGTAGATAATAAATTAGTTAGATATACCACGTCAGTAATAAAGAGCTCAGGACAGGTGCAGGTTGATTCCTTGAGAATTTCATTGTAGATGTACTTGCAGGACATGTGAGCAGAAAAAAAAAGAATATATGAAAACCAACGTTTGTAAAATTCAAAAGGACTAAAAAGTTAGAATGTTTTTGTGTTGCTTATTAAGCACATGTGAAAGTGATATAGGTCACATAAAACCTAATAGAAAAGATAAATTCAATTTCTCTTACATAGACTCAGAAATGGTCAGTGAACATGAGTGCTTGCTGTAAATAAATAAGCTTAGAATAATCGGGTATAGAGAATGAACGGTTATGAACACTAGTGAACATAATACTAAAAAGCCAAAAGACTGCGTGCAAAGTTTTGAGATGACATATAAAGACGCTAAGACAACAAGCCAAAGTGGCAACATCAAAGTAAAATTAACAAATAAGACTTTAAACTGATAACCGAGTGATAAGAAATGGACTAAAAAGATTAGATATTATAGTAAATAGTGAATTTTGTTAATTACCATAAATTGCTAATGAGAATAAGTAAAATTATCAATATGACACATATGTCAAAAACAAGAAATATTCCATATTTTGACATGAAATGCATTTAAAAATAGCAAAGTGGTCAGTCGTATGCATTGTAAAACAGAGATTGATTAATACTCTGGAGAATTTAAATTGAATAAAGCTTGAGATGATTGGGAAAGTCAGTAAAAACTAGAAACTTTAATGAACAGTCACTGATCAAAACAAGGTAGCTGTTCAATTGATTTGATTAAAAGACACGTTAATCTAGTTTGGGAATGCTCGAAATGGGGGTCATATTAATAGTCAACAAGCATAGTATAGTAAAGCAACCATAATGTTTGGCAAGAAAAATCTGATATGTGTATGTGCAAAAAAAGGAGGCGGATTGTCAGATAGATTTGAGGGATGGGAAGAAAAATTTGAAAGGAGGTGCCAGTTTTGAAAATTATAAAAAGGGGTAGCGTCCTTTCGTGATCTAAGTTTGGGGATATAATCTAAAGGAGAAAATTTGATATACAATGCTCAAAATATATTGAAGAGTCATAGAACCTTTGTTCAGTAATTCCAGGTTAAATAGATGGAAGATTTCAAGCTAGTAATGGAATAATTGGCTAATACTCACTGAACGATGTTAGCATAGCAACAATCCAGGTGAAATTCAATGTAAGGCGAATATTTAATAAGTTATTTGACTCACAAATAGGTGTTGATAAATCAAATGTTACATGTTTGGCATGTAATGCGAGTCAAATTCACCCAAATTCAAGATTATAACAATAAGAAGAAAACAAATTGTCCAAAGGAATAGAGAGTAATGGGAGTAAGCTCATAGATGTCAGCAAGGTATCGTAACAAATAGTGTATGACTTTTATTTTTTAAAGCGATTATTAAAAAGGCAAAGTTTAAGTAAAAATAAGCAAATTGGGGTATCACAAGTATAGATTGTATAGCAATTGCCTAGCTATAGACAAATAAGTATTAAAAAACGAGAATTCTCAAATTTAAAACCTAGGATTTAGTTTAAGACTTGAGTTCAAAAATAAAGATGTTTTCTGTATTAAATATGTTTGAATTTTGGACACAAAGTGTATCATTGACTAGAGCTGAGTGTGTGAGAGAGAATTTAAACTAGAATTGACATACACACTATAAAGGTTTTTTTAACATTGATTTAAAGGTAGGAAAAACACTGATCATACAAAAAAAGAAATTCTTAACCATTTATCAACTAATTTATTAACAATAAATTCCAAACGAATCCCACGGAGTTTACGAAATTCCTTGTTCCGACTGTTCCCGAACGTATGTAGGACAAACAAATTGACGCATCCACAATAGAATATATGAACACATCCTCGTAGTTAGAAAATCCGACCCCTCCTCGGCTCTGGCCATGCATCATATTCATACAGGGCACAAAATAGACTTCGATAATGCCAAAACAATAGCACCGGTTTACAACTTCAAAACGAGAATTATCCGCGAAGCAATCGAGATTGAAAAACGTCCCGATTGTTTAGATAAGAGAGATGTTGGTCTTCGCCTTCTGACTACTTGGAAACCTATTATATCTTCTTTGCAAACATACAAAAAGAAAATCAATTCCACAGACAATTTTACTGCCCCATTATCTGCCTCAACAAATGCCGGTGACCCTCTTAATCCCCTTCATCCTCTAAGTACCGTGACCGAAGCCCCCCACTTAATTGACCGTGACCCCACTACTTTCACTGATAACGAAGCATGTAGACGGAACGACATATATAAGGCAAGACTTGCAACGAACTGCCAGATCTCTCTGAGGCCTAGGGTTGAACATACTGAGACCTCACAGACGATCTCCGGCGAGATTTGGGGAGTATTCAGATTGAGGCCCCGCAATCGAGCTACAACAACCCAACCCACCTTTGTCCACCGCTCTAAGGAGTAGGCAGATTGAGGCCTTAGAGTATCCTTACATATTTCATTTACCCACCTTTGTCCACCACTCTATAGAGTAGGCAGATTGAGGCCTTAGAGTGTCCTTACATATTTCCTTTACCTACCTTTGTCCACCACTCTAAGGAGTAGGCAGATTGAGGCCTTAGAGTGTCCTTACATATTTTCTTTACCTACCTTTGTCCACCACTCTAAGGAGTAGGCAGATTGGGAGTCGAGTCGAGTTTTCATAAATTCTGGACGCGGTTCAACCCGAGAACCAATTATGTCTCATATATATATATATATATATATATATATATATATATATATATATATATATATATATATATATATATATATATATATATATATATATATATATATATATATATATATATATATATATATATATATATATATATATATATATATATATATATATATATATATATATATATACACAGTTACAATCGTAATACCTTAGTTTTATTTACTGCGCTTGTCGATAATGGCAAGTACGATTAATTTATTAAGCGTTTCTGCTCCAAGAAAGTAACTTATCTGTGTACGTATACATATAAAGAAATTGAAGATATGACCAGAAAGGGATACGGATACAAAAAACAAGAAAATAATAAGCAATTCATTAAAACAAACGCTCCTATTAAGTCTACCAACAAGGTTAGAAGAATAGAATTTAAACCAGCAACAAAAACTAAAGAAAAGCAAAATAAAGTATTACTCTTTTAAAAACCGGTAAAGGATAACAGTGTAACTAGCATAGAAGAATAAGTACAAGTCATATCGTAAATATTCTGGTAATCATAGTACAAAAAAATAGAATAGAAAGCAAGATTAAGAGTTGCTTGAATAAAAATGAGTTTGAATTTACACCTGGCTGAGGTACTTAAGAAGCAGTGCTGAGCACTTAAACTAATAGAATAAAGAGGCTTTGGAGACGTAGAGATATATTTTCCGCTTTTGTAGATCCGGAAAAAAGCACTTAATAATATAAAAAACTCTGGACGCAGCAAGTGCGTTATGGTAGTGAATTTTCATAAAAATGTTTTTAATTGCAAATATGTGTGTTTCCTTTTTAAGAAAGCAGGCATCAATTTTGGTTACCAGTATAACCTATATAGTAAAAACAATGTGCCATGTTTCATAAAAATAACTTTATTGTGTGAAAATGTACAAAAATTTCCAAAAGTAAACTTAAAGTGTTCCCGGAAAAACTCGTTTCTTGGTCAACCTTATGGGTTAATAGCAAATTGAGCTATTCAAATTTGAAGCATTTAATGAAAATTCGCTACCATATCGCACTTGCTGCGTCCCGAATTTCTTTTCTTACAAACATGCATCGCTGAAAAATTCAAAAATGCAATAACATAAGGCGTGTTTGATTAAAAAAAAAGAAAATTTGTATCACCAACGACTTATGGGCCATCCTGTGATTGTAGAAATATTTTTTTAAGATGTAGCTCAAGACACCCTATAATTAATATATACAAATTTTCTTCATATCTTGTATAATAACGGATATATTGAGCTTTATTGATTTTTTACGAAAATTCGACAAAAATTATATATCATTAAACGATAAACGCTAAAGCTAAGGCTACTGCCAAGCATCAGAGAAAGGGTCTATTTGAAATGAATTTTCTGGAAACATTTTAGTAAAATGAAGGACAATGACGGTTGAAACTAAGACTTCAGAGTTTGTAAAAGATCCTTCTTGAGACATTTGATTTCCATATCCCGTATTAGATTCAAGTTCTTTGCCTAAATGTTGCCGATTTTGACGTTTTAAATCGCAACTTTGACGTTTTGAGGAAAACCCCAATTTATTTTTCTTTAAATGCCTATAACTTTTTTGTCTTTTGACCTACATAGCTAAATTTTGGTAGGTGGCTTACCTATAAGGATATTAACTAGCGTACCAAATTTGGTTGCCCTTACTTTGTTAATTCCGGAGATATAAATTTTTTTCGAAAGAAAACACAAAATTTTCCGGGAAAACCTGGGCAGATTTTCCTGGCTAACGAACTTATCCAAGCCATTTGCAAAAGGAATTTTTTCACAAAATTTAGTCAAAATCGGCCTATTATTTTTTGAGTTATCGGTGTGATACATATATATATATATATATATATATATATATATATATATATATATATATATATATATATATATATATATATATATATATATATATATATATATATATATATATATATATATATATATATAAACATATAAAAATTGAAACGGACCCCGGATATGTGTTCTAGGGGGCCTAGTTCGCGGTCATTTGAAGAAATTTTTTCAAAATTCAAAAGTCGGGATCACCTCATTAGTGAATTTTTTTTAAGAAAATTCACTAATTGTTAATTTCACATCGTCAATACGTGTGGAAGTATGGCATCGGCGACAAAAATTTCTATTTTTTTTTCGCTTAAACGTCGTAAAAAGTGTCGAAGTATATAGAAAACATAATTTAGAAACGACTTTTTTTGTGTCTGTCGGTCTATCGTTCCATCGGTCTGTCGGTCTGTCGGCCTGTCGGTCTGTTTGTCTGTCTGTTTGTAGCCACGATAACTTTAGAACGAATTGAGATAGCGTGTTCAAATTTGGTATACTGTTAGCATCCTACAAACGTTTTCGGGATGTTCTTTGATAGAACCATTCCAGCGTGTAGGGGATGAATGAGGGGTGATTGGGTGAAAATTGACACTTTTTCGTTAAAACTCGGGTAATATAAGGTTCTAACGTTTGTTTATTAGAAAACTTCCAATTTCCTCAAATATTTGGTATTCTGCGCTGAAATTAAATTAGGGGTGGAAGTGTGGGGGTGGAACAAACGTCTGAAAACATATAGAAAACTTGATTCTGGAACAAAAATTATTTTCCCTGTCGGTCGCTCGTTCTGTCGGACTGTGTGTCTGTTTGTTAGTAGGCTAAATAAGTTTCAAGCTAATTAAGATATCATCTTTAAATTTGGTATCCAGTTAGCACCCGACAAAGGAACGCTTCGAGCTGTTCTTGGGTAAGATCGTTTCAAGTGGAAGAGAATAAATGAGGGCCGATTTGGTTGATTTGATATTTTTTCGAGTAATATAACGTTTGGGAAGTTTATAGGTACAGGAATACGAACATTTTCTTTGTGGTCAAGTCGTTGACCTTAAATTCATTTTAAGAGAATGTCTTTCTAAGGACACCAGATTATCACAGCTATGTGGAAGTTATGATTCAATTTGCAGCCCTATTCTTTCCTGTAATAAAGAAACCTATACCAAAACCAAAGTCCCGTAATAGATATTAACACATGTTATATTTAAGATAAAATAAATATAGGTGTGAGACAAGTGTACCCATACTAAATACGGGCGTACAGACGATCTCTTTGGCTTGATAAATTTTAGTATGCTTTTTCCTTCCTGTAACCGGTTTTGCTGCTTGGCAGAAGACAGAAAGGAAACGAACATTTGTGAAGCCATAGAAATAGTCTCTACGTCTGTATTTAATATGGAACAGTTTCACCAAGCAAGGGCAACAACAACTAATGAACAGGTGTGCCCATTATACAATATTTTTTTAACGTATCTATAGAAAATGCAATAAATTGGCGGAAGGAAAAGACAGCAGGAGGCTAAATAATTTGACGACAGTCGACTGAACAGAGTATGAAGATGACATAGCGCTAATAGGACAAACTGAAAAACCTATGTATTAGGCGGAAACGTGGACTTTAGATAAGCTGGAGGTGGAGAAAATATATGCTTTTATAATGTATAAGTCGATAAACTTAATAAAAACAAGGTATACCGATAGAAGAACGACTAAAATTATGCTGTCACAGGTGAGACAAGAAAGATGCTTACTCAAAGAAATTGAGAGCAGAAATGCATAATTTGTTGAACATTATCTGAGATACGATAACTTTTTAATGATAACTATTTACACCATTACACCATATTTGTTCAACGTATTTATAGAAAATGGAATAAATTGGCGGAAGGAAAAGACAGCAGGAAGCAAAATAATTTCGCGACAGTCGACTGAACAGAGTATGAAGATGACATAGCGCTAACAGGAGAAACTGAAAAACCTATGTATTAGGCGGAAAGCTTGACTTTAACTAAGCTGGAGGTAAAGAAAGTAGATGCTTTTATAATGTCAATAAACTTAACAAAAACAAGGTATACCGATAGAAGGACGACTAAAATTATACTGTCACTGGTGAAACAAGAAGGACGCTTGCTCAAAGAAATTGAGAGGAGAAATGCATAATTTGTTGAACATTATCTGAGATACGATAACTTTTTAATGATAACTATTTACACCATTACACCATATTTGTTCGACGTATTTATAGAAAATGCAATAAATTGGCGGAAGGAAAAGACAGCAGGAAGCAAAATAATTTGACGACAGTCGACTGAACAGAGTATGAAGATGAAATAGCGCTAATAGGAGAAACTGAAAAACCTATGTATTAGGCGGAAAGCTGGACTTTAACTAAGCTGGAGGTAAAGAAAGTAGATGCTTTTATAATGTCGATAAACTTAACAAACACAAGGTATACCGATAGAAGGACGACTAAAATTATACTGTCACTGGTGAAACAAGAAGGACGCTTGCTCAAAGAAATTGAGAGGAGAAATGCATAATTTGTTGAACATTATCTAACTTTTTAATGATAACTATTTAAGGACACTTACTTGGCAAAGGGGAAGGAGTAGACCAAGAGAAAAACTTTGAAAATCCTGGCACCACTGATAAAACGCGGAAGCTACAATTGTATAAAAAGAGCTTCTGAATGTAAAGAGTCTCGGTTGCAACAACAATGCGACATCGCATTTAGACTATGATGAGGATATTGGTATACATCGAACATCATAAGGTTTAATGCGCGAGTAAGTATACACTAATATAATCGTTGCGGTGAACGAACTAGTTACGCTTTACCCTCTTACCATTTATCTCAAAATAGACGTTCAGTTGGTTGTGTAAAAATATTTAATAGCTGTGTACCTACTGTTTTCACGTGCCTAAAAGTAAACATAATAAATTGTCTTCTCCGACTTCTTGTGCGAGAATTGGGGCAGATAATTTTACATATATCTTTTCGTAGCTGTCTTATTCTTTTCCCTTTTTTATTTCGTTTTCGCTTTCCGTGTGAAAACAGACAATTTCAACACAATTCTACATTTACCGCCCACAACATAGTGTTACAAGCAGTTTCATTTCCATGTTTGTTACGAGTTTCATTAACAGGATCTTATTATTCTTCTCCCAAATCACTTTACTCCCCCTTGCAAATTGTTACAACACGTGTTGTGTTGGCGAAATGATCTTCTTATCTAAAGCGACTCTATTTAACGCTACGCCAAAATCTGCACAAGCTTCATTACGTATTTCTTATTGAGCAAGTTTTAGTCTGATCTACTTAATTTTGTTAGGTTTTTATTGGAAAGAATCACACAAACCTACTTTATCCGAGGCAGAAATGTTAAGAAAGAAAAAGAAAATTGCCGTACAATTGAAATCCGAAAAATAAAAAATGTAACATGTAACACGCGTCTTTTAAATAACTTTTTTGGAAACACTTTGCTAGTGAAGAGATGCGACTTTTGAATTTAGAAATAGTGTTGTCTTATTTAAACGAGATGAACGTATTCAAACTAAATTTTTGTAGGTACTTGCAGAATCAAAATACAATGCTACAACTCCCCCGCATTGTAAGGTGTGAAGGTATCTATTGGTATGCTCAATTTTTAGTGAATTTTTATTAAAAAGAAATTCACTAATAAAGAGGTATCGATGATGAGACTTTGCAAACATTTTTTCAAATGAGCGCGAACTAGGCCCCCGGAACCCATATCCTGGGTCAGTTTAAATTTAATATATATATATATATATATATATATATATATATATATATATATATATATATATATATATATATATATATATATATATATATATATATATATATATATATATATATAAGTAGCGGTCTGATAACTCAAAAAATATTTAACCGATTTCAATGGAACTCGGCAAGTGCCTTTCTTTTATTAATGGCTTGGATGAGTTCGTTAGGCAGGAAAATCGACAGAGGTTTTTCGGGAAAATTTTGAGTTTTCTTTCAAAAAATTTTTTCTCCGAAAATTACAAAGCTGCTTAAATTAAATTTACTATGTATATTGCCTTGGGAGAGACCCTGCTACATACCAAAATTAAACTTTCTAAGTTTATAGAAAATTGAGTTATTCGAATTTGAAGCATTTAATAAAAATTCACTACCATAACGCACTTGCTGCGTCCCGAGATTTTTTTCTATACCATTTACCCTGGAAAATTATTTTGTATTCTAATAAGCCTTGTGCGGCCTATAAGAACATGACATTTTGTATAGAGAAGCCTATTGCAATGCCCAATTTTTCTGCATACTATTTTTCTGTCAAATGGTTCCTTTACGCCATTAGCCAATTTTTAAAGCTGGGTTCTGTAGAACCCAACATTAGAAGGTAAGGAAGTACCTACTGGCATGCTTAATTTTTTTTACTTACTTTTCACCCCGAATTTGATTTACACCAGCAGCAATTTTAAAAAAATTGGCGGTTGTAAAGCTCACAAGAATATGAGATTTTGCATTGAGATATCTATTATCTATTCGTAAATTTTCTATACATTTTTTATCTTGCCAACACAAATTTTTCATGCCAGTAGCCAGTTTTTTATTGGGTGGGGGGAGGGCGTAGGTATCGTTAGAGACCACCTTTGGACGCCTGGAAAGAAGATGTGTTTTTTTATGGATGCCTATTGGTATACTCAATTTTTCTACATACTTTTTACGCTGGCATAATCCTTTCCTTACGGCAGCGGTCATTTTTTTAATTTGTGGCGATAGGAACCACATTTAGGTAGCTCCTAAAAACATGGAATTTTATTTGAAAGTAGTTTTTGTATGATGATCTTCCGAAATACCTTTTATCCTTACACAATATTTTTATTAGCAGCAGCAGAAATTTTTTCTAAGCTGGAAGCGGTTGTAAACTCCCCCAGGACAATATAAAATTTTGTATGAAGGTATATACTGGCATCTTCAATTTTTCTACATACGTAAAGGACTGAGGTTGGACACTGTGGGTGGTATCTAAAACAAAAAGCAGAATCACCGCAAAACCACAAAAATAATAACAGAGTTATGCGCTAGATACATCTTTTGACAGCGATGTTGTCTTCATCAGTAGCTGTCGCTAAACTGTTTAGCTGTCTACTAACTGTTTATATATCTAGGGCATAATTCTCTGTTATTATTTTTGTGGTTTTTTGGGTAAATCTGCTGTTTGTTTCTACATACGTTTTATGCTGGCAAAACATATTGTTTACACCAGCAACTAACCTTTTAAAACTGGCGGCGGTAGATACCAACTTGAGATGGCTAAACTGTTAAGTGGCAGCTACTGATAAAGACAACTTCGTTGTTGAAATACATTTCTAGCGCATGATTCTCTGTTTTTTGTGGTTTTTGTGATGGTTCTGATTTTTGTTTCTACATACGCTTTATCCTGGCAAAATATATTCTTTACACCAGAACCAATCTTTTAAAATTTGCGGCGGTAGATACCAACCTGATATGGCTCGTAAGAGCATGTAATTTTGTGTATAAGTATCTATTGGCAGGCTTGATTTTTCGACATACCTTTTAAACTGAAAAAAGCGCCTTCTTAGTACCAGCAGACAATTATATATAACCGAGGGTGGTAGAAACCATCCTTAGTGAGCTCGTAAGAACATTCCAGTTTGTGAGGAAGTAGCTAATGGTATGCTTACTTTTACCGTATACCTTATATCCCGGTAAAATATTTCCTTCGGATCAGTAGACAATCTTGTAACATTGGGTGTAGTGCAGACCATCCATAAAAACATCGTAAAAGTGCGAAACTTTGGGTGAAGGTATTTATTATTATGCTCGTTTTTTCTACCTTCCCCTTTTCCAGGCAAAACATTTTCATACTAGCGGCATTTAAAAAAATGAAGACGGCTGTTAACACACCCAGACTAAGATTATGAAAATATTTATATGATATTCTTTGTTTATTCATGTTTATAAAACAATTTTTTCAGAAAGCAGCCAATTTTTTTTTTTGAAGCTGGGGCGGGAGAACTGTGGCAATTTAGATTTCTGCAATAAAAATCACGGAACCACCAGCTTATAATGGCCTAACTCGTTCAAGGTTTTTAAGTGTGTAAGATAATCCAAGCTGTAAGACGTATCCATTACTTCTGATCGAATACGTGCAGGCACCCATCACATATCACAATTTGCATTAATAATGAAGATGGTTTTATCCAACATTTTTCCTAATTGGTTTTCATATTTTACTTAATTTACTTTGTTTAAATTTTTGTTTTGCATTTAAAATTGTTTGTTTTCCTTTAAACATAAGCAGCATCTATGTATGCGCACAATATCTTTTGCAGCTATTAAGCGTATTTAGATACGGTTTTTACAAACTCACATTATAAATTTTGAAAAAGTCTAACTCCCAACATTTACTAAGTTTTCTATAGAAAATAAAATGACGATAAAAACAAGATTGTCATTTTCAATTTTTGAGGATAGTTAAAAAAGCGTCTATCATATTTTAGATTCACCTTCACCGTATTATTCAGTTTATAATACACAACATCATCTAATTAATTTGGCTTCGTAATTTTGACTCTACTAGTTTTCTAAATCCCAATATCCTGCCTTAAAAGTAGTGCCAACCTTGTGCATATACAGGACGGCGTATAACTAGCCCAACAAGGCCATAACTTTTAAACCGAGAAAGGCATCGAGCTCTGTGACAACGTAAGCTCCTTTTATGTAACTTACACTGTACTTGGTGTATTCAAGGTAAGCCCGCCTTGATATACCTTCTTAAAACGAATATATTTTGATTATCACACACACTGAACTCTACTATGGCTATATTTGACACACCTGCTGGAGTGTTGAGTGTCAACGTCTAAGATAAGCAATTTGTTTTTGATATGTTAGGTTAAAAGTTATAAGTGTTCAGAAAAACTGTGAGAAGCAAATAGTTATATACTACATGTATTACGGTATACATACAATTGCTGTGTTACTAAATGTGTACCTGATGGGAACAAAGCAATTTAAAAGTATTGTAAGTATATTTGATTATTGAACCAAGCTATTTTACCGGCAAGTAATCACAGTTGGTTTACATGCAAAATAAAACTATGTTAACAACAAATGTCGAAATAATGGTTGTTTCGAATAGGTGGTCAATAATTATTTAGGAATGGTACAACTTATCTGCCTCCTCCCAGCTGTTCGTAATCATTCTACCCAGACATCTTCTCGGAGCTTAATTAAGTAGCAGTAATCCAGTTGTAAGGTAAATGGATAACATACACCATAAAGCCTGTAAAACCTAGTATAACAGCACAATTCCAGCCTATCAGAAAAAACCTGTAAGAAGAATCAAAAACTAACATTGGACCGGCATGAATAAACAGAGTTTATTCTAAGAGGTATCATAAAACTAAACTTACCGTATATATATATATATATATATATATATATATATATATATATATATATATATATATATATATATATATATATATATATATATATATATATTGTAAGCAAGGTGCTTACAGTTTGAGTATCTAGATTTATGATATTTCTACATACATAAATGTTGCTTTGATCTCAGAAAAGTTATGAAAAATCGCCACAAGTAATTAAAATATCGTAAATTTATCTATCATAAAATGCATAATATATGTAGGCCGTGAACAGGAGGAAATTGAGTGTATTTAATTACGCGTAATCAGAAAACCTTGCCAAGCGCAAAACGCGCGGTACAACGGTCAATTTAGTGCAAAATAAAAGGAAATGTAATTCGAAACGACACCGGCGATGATAGGACGGGTAGGTAACCTCTAAAGAGGCCACTTGAGTTGCAACAGAAAATTTCCGCAAACTAAGTGGTTTTGGGGACTCGGAAAGAGTGTGGAAATAATTAGACGAGGGGCAGTGTTCAGGCAGCTGGCCTCCAGGCTAGGCAGTTGCCGCCGCGGCGATAAATGTCAAGGGTTTCTGTTGAGTGAATTTGAAGAAGTAAGTTAGATTTCAGTAAAAGAATTGGCGTTTGTTTGAAAGGGCGGTTATCGCGAAAGATTGTGGTTTAACGGCTAGAGGGGCTGGTAAGGCAGAGTACGGAGCTGGCGTATTATCCCAGAATTTGGTGAGTCTATTCCATGTTAAATTTGCAATAGCTTAAATTGTCTTTTATTGGAGAGGCTAGCTGTCTCGAGTACCGAATTAATTTTTAAAAGTAAGATTGTATAGACATTTTAAACCATATGGGCTGTAAGCTAAATTAGCATAAATAATTGAGTCGTAGGGCGCTAAAATATAATCAGATTGAATGGGATCCTATTAAAAATGAGATGGTATTTTATGAGGGATTTTAGTAGTTAGGGAGTTCTTGTAAATTTTATAAGACAAAGTATAAGATAAGGCTTGGGGCCATAAGGGTTACTTGGAAGCTAGAAGGGATGTTAGATAAATTGAGAGCTATAATTAATGTGTGTTTTTGTTTCTTTAACGTCGGCCTATTTCCGCGACTATGGCCAATCACCGACGCCAGGGAGCAGTTTCACCTCACTATCCTGGAAATTTTGCCGAACCCCTGCCTTTCTGCAAGGAGGGTAGGGATCTTTAACGTGCCCAACATCACATGGACACGGGACCGACGGCTTTACGCCCCCTCCGAAGGGCGGAATGTGCAGACATTCAACTTGCTCAAATACAATGCCAGAACCTCGGTTGATGTTAATTTACAGTTTGTACTGAAAAAGTGAAAGGAGTACCCTGGGATCGAACCCAGTACCCTTTGGTTCAGAGGCACACGTTCTTACCCCTGAACCACCGAGGTTAGCTATAATTTAGCTAAAAAAGAGTCAATATTAGACTAGAAAAAATTATACCGGGGGCGAATGTAATTTAGTTGGCTCAGGTGCCAACTTTGTGTAACCTCTAGGCCTTTCTAAGATTGGTGGAAAACCTCCCACACAATTCTCTTTAAATAGCCTTAGGCGCTTTATTTATTGGAATTAAGAGTTTTAGTATAATTTTAATCAGACGGAAATCTTTGGAATTAAGGGATTTACTTAAAAATATTGAGAGTTTTTTTTCTTTGTTAATTCTAATCATACGGAAACCTTTGAAATTAAAGGATGTATTTAAAATTCATTGTGCTGTTAAAATGTTATCTGTATAATTTTTTTTTGTATTAAAGTAAATTTTTAAAACTAGATGCGGGGTTTTATTCTTAGCATAAGACTTCCTAAACTAGAGTTACTTTAACAGTCCTTTTAAAATGATAGTAACGCGGTTGTCACTCGGTATACACTAAGGCTGAATATATAGTAAAATTTTGGGAATTTGACCCCAGATGCTCAGTTTTAGTGTTCCAAATAAATTTAGGAAGGACCTCCCTTCAAGGTCGTAAAACTTAAATACTAGTCTCATGGTATCAAGGGGTAGGTTTTTGGATACGCGTTCTGCCGCTCAAACGTTGGCGATCCTAAAATATAACTAAATGAATAATTACTTAAATTTTAACAATAATAATAATTAGAATTTACAGTCATTTGAAAAACCTTTGTTTCAAAGAAAAGTAAAAGGTACGTAAAACCACCCACATTACAATATATATATATATATATATATATATATATATATATATATATATATATATATATATATATATATATATATATATATATATATATATATATATATATATATATATATATATATATATATTCAGTGGTTTTAATTATTTAACGATGATGCCTTGTGATGAACTACATAACTCGCACAAAAGTGGAATATCATACAAAGCCTTGCCGTACAAATATTTAAGAAGAAAGTTGAAGAGATCTAGTAATCGCTGCAGGTAATGACAACTTATATTTTTTAAGTTATTTCATTCATCACCTTTTTAAAAATGCCAATTTTTAAACTCGTCTTTCTTTGCAAGATGACAAAGATGCAAGTAAGAATATAGACATATTCTGATAAACATAAGGCTGATAGCAACAGGCAAACTGGGGATATTTCGGTAAACATAAAAGTTAAAGTTCTGTATCTGAGAAGAAAATTGTAATGCAGAGATGAGATGGGCAGTTTGTTTAGAAAATGTAAATATGTCAACACTTTAATGAAACCAAATACATTTCATTAAAGTGAATTGCCCTGCATCACAAAGTTAAAAGTACAATAGTTTAGTGCGAAATAATTGCTGAAGAGTGTCATTAAGTGCACTTGGAATGTAGCTATCAGATCGTTTTTAATTTAAGGTTGTCACTCTACAAGGTGAGTACTTACTAATTTGACTAGTTATTATGAGCAGTATATCCCCTCATATCGTTTCTATTTCCTGTATTTTCTGCTTGTGGCCCTGCCATGTACCTGATTCAGAAAAATACCGTCACAACTCAAAATATGTAGGGTTTCATACCCGATTATTTGCTACTGATGGTGCCATTATCGGCGTTTTTTGAAGCATCCCCGTTTTGGAGGGTGACAACCCTTCAATTCCTTAAATAGCAATATGAGTCATGCGACACATTTTTGGGAAGCGCATTCAGCGTGTTTTTTGATGGTATCAATTATTTTTAAGTTACCAGCATGGCCATACTTGGGGTGATATTTCACGCTCCCTGTTGCAATAAATTTGTGGTAAAGTCTGCTTACCGTAGACCTGTTAAGGGGGGTAGTCGGGGTGAACCTCATTAAGTAAATGACATACGTCATCATAGGTCTATTTAAGATCACCATAACCGATCATCAATGAAGTTTCGATACGTTCTTGTTCACTTAGGTGAGCCATATCACAAAAAAGTAAATTAACAAAAACACTAATGTCTTAATTCACAAACCAAAACGCTTGCCACTGTGAAAGATCAGGCTAATAATTTTGACAAACCTGATTTTCTGAGTGAATATATCGAAGTCTAGCCTGTATTATCGCTTTAATAGATTCCATGTATGATAAGGCTATGTTCTTAGGATTTTTTGGACAGAGATATAACTACTTGAATCAAATTTATTTGACTCCATTTATTTTCATGAAAAGCTTTTTTTCGGAATTCATCTATTCATAGAAACTAGACTGAAAACATGTCAAATTTACAGCTTTGAGTTATTTTTAGACAAATCTGCGCATTTCATAATAATCGCCAGATATTTATTATGTTGAACAATTTTGTAAACATAGTAAGGTTAAAAGGCAGTGCGCTAATGACTTTCCTTTCTTAAGGGATGGGGCTGCGAAGATATACCTGGTGATTGGCGATATGAATCGTATAGATATGATGATGAGATTTTTTTATATCGCCAGGGGTGGCATTAAAATCCACGAACATCAGCATCAGCTAACGACTTCACCATGATCACAGTAGAAAGGAGCTATCGCATCCATTACTTTCTGGATTGGCAGCACTTTTAGTGTCTCTCTAGCTTCCGCACTATAAGAATTGTAGAAGGTTTGCCGAAATCGTTCCTCCTGCTCTACCTTTTCTTTTTTTATAAGTATGTGTTTTTGAAATAATACCATTGCAAAGTTACTATAGTTCAGAATATGTTCAGTGAACTTTGCTCTGCTCCTCTCGAATCCGTGCAGCAAGAGTCTCTCTATGAGTGAAGATCTGAATCTGTGCTGAGCACTGATAAGTACAATTTGGAGAACCCAGTTCATCGCAATACAGTTTTAGACGTGACGATTCTTTCGCTAACAAGGTTAGCGTCATCAGAGGGATGAACAAACAGTTTGTTTGATGGCGCAAACTTTTTTGCGAAACGATAGTCATGTCTAAGACTGTATTGTGATGAATTGGGTTCCCCAAATTGTACTTATTAAGTGTACTCTTATTCATCTTTCAATCTGTGTACGTTCTCTTTGTATATTTTTCATGTCCTCATTTTAAACACTCTCAGTGCTTATTTTAGCAAACTAAGATCAAACATTCTGCATCATACATTACACTACTCCATACATGTGACTTAATTGATCTCTTTCCCAGATCCAAGTTGAGATATTTATTAGCAAGAAGAGTACTTTTTCTATTAAATACTTGCTTTGCACAATACTTAATCTTCTAATTACCTTATTTTGGGTTAATACAATCCCGAAGATTGTATTTAATACCAATAAAAAACGATCCAGATCATTTTTTTTACAATTACTGGAAAAAAAATGAAATCGTAAGCAAAAATACATTTCGTAAAGGGCTTTAAAACACAAGTATACTCTACTCTTAACGCACTTTTCTCAAGAGGCAAACTATTTCCCTTGATGATATGGTTGTTTGGCTGTTGCAGCTAGTGCTTACCATACATCAAACAAAAAGTAATTTGCAATATTTTGCTTGCGAAATATTATCTATAGCCTTTAGCCATTTCGGCTCAAGTATTAATGGTTGCCAATATTTTTCTCTAGAGCGATTTCGTAAACACAAAAACCATAAGTTTCGGAAGCTTTCGGAAAACGGCTTTACTTTTTGTCCGTACAATTTTTGAAATGTTAGTAAGCTAAAAACCACCCATATCACAAGAACTCCAAATTCCTTTTAATTGTTTTTTTTCAATGAAAAAGTATATTTATACAGTTATACATAGCAGTTGCCATGTAAAATATGAATTGTAGTTGACCAAAATAATTAAAGGATTATAACATCCATTGTTATCTATTTGCTAAAATAAATCACTTAAAAAAGTAGACATTTCAAAAAATCTCTATTATTAGGCACTATAGCGATCAGTAAGCTAAATTTTGCATCTAAATGTACTTGGTTTGTTTGTGGTAGCACTGCACAAACACGTTAAATAGGTTTTTAGCATTCGGGAAGATAAATGCTGTTGCACCAGATTTTTCGTTTATGGTCCACGCTTCTTAACCAATCATCTGAACAGAGAGAAGATATTACCTTTAAGCTTCTTACTCCTGTCTGACTTTTGCGAATTTGTTGCTACTTGTAGCACAGCGATTTTCAAACTGTGTGGCGCCTCTCTCTAGGGGAGCGTGATAGAACTAAATGAGAGGCGCGAGCATATTGAAAAAAAAAATGAGAAAAAATACATTTAAAAAAATGTATTTAATTTATTGAAAGGGAAGCAATATAACACACTTATGTAGGATTTTTTTTATTTCCTAAAATAATATCAATATAATACACTTATATAGGACAGTAGTGTACAATGTATTTAATAATTAACTTACCAATATCAAATTAAAAACAAGATTAATAATAATTAGTTAGTTCCTTGGCCCTATCTTGCATAGCAAAGTTTTTCGAAAGAAGGTTTAATATTAGAAATTGACACTCCAAGCTCTTTTTCTATATTTATCTGAGGAGTCTCAACAGAAACAGCACTGCACCAACTGGTGCTAAAACTGGAGAATACGCTGGAAAACAGGGAGGTGGGGCTGGGGGACTTTCTAAACATAGAGGGCGCCTTCAGCAACACCTAATTCGGGTTGCTACTGGCAGCTGTCAGGGAGCGGGGAATAGAGTAAACCTGCTGCAGGTGGATCGGTTTCATGCTCAGGGACAGGGCGGTGTTCACCACACTCGCGGGAGGGACCCTGCTAACGCGGGTCGCGGCGGTGTGTCCGCAGGGGAGTGTTCTGTCTCCCTTACTTTGGTGCCTAGTCGTTGACGGTCTGCTAGGGAAGATCTTGGGAGGGGGTACGAGGTACAGGGCTATGCGGACGACATTATCATCATAGTCCGAGGAAAGCTTACACAGTCAGGGGAGGAACGCATGCAGACAGCACTGAAAGTGGTGGAAATATTGCCGGTTGGCCAAGGGTTCGGGGTGAGCCCCGAGAAAGCAACCGCCCTACCGTTTACGAGGAGGAGGAGATGGGAGAGACACAGAACTCTTACTCTATACGGTAGAAACATCCCAATGACCAGGGAGGTAAAATATCTTGGGGTCATATTGGAATCTAAGCTAACCTTGAATGGTCACGTTGAAAAAATATTGCGTAAGGCAGTTATGACCCTAGCCGTCACTAGGCGGCTATATGGAAAAACGTGGGGACTAAGACCTAGTATGGCCCACTAGCTGTACACAAGGGTGGGCAGACCATCGTTAATGTACGCTGCATAGGTCTGGTGGCCTAAGGTGACACAATCCAGTGCCAAACAAAAACTAGGCAAGCTCCAAATGATGGCTTGCCTCGGCATCAAAGGGGCCATGATTTGAACCCCAACAGCCGCCATGGAGATGTTACTGGATCTGCCTCATCTACACTTAGTTATCATCGCGGAGGTCAGGCAAGGACTATACAGACTAGCCTGCAATGATAGACTGAAGATGAATTCAGACTGCAGGGGCCACTGCAAAATTCAGAAGATCGTGAAGTAGCCCATGCTTGAAATGGGATCAGACTTCGCATGGAGCGACTAGAAACTAGAAATGTGACTGAAGATTGGGTCGCAAATCCTAATAATTCAAGAAACTCTGTTGTGGATATGCCTACTATTTTTGTTTCTTTAATGTCGTTATATTTTCGCGACTATGGCCAATAACGACGTCATGAGAGTAGTTCAGCCTCAGTATTTTCGAAATTTCGCCAAAGCCCTGTCCGTTTGTAAGAATAGTGGGGGCTTAATGGCTTTACGCCCTCTTCGAAGAGCGTAACTTGCAGATATTCAACTGAAGTACAATGCCAAAACCTTGGTTGAAGTTAATTTTACAATATACGCTGACAAAAAAAATATCACAAGACTCTTAGTTTCAGAGGCACGCGTCCTTACCACTGGACTGGTAAGCCTGCCTACTGTTTTTGTAATGCATTTTCTTTTCTTTAACGCTGGTCTATTTTCGGGAGTATGACCCATTACCGACGTCAGAATAAAAAGAATATCTGAGAAAGAGCTGTATTTTAATAGTTTCGGTCTGCTAATAAGTATCTTTTTTTGAATGGGTAGTCGAACAAAGCATTTTTTGTTGATACGGTGGAGATCTTAGGTATTTAATGGACTCCGCCTGCAACTATGAAAAACTAGGTTGCGTAATTTGAAAGGGAAAAATCAAATGTAAAAGATGGATACTGTCCTGGAAGAGACATTTTTGTGACCACTCAAGGAAACATTTAGTCTATCCATGAAACGATTTTATAAAATCGACAAATTGGGCTGAAACGAATAGCAGAAACATTGCACTTTTTCTATAAATGTGTTTTGTATTATTCGTTACGCCTTCAGAATGAGAACGTTTTCGGGAAAATTGGTTCCGAAACGCTTTAAGCGTGATCAAAAGCACGAGCGCGTTTGTTTGACAATGTCAAATAGAATGTGCCACTATTTTGAGGAAGATTTCTTGAACTGTTTTTGTCGCTTTGTTACTACTGCCAACACATGGCTCCATCACTATTATTCAGATACTTAACAACAATCGAAAGAGTGAAAGCATCGGTTCTTCATGACCCAAAACATTATGTTTTCAAAGTCCGGCTGGCAAGGTTCTTGCTCAAGTTGTTTGGAACAAAACTGATACATTTCTGCAAAAGTTTCTGTGACAAGGCAGAGCTTCTAGCTAAATCATGCAAGAAAGTTGTGGAGAAATCCGTCTGAAGACTGGCCAAGAGGGTGCATCTTTTGAAAGTCTTTGATTGAGTTGAAAGCAACGAGTAAAAGTAGTTTTGAATTGGTTCAGCCGCACACTACTTTCTGGAATTAGCACCGCCAACTACTATTAGTTTCCAAACCTCAAAAAACGCTGGGAGAGTACAACATTTTCGATAAACACGGTATATTCCCTTTAAAATGGTTTGAAGATCAAGATAGAGAATGTATTCAAAGGGATTGGAACTGCTTTATTAAAGTTCTGCTAAACCAGCCACTCTTAAAAGAGATCATGTTCAATAAAAGATTGTTTAAAAAATTATTGTGCTTTCCATCGCAAGTACCTTTCAACATCTGTTCGCATTCCTGTGTAATATTTAATGCACCAGTTTGGAGGAATCATTTATCAGAAAATAAAATTGAACATCGATTTTCAACAGAATATCAGTATTTGAAACCACGTTTATTTAAACTATTGAGGTTATAGAATATTAAAGTACTTCCATTACCGTTACATTTTTCAATATAGCCTAAATTAAGCAGGTTAACTATCTGCCGTTTATCATAAAGCTGCTTTGACATTATCATCATAAAGTGGCATTAAATTTAAGATACTATTACACGACAACGTCAGTCCTTCCAAATGGACACTCTACGTTCAGGACACAGTATATTTCACGGGAATGTTTTAGTGCCATATATAATCAGTTTATGGCAGATAATTATTTGCCTGTAATTAAATTACTGCAGCTATAAATGTTCCAATTAAATTACTCCTACAATGTACTAGATAAATGTGTCAGTAAGCCCACGTAAAGTGACATTAATTTTAATTTTCAGGTGACAATAAAGATAAATTATATGTTTATACTGACCTACCTAGAAACAATGTTGTTATAACAGGCGGTTAATTTATTACAAAGCCTTCGTTGCTGTATATTTTTATAATGTTCGTATTGGTGAATTTTCTTTAACAAAATTCACTAATGGTGAGATCCAGACTTATGAATGTTGAAAAAATAGTTTTGATGAAATATTTTTTTAATGAAATTAGTAGAAAATAATGTTTTAATGGGTTTTCATGCAAAGAAATTATTTTATTTCCAATTTGAAGTACAGATTAGGCATATAATATATATAATCTTTTAGCAATTTTTTGGGTAGAAAAGATTCAGTCAGTTTTCGCAAAAATTTGTTTGTGTTGCTGTAGAAATCTTTTTTGTAAGATTTTTGTTAAATTTGCTAATTAATAATAAATGCTTAATAAATTATTGTAAAAAAATGTTTTCAGATTTTCGTGAATTTTTTTTGCAAATCTTCATGCTATTGTTTTTTGCAATTTCGTCAAAAAGTTTGTGGAACTAATTATATCGTGGTAGATGGGTAGATAGCTTGAAGAGTTTCGTTGGCCAGGAAAATGGTCCCAGTTTTTTCGAGAATATTTGAAGGTATTTTCGGAACATTTTTCTACTTGTTCAAACAATAAACTTTTTGTGTCTTCTATATAGGTTATACTGGCAACCAAATTATATACCTGTTTTCTTTAAAAAGACGTATTTGCTATTAAAATCATTTTTATAAAAATTTACTATCGCAACGCACTTGCGGTGTGTCCAGGCTTTTTAAATTACTTTACAGAAAATCTTCAAACTTTTCTACGATTAAATCATAGAGGTAAGAAACCAAGAATTTATTTATTTAATACATATACTCAACGCACATAACTCTAAATGAAGATTATAAATATCTTGTGCCATATAAACCAAACGCTAAAAAAATTAGCGACATAAAAATTGTCTCCAATAACCAATCACCAATGCAACATGGCTCCACTGAGACTTACTATAACACAAGTTATCTGTCGACTGATGTACGCTGTTACAAATGAAGAACGATCTATAAGCCAGCGAGTTGAGCTTGACATTAGTACTAGCTAGCAGTAGATGAAATAAGTCGTACCTACCTTTGAGAGCTGATTCTAGGTGTGTAGAAAATCAGACCAGATGATCTTATTATGTGACAAATCAAAAATGAAACGAGAGGGCAGAATAAATTTGCCTAATCTGCAAAGATTCCAATGAGAACATCTAAGCTAAGCTGACGTGTGGTGTGCCAGTAAAAGAATAAACCTGCCGCTCTGTATGGAGGGAACATGACAAATCTTTGCTGGACACTCTCAACTGCGCTTATATGGACGTCATATAAGAAATGTAAAAGAACTTGGAGTTGCGTATAAGGAATGCGAGTGTGTTGGGGTCCCAAAGAATAGCGTACATATAGTTGCGCACGAACGAAAGCCTATAGCCCAAGTCATTGCCCAGATCATTGCAGGTCTCTGAAGAGGCTGTCCATCTATTCAGTATTGAAAGTCGACTAGACGACAGTTGAGATTATAGGACATTACCACACTTTTATTTATATTGTGTGGCCAATTTATTACGCAAGTGGTCATATAATCTTAAACAGTCTCTACGATTCCCAATGACTGAGAAAATTTTAACATCATCTGCCTATAGAAAATGGAGTAAGTCAATGACGTGTGAAATATAATTCATAAACCAACTGAAAAATAGAGGATCCAAAACAAATCTCTGAGGACCACCTAGTGAAAACCCACATAGACTGGCACCCACAATAATTGACAACGCTATGGTGAATATAGGATCCCACAAAGTTCAGTAGTTTAGAGTCTCCTTAAGGAAATACTGCCGTATAGTATATCAACGGCCATGGAAATCTATAGGTAAATGACATCCGTCTGGGACTCCACGTCCAAACAATATATATATATATATATATATATATATATATATATATATATATATATATATATATATATATATATATATATATATATATATATATGTTTGTGTTACGTTTGGGGTTCAATTATTATGATTTATATGCCCACGTTTATGTATTTTTATGCGTATTATTTATTTATATTTATGAAATTATAAGTATATGTTATGTTGTCACGATTTGGGTGTATAATTATTATGTTTTAATAGTGTACTTTGTTTTTAATTCGTTTAAATGTTTAAGTAATTTTATGTATATTAAGTGTAGTTTGAGTATATCTTCTGAAATTGTATTTATGTTTTGTGAGGTTTTAGATGTATTAGACTCCTATATTTCTATACTTGATATTGTAATGGATATTACGTTCTATATGTGTGAATAATTTTTTTTTAAGTTGGGCGCCTTTAAATTTATTGATTGATTGATTATAGGGTTCACCATATTATTTTATTTAATTCGTAACTCAAATTCTGACACTTTTAGAACACCAATATGTATATACATAAGTAAAATTTTTGTTAATTTTAAGAATTATAACCAATATTCAAGAGATTTATATTTATAGTATTAAATTCAATAAATTTACCTTTTTTTTAATTTAATTTGTTTTCTTTTTATGTTATCCACGGCTTTATGTAGGCTCTATTCTGCAGGGATTTAGTAGGATCAATTGAAAATTCTTACCTTTGCATTTTACCTAAATTTTCTGTAGAATTTTTCTTAAAATTATATACCTTGATAGGAATGAAACCACAAAATATCACAATTCAAAAACTTGTTTTCTATTAATGCCTGTTTTATATTTTAACAATTTTACCTAAATATGAATAATTTAATCGAGCACTGACAATTTATATTTTGTTTTACATTAATTATCTTACTGGATCCTCTAAGTTTAATATTGGCCATTTAAATTTATAAATTACTTTTAATATTAACAGTTTTACCTAAATGTTAATAATTTAATCGAGCACTGACAATTTATATTTTGTTATACATTAATTATCTTACTGGATCCTCTAAGTTTATATATTGGCCATTTAAATTTATAAATTACTTTTAATATAAGTTTGCAGTTCGAACTGACTTTGAATTTGCCGCTATATTCTTCTGAAAACTGCTATACTTTTCATATATTCAATTTATTGTTTCTATGGCAACGGCTTTGATGCAAAATGGTTGATATTTGATTTATTTAATATTCTTTATAAAAATTCTTATTGACAATATGTTAATACTTTTAAGTTGTTTCGATACGATGTTACGACAATTATGTTTATATTTCAACTTTATTGATAAATATCTTGACGGCTAACGGCGCTTGTTCAGATACGTATCGTTTCCAATCACTTATTTACTGTGGGAGCTTATTATTTGTTACCAAAATAGGTGCAACAAGAATGCCGAACTGTTGTTTTAAACACTTATAGTGGATATTATTACAAGTTTTTAATATAATTTTGATAAAAACACAATGGATGTTTAAGAAGCGCTTAGCCCTCTCAAAACCGTTTTCTTTTTTTTTATCGAAGATGCCGGATGTGACAAAATTCTTCTCAGCCAAATCCTTTGTATTAATTTCAAACGTACAAATTGTTTTTTATATCATCCGATGGTTGCTGTTCATTCCCAGATTAGTCAAAACAATCACTTCCTTGAAAGTTCATGATTTATTAAACCACTGCTAATTAAATAGGTGAGTACAAAAACTATGTTCATACGCGCCAAGTTAAAATTTATAAGTCACTGTTTAGACTAAACTTAACCTAAACATTTTGAACTTTCCTAAAAATTACTTAATTAGTTAGTTGTATATTAAATTCTCAACACTTGTTTTTGTATTTGTTAGCATTTGAAGCTAATAAATTATAATTAGTTTTCTTGTAATTAAATATTTCATTCTGACTACCTAAAATACACAATTTTTTAGTTTTACTATTTTCAATTTGGCTTTTAAATTATTAAATTCAATATCAACCTGCCTTAGGCTTCTTATCATACCAATATATACATATATATATATATATATATATATATATATATATATATATATATATATATATATATATATATATATATATATATATATATATATATATATATATATATATATATATATATATATATATATATATATATATTCTGATAAACAGTTTGAATTGCTAGTTCCGGAGCTTTACGTAACAAAGCCAAGTTAAGCGCTGCTAATAATACATTACAGCAAACGAAATGAACTCACTGAAAACAATCTCGAGCCCTTTTAGAAAGTTAGCCATTATAACGGTGTACTTTTGATTCCCAATCACCGTTGAATTACTTCTCTTTCAAACACATACCGATTTGTTTCAGGTGCTCGGTGTTGTTTTTTAAATGAAAGGACGTGAATCGGTAAAATACTGACTTTCCAAAAGTTCGAACACTCAGTAAGGGTCACCCAATTGCAATCAAATTTTCTATACTGCTTTATTTTGTCTCTGGTAAGAAATGATAACATTATGAAGAAAATTTTTTTACAGGGGTACAGTTTTTTTAATTTGTTTTTTCAAAAAGTAATCTTTTTAAACTTGTGCTTCCTCCAATTTGTATATATATATATATATATATATATATATATATATATATATATATATATATATATATATATATATATATATAACGATTTTTGCTCAATGTATTAGTAATTATGCCTGGGCGCCGTTTACGAAACGATTGCAATCATTTATGTTAATTTGAAAAGGGGCATATTGTTAGTATGCGTAAAGCCGGCTTCTCAATCAGAAAAATTTCTGACTGCATAGGACGCAGTTAAGGTATCCAACACTGGAATATCCAGATTTGGAGATCCCGGGATCCCAGACTTTTTCTGAGTACAAATCTCTGAAAACTGTGCTTACCCGCATGCAAACAAAATTATCCCATTTATGGATCACTATTTTTAATAGAGAATGAAACTAAAATTACCAGAATCACGATATTTTCGGTATTGAATACCGGGACACCGAAATATTTTATTTGAATACCGAAATTCCGGGATTGGAAATTTAGTCGGGTATTTGACACCCTAGATGCAGTTTGTTGACCGTCAGTGGTACAGTATTGGTCCAGGTAGTCTGAAGAAGGAATCCATAATCGTCGTCATGGATACGGACGACCTCGATCATTTGAGGATTGCGGCTTTGCACGACAGTTTCCACACCACTGTCGATTGTAAATGCATGGTTGGGAGTTTTACAACAAAAAGTCTCTATGCCAACGATATATCGCAGTATGCGAGGTTTGGGCTTCGTTCGTAAAGACCATTTTTATATCTCCCACTAACACCCGGACATCGTGCTGCTTGTCTTAAGTGGTGTAACGGCAGATCAGTTGCCATGGTGAGTAAAATTGTGTTGTGTTCTCTGGCGAGTCCAGATTCTGTCTTTAGGTCCACGTGGGTGGCGGAAAAGTAAGACGATTACGTGACGAACGCAAAAACTAGCATTTGCTATGACATACGGCTCTTACACATGGGTGATGGAATAACGTGACCCCGCTTCGACTACCTACTCGCTCCCCAGACTTGTCACCAATCGTATATGTCTGCGATATGATTCTTAGTCGAATGTTTAATTTACCTCAACCACCAAATAACCTAGGTAACCGGCGTCACCGAATTAAAAAAAAAACTTTAAAAACTTAAACTTCAAACTGTAAAATATATATAGTTTTATGACGGTAACTTAAAACACTAACTCTCACCAATTGCAAGTATGCCTGTACCGTTTAGCTCCGGATGTCTTTGATAGACAGACCTGGGTGGGGATATGAGTTTTCATTTCCTCAATTTGGCCAGAAACACTTAAAACGGTACTAAGGCGTCCCATCTTAAAAGCAAAATCCTTAAAAAATAAATTTTATGTCAAAAGTGACTTTCTTCAAGATTTTTGATAAGATAGTTTAATATTTCTTTGCTAAACTTGATTACCCGCCTGTTAAAGCAACCGTCAAAAAATTGTCGTTCCTCTAATATCTAACGGCCTAGAAATTCTGTCTCCACCTAAAATTTATCAAAAGCCCGACTAAAACATTCTGTTGTATTTCTTATTATTTATTAGCAATCGCTCTGAGAAAATAGCCATCAGGTAATTTGCACCGTTCATTGCAGGTGTCGAATAGAACCCTAATTTAATTTCTGTATATAAAATTTACTACTTGCAAAAGGTTTATTCATTGTGGGGTTATATCACCTTCAGAGTAATATGCACAACATCATTTTGGCAGGTTTTAGTACTTCTTACTCGCTTTTCTTTCCTTCCTGTCCCGTCTCTGTATTCTCTTTAATTGTCTCAACTGCCATTTCGCCACTGCTAGGGTCCTTATTGTAAAATAGCCATTCACAGGCTTCTTGCCTAGGTTCTACTTCTATAAGGAGACAGCACACGCTATTGTCGTTCTTCTGAACTTATTTCTTGCGCAAAAATACTCTTTTTTCACTTATGGATATCCTATTACTTTAAGTTGACCAGGGAAAACGTGCGAAATATTGTTATTATTATTTATTGTTACAATTTTTACATGTCAATAATATACGTTTTACAACTTATAACGTGTTTTGACATATTTTAGTAAGACTTTCTTCAAAACATATATGACATTAATTCTCTACAAGAGAAACTTGAATTTTGACACACCAGACACCTCAAATTTGGTCCTTTGTTTTCCATTAAACTGGGACTAAAACTGAATACATTTCTTTCCACATAGCAAAACCTGCAAACTACTTCTCTTTCAAACTTTATGATTTTGTGAAGAGCTAAGTGACAAAAGTGTGAGTAACATCACCGCATATATAATAAACTATTTTATGTTTCTCCTTATTCGTTCTACGCACCAATAAGCCAAAGATACGGATCGCCACCTTTCTTTGTGTGGTTCTATGTTCACCTCAGCGTCCTTTACGTTGACATAGATGTTCTTTCAGTTAACTTCTTCATATTTTGCTTTTGTCAAAGAAAAATTCTACAGCCTTTGACCTATTCCGTTTGAGCTAAGACACTTCTCTTTTATTTTAATTATGTTCCCAACCATTACTTTCAAAAAAAAACAACGTTGAGTACAAATTTATAAGATTTTAAAAAGTCTTAATGCAAATAATTTAACACTGAAATATATCGCTGCTAAAATGAAAACTCTGGACGCAGCAAGTGCGTTATGGTAGTGAATTTTTATTAAATGCTTCAAATTTAAATAACTCAATTTTCTATACACTTAGAAAGTTTAATTTTGGTATGTAGTAAGGTCTTACCTAAGGCAAGATATCAACCAAATTAATAACTTTGTAATTTTCGGAGAAAAATTTTTTTTTCAAAAGAAAATTTAAAATTTGAATAACTCAATTTTATATAAACTTATAAAGTTGAGTTTTGGGACGTAGTAAGACCTTTCCTGGGGCATTATATATAGTAAATTTCATCAAAACATCTGTGCTACTTTCGCAGACAAAAATTTTTTTCGAAAGAAAACTTAAAATTTTCTCTGAAAACCCCGTCCGATTTTTCTGGATAACGAACTCATCTAAGCCATTAATAAAAGAAAGGGACTCGCCAAGTTTCATCGAAATTGGTTAATTATTTTGAGTTATCAGACGGATACATATATATATATATATATATATATATATATATATATATATATATATATATATATATATATATATATATATATATATATATATATATATATATATATATATATATATATATATATATATATGAGACATGCTTGGTTCTCGGGTTAAACCGCGTCCAGAATTTATGGAAACTCGACGTTTCGGCTCCTGTTTTGGAGCCATTTTCAAGAGGTAAAGGAAATATGTAAGGACACTCTAAGGCCTTAATCTGCCTACTCCTTAGAGTGATCGACAAAGGTGGGTAAAGGAAATATGTAAGGACACTCTAAGGCCTCAATCTGCCTACTCCTTAGAGTGGTGGACAAATGTGGGTAAAGGAAATATGTAAGGACACTCTAAGGCCTCAATCTGCCTACTCCTTAGAGTGATGTACAAAGGTGGGTAAAGGAAATATGTAAGGACACTCTAAGGCCTCAATCTGCCTACTCCTTAGAGTGGTGGACAAAGGTAGGTAAAGGAAATATGTAAGGACACTCTAAGGCCTCAATCTGCCTACTCCTTAGAGTGGTGGATAAAGGTAGGTTGGGTTGTTGTATTTCCTTTACCTCTTGAAAATGGCTCCAAAACAGGAGCCGAAACGTCGAGTTTCCATAAATTCTGGACGCGGTTTAACCCGAGAACCAAGCATGTCTCACATTAAAGACCGCGGAAATCTTTCTGAATATATATATATATATATATATATATATATATATATATATATATATATATATATATATATATATATATATATATATATTCGCGCTCATTTGAAAAAATTTTTTGCAAAGTCTCACCATCGATACCTCTCTATTAGTGAATTTTTTTAAATAAAAATTCACTAATAGTTACCAAACACCGAAATTGCGTGTATTTAATTTAAATAATTATTTTATTAATTTTGACGTCAATGAATAACATTTCGCATTCACAGTTATTATTTTTAGACTTCACGTAATTAAATAAATGAAACGTCTTTTGCATGCCATATTTTCTTTGTTGGTGACCTAATCGTGCAAGTTAGTATTAAATTTTCCAATTAATCTAGAATTTGTATATGAATTACAATTAATGAGAAATTTGCGTGTTGGTGCCGTTTTAAACATGATTGTAAAATAAAGAGTAATATATAAGACACATATATATTTTACATCTATCGAAAAGTTTATACGTATAATTGCGTTCTCACACCATCAGATAAACAAAGCTCTTAATTTTGCAAATTATTACTAAATTGGAGAATTTCGTGTAGCTATATGATACGCAAAATAAATATTAACCTTGATTTTATAGGGTGTATTTAAATGACGGAGTCAAAATGATACCAGGTATTTATTTTGTGAAAAAAAAGTTGATCTAACATAACGTACCTATATCTCAAGCATATAAAAGGAGATACAGGTTGTCAAAGTGGAAAATAATATTGGTTTTTGCTTAATAATTTATAATGTTTTAGTCAGACATATTTAAACTTTTATAGCGCGGATTTTTTTCAGGTTTGAAAAGATAATATAATAATAATAATTCCTGGCTGTTGCGTACGAGGCCCATATACAGGCAATGTTATGCACTAAATATGCATCAACTTTCTCTCAGCCGCCGCATATATCTTTAAGTGACAAAATATAGAACATTGGACTTTTTTGAACAAACACGTTGAAAATGGTTAACGCTCGGGTAAAAGTCAACTGTTGCGGCAATTTTTTTGATCTTATAAATTAGTATTTCGAATTTATACCTCCCGGAATATTAGTATTTAAAACGGACGATTTGTTAAGAAATTCAGAACGCATTGCTTCATCGCGTAACCGTATTTTAGAATTGTGTCTAAATATGACCAAAAATTTTCAGTAATACTTTAATTTCATGAAAATAAAATTTTTTAGATTTTTGCACTAAAGAAACTATTAAAACCATACTGCTATGGCGACTTAATAGCAAATCGACTGTAGATAAATGTGATTGTAAAATAAATAGTAATTTTAGTTAAAAGTAAGTTAAACCAAGTGTTAATTGATTCTATTCGCTTTTGACTTCGATATTAAAAAAACTATTAAAATCATGCTGCTATGGCGACTTAATAGCAAAGCAAAGGCAGTACTGCGAAATCTGTATCCGGTGTTACCAATAACTGCCCCAGGAGCCTATCCATAGTAGGGCACCTTCATATAATTTAAGGGTGCCATTCTCAGAACTAATTCTTTATAAAGTATTTTCGCGACTGCGTCATGCCTCTCTTCGTGGCCTCTGTTGGGGCAAACCTTGGCAGCCTCCGCGCTCGACACTTTTTGACATCTGACACTTAAATTTGTCTATTGGACTGAATGGTCTTCAACTATATGCTTCAACGAGTTACTTGCTGGAACAACCTGCTTTTGTATGGCCATCCGAAAACTCCATGTTTCTAAAAACATCTTGACACCAACAAGTACTTTAACATCAATTTGTTAAAATCTACCTCGAAGGTCTCATTTAGATATCGCCCATAGAAAGTTTTCTGCATCCAGGATTACGGTTTTAAGACTATGTTGTAATTTTCTGTTGTTCA
This sequence comes from Tillus elongatus, assembly GCA_964006375.1. Classification (NCBI taxonomy): domain Eukaryota; kingdom Metazoa; phylum Arthropoda; class Insecta; order Coleoptera; family Cleridae; genus Tillus; species Tillus elongatus. Next base: position 121,940,781 of record OZ023266.1, read on the forward strand.
GTGGTAGATATTCTGCCGTGATATAAGAGAGGCCTCTCAAATACACGCGGTCTGCCACCTTCTTCTGTATCACGGTTTATTATTATTATAATTTATATTTTTATTTTCATTATTATTATTATTATTATTATTAAATATATTATCTATGTTCTACGGTACTGTATTTAAAACCCAGTTTAGAAATTATTCCATGTCATGCTTCTTAAAGTAAGTTTTGCGTTTATACTTAAATTTTTTAGAATAAGCTATAATCTTCTTAGATGTGTATTGTAGGAAATAGTGTGTGAGCCCAAGACAAATAATTATGGCTCTGAAAAATCCCGATTGTGACAAGCAGAAGCTCGAACATCAACATTGTTTTGCTTTCGGGTTGCATGAAAGCATTAGAAACAAAGGATTTGTGACTAAAGTAGAAATGCTTACTGTAAGCTTTTTGAATTCTCCCGAATACGACAACCGTCGTTTTAAATCTGCGAGTCTTACGTAGGAATTGTGTTGCTTACAACGATTTTTTTTACTGCTGTCGAACAACGCGAATACAAGGCAAACGTCAAATTTATGCTGTACAAGCAGTTTCATCTAAGCCTACTCACATTCAGCTCACTGCTGTTATTTTAAAGCGAATGTCGTAAATTTGAAGAGATCTTATATGCAATTTTAATTTCGTTACAATAAAGCATCATAAAACAGTAATAAAATTCACAAAGCTTCTATCTGTTAGAGGATCGTGTTTTAAACATAAAAAATTTTCACACATATAGTTAACCATAAAAAGCATTTGATTTTAGCAAGTAACTTGTCAAAAGTCATATAAAGCGATACAAAAAAGTCGGTATTCAGCAAGTGGTTATTTCTGGGGAATAGTTTTGATAGAAACCAATGCGTCTAAAAGATGGCCCCCTTGGCCCCCAGAATTGGACTTGTTTCTATGCGCATACCTGAAAATTAAAATGTACAAAATTTTGTGTTTTTATTTCTTTAACGTTGATCTATTTCCGCGACTATGGCCAATCAGCGATGCCAGGGAGCAGTTTCATCTCACTACCGTGGAAATTTTGCCGAACCCCTGCCTCTCTGTAAGAAGGGGAGAAATCTTTAACGTGCCCAACATTGCATGGACACGGGATCGTCGGCTTTACGCCCCCTCCGAAGGGCGGAATGTGCAGACATAAGACTGACTGACTGACTTAAGGACTTGTAGGATCGTAGGTGTGTCATAGTGATAAGTCAAAACAAGGTCGCAACCGCTCGATGTATTTTTTTACTGTATATATATATATATATATATATATATATATATATATATATATATATATATATATATATATATATTATATATATATATATATATATATATATATATATATATATATATATATATATATATGTATATATATATATATATCAGATCTCTCAAAGTCTAGGGTTGAATATATCGAGACCTTAGCGACGATATCCAGTGAGATTTGGAAAGTAGGCAGCTTTATTTAGTTCCTTAGTTCCTACAGTTCATTTAGGTTCATGATCCTTGAGTCTTCCGAAAATGGCCCAAAACAGGACCCGAAACTTCGAGTTGTAATTTCTAGACGCTACAGCCAAGCCACACACACACACACACACACACAAATTATATATTGGCATTGTCGTTTGCATTAGAGAATTAATTTGCCTGTAGCGACACAAAGGAAAATAAACACCAAGTATATTCATTTAATTATGTTATGGTGGTTTCTTTGGTCTATACTGTTTTTATTTAATTATCCATTTAATTTAGATAAACAGTGGAGTTTACATTGGGAAACACGCGAGTAGCTTGCAATGTTTACCCTCCAACACAATTTACTTTTCATTTGTCGTAAATTATATCCTAAAATGTTGGAAATAGTAGAAAACTGTATCTAAATGTTCCAATATGTATATTCTTTTTTATAAGCTTATTTATATAAAACAAAAACTATTGCAAACGGTATATAACTGAATTTATGAGTTGTGGTCTGTTTGACTTAGTAATTGATCCTAATATTGGGTAGATTCTTAAAAACGTCCTGGTAGCGGTTAAAGTGGTCTAAAATGGTCTCTGCGTTTGGCGACTTTTCAGCCTGTCCAATATACAAGGCGTTTGGTTTATAATAGTATATATTTTAACCAGAGATATATCATGCCCTGGCAAAGCGAAAAGTCCAAAGACTTTTCCTATCCAAAAAATAGCAAAAACATGAGGATTTAAAAATCAAAATTTTTAGCAACCTTGCTTAACCAGTACGTACCGGGTAATATAAAGTCTGGACGCGCGAATTGCGTTATAATAGTGAATTATTATAGATATGATTTATTTGTTTATTTTGTTACGAAAATTGCATATACAAACATATATATATATATATATATATATATATATATATATATATATATATATATATATATATATATATATATATATATATATATATATACATGCAAATTTATTTTTATTTACTTATTTTATTTCCACATCGTCAATACGTGTATGGCATTGGCGATAAAAATCTGAAGAATTCATTTTCGCTTAAACGTCGTATAAAGTGTCAACGTATAGAAAACATGATTTGGAAATAAAACCTTTTTGTCTGTGAGTCTGTCGGTCGGTTGGTCTGTCGGTCTGTATATCTGTCTGTTAGTAGCCACGATAACTTTAGAACGAATTGAGATATCGTCTTTAAATTTGAAATATAGTTATCGGCCGACAAATGAACGTTTCGCATGGTTTTTTTGGTAAAATCGCTTCAGGGGGTAGGGGATGAATGGAGGGTGATTTTGTGAAAATTGACATATTTTCGTTAAAACTCGAGTAACGTAACGTGTTAGGGTTTTTTAATTAGAAAACTTTCAATTTAAAAATGTGCGAATGGTCTGACGACCGCAGCCATATAACACGACAACACACACAACTTTGAATTTTATCAAATATATGGTGTCCTGTGCTAAAATTTAATTAGTGGTTGAGTGTGTGAGTCTTAAAATATATAGAAAACTTGACTCTGGAACGATTGTTTTTCTCTGTCGGTCTGTACGTCTGTCTGTTAATAGGCGCAATAACTTAAGAGCGAATTGAGATATCAACTTCAAATTTCTTGTGCAGTTAGCACCCGACAAAGAAACGGTTTGAGCGGTTTTATTAGTAAGATCGCTTCAGGGGGTATGAGTGGTGATTTGGTGCAACTTGTATTTTTTTCGTTAAAACTCGAGTAATATAAAGTTTCAGTAGTTTATGGGTACAGGAATACGAATATTTTCTGTGTAGTCAGGTCATGAAACCTAAATGCATTTATGAGGATGTTTTTCTTAGGAGAGTAGATTATCACAGCTATGTGTAAGTTATTACTCAATTTGCAGCGCTGCTTTAATTTACGTCGGTCTATTTTCGCTAAATTTCGGCAAACCCCTTTCTGCAAGGAGGGTATAAATAATCAACGTTCTCAACATTGCATAATACATGGAATCGACAACCTTACACCTCTCCTGAAGGGCGGGAAACATGTCATGATAAAGTTTCGCTTTCTCTTTCATTTTGTCTCGCTTCGACATAAACTAATAAGATATAGGTTAATTTACCAAAAGTATGACTGAAATAGGCATTTTAAAATAGTAGAGGCATTTATTACTTTGACAAGTAAATGACAATGACAACTTGTTTTTTTTTTTTGTTATTTAGCGCAGAACATACTAAATAGACTACATAACACAATTGCATTTATATCATAAAAGAGATCGAAATCGACAAAATGTCAAGAGGTAACATTTAACACGCACTAAACGACTTACATAATTATGCTAACAAAAGAAAAAAAGTCAGTGGCCACAGGTTTTTGTATTTAGAAAATTATTGCAGTGATAGCACATACCCACGACCCTAGTGAAACTGTCCACACTTTCTTAGCAGAAAAACATGTACTAGTTTTAATAAGTTAACCCTCAAAAATTCATTTGGATTGCTACAGTCGTTTCTGAAACATTTGCAAGAAACTAAAAAAATAAAAAATCTTCAACACCCGGCAGCTACGAAAAGAAGCAAAATCGGACCTCGGTGATACAAAAAACTCTTATTTTTACGTGGGGAATCTAATCACGAGCGATGGCACTTCTTTTTGAAACACCATCTATACTGTAAAAGAACGTCCACCGATGTTGAGACATTGCATTTAAGCAGGAGGGGGCGTAAACCCGTTGGGACTGTATTGTGCGATGTTGAGCCAGTTAACAATCCCTACCCTCCTTATATAAAGGAAGCGGTTTGGAATCCCACGATTGTGGGATATCACTGTTCTCTCCCATTGATGGTTGGCCATAGCCACCTACGTTAAAGAACCATAAATAGAATACAGTTAAACATTTGCTTATCTTTGTTGTTTTGCGATGTTGAGCCAGTTAACAATCCCTACCCTCCTTATATAAAGAAAGCGGTTTGGCATGCCACGATTGTAGGATATCACTGTTCTCTGCCATTGATAGTTGGCCATAGCCACCTACGTTAAAGAACCATAAATAGAATACAGTACAACATTTACTTATCTTTGTTGTTTTTGTTATCTGTCGTGTTGCCCTTTAAAGTTTATTTATGCTTGCATATTAAGGTGTCCCGTAAATCAGAGCTGTTGGGTGTTCTGTAAGATTTGCTGTAAGTTTGAAATACCGCTAAAGTTTTCTGAAATTTACCGACTTTTCTATACAATATACTGGGTGTTGCTGTGGGCAGTAGCACGTGCCCAATTATGGATTGACCGTTTGACGGATACATTATTTCACTTTCGTTAGTTAGCAAATTCAAGTACAATGTAAAAATGTGTGTGTTATATTACTAAAAGCTTTGGAAATATTTTTATAATAAAGTTACAATAATTAGTAAATTTTCTTAAAAAAAAAAATACCAATGAGGAGATCCCGACTCTTGAACTTTGAAAAAATTTCTTCAAATGAGCGCAAACTAGCCCCCCTAGATCCATATCCAACGTCAGTTTAACTTTTGTATGTTTATATATATATATATATATATATATATATATATATATATATATATATATATATATATATATATATATATATATATATATATATATATATATATATATATATATATATATATATATATATATATATATATCTGTGTGTATGTGTCACACTGATAACTAAAAAAATAATTTTCTACGAAAGTTCACTAAAAACCAGAAGAATGTTCTAACAAAATTGTGTACAAAAATGAGACAAAGTTTTTCTATTAAAATATGCTAAACAATAGCACTTCAACAAACAAACAAAAACTGAAAACTTTTATGTAGAAATTCTGTAAAACCTTTTCCACAAAAATTTCTGTAAACAATTTTTTTGTACGAAAATTCATTAACATTATTTTTCACGAATTTCTTAAAAAAAGGTTCCAGCAAAACCTCATTCTTCCACATAAATTCGAAACAATTTTTTCTTTTAAGAAAATTTACAAACTTTTGTCTTTCAAGGAAATTCGCTAAAAAGTTTGTAAGAAAATTTACTATAATAATGATATTTTGTAGATGAAAATTCGCTAATGAGGTAAATAAAAAATTATAGATTTGATCTAAAAAGAAACGTGCACACCATTTTTGTGACTCCACAAAAAATATTTTGCCTGACGAGGCCGTAAAAGGCGATACCGGTTGCAGAGAAGGAAACAAGCACTTGTGAAGCCACAGGAAAAGTCCCTACGGCTGTGTTCAGTATAATCTGATTTAAGTAAGTTAGAGCAACGAAAACAATCTGATCTGCTATTCAAATTTGAATCTAGACGAGAACTGGTAAGAAGTTCTCGTCTGAATAATGAATTTTTTCTATAAAAATTTGCTAAAAATGCATTGCAATTACGTAATCTAAAAAGAATAAAAAAATTGAAAAAATGAAAAAAAAAATTATACACCTGGGTTTGAAGCCGCGTCAGCTCTTGGTATAAGTATGCAAACATATGGTTTAGTATACAAATAATATCTATTTCAATTAGATTTTTTGCAACTATTTTATCAAATGAACAGCTAATAGAGGAATCTAGGACTTTTTAAGGATATATCATTTTCTTTCCATCATGTACGGAACTATTGAAAACTCACCGGTTTAAACTTCCAAATCGTCGTCACATTTCCAGAGGAAAAACTATAACATTTTCAAAGTAATTTTTCTCGTATTTTTGCACCTTTTTGAGCCAAAACAACAAGTCTTCATCTGTAATAATCAGTAGATTTTGTTTAAGTTAATTAACCGCCGCACTAAGAAAATACGAATTGTCTTTTAACACCTTTGAAATTAAACTAAAACCATGGTGGGTTAGAAAATTTATTATACTAAAAGAGCTTCAAAAATAATTTTGCGTTTTCGCACCAACGGCGGAATCAACAACGTTGTTTGCTAAGATAATTTATTAAGAAAAAAAAATTCTGGACGCAGCAAGTGCGTTATGGTAGTGAATTTCCTAAAACAGTTTTTAATAACAAATATGTGTGTTTTTATAAGAAAGCAGGCATCAAATTTGGTTACCAGTATAGCCTATATACTAAAAACAAACTTTATTGTGTGAAAATGTACAAAAATTTTCAAAAGTAAACTTAAAGTGTTCCCGAAAAAACACGTTTCTTGGTCAACCTTATAGGTTAATAGCAAATTAAGCTGTTCAAATATGAAACATTTGATCAAAATTCGCTACCATAACGCACTTGCTGCCTCCAGAATTTATTTTCTTACAAACATGCATTATATTTCGATGGAAAATGCAAAAATGCAATAACATAAGGCATGTTTGATTTAAAAAAAAAGAAAATTTGTATCACCAACGACTTATGGGCCAGCCTGTGATTGTAGAAATATTATTTTAAGGTGTAGCTCAAGACACCCTATAATTAATATATACAAATTTTTTTCATATCTTATATAATAACGTATATATTGAGCTTTATTGATTTTTTACGAAAATTCGACAAAAATTATATACCATTAAATGATAAACTCTATAGCTAAGGCTACTGCCAAGCATCAGAGAAAGGGTCTATTTGAAATGAATTTTCTGCAAACATTTTAGTAAAATGAAGGACAATGACGGTTGAAACTAAGACTTTAGGGTTTGTAAAACATCCTTCTTGAGACATTTTATTTCTATAGCCCGTATTAGTTTCAAGTTATTTGCCTAAATGTTGCCAATTTTGACATTTTAAATCGCCACTTTGACGTTTTGAGGAAAATCCCAATTACTTTTCTTTAAATGCCTATAACTTTTTTCTCTTCTGACCTATATAGCTAAATTTTGGTAGGTAACTTACCTATAAGGATGTAAACCTGCGTACCAAATTTGGTTGCCCTTACTTTGACAATTCCGGGCCTATAATTTTTTTTCGAAAGAAAATACAAAATTTTCCGGGAAAACCTGGGCAGATTTTCCTGGATAACGAACTTGTCCAAGCCATTTGCAAAAGGAATTTTTTCACCAAATTTAATCAAAATCGGCTCATTATTTTTTGAGTTATCGGTGTGATATATATATATATATATATATATATATATATATATATATATATATATATATATATATATATATATATATATATATATATATATATATATATATATATATATATATATAAACAAACATATAAAAATTGAAACTGACCCCGGATATTTTTTCTGGGGGGGCTAATTAGCGCTAATGTGAAGAAATTTTTTCAAAATTCAAAAGTCGGGATCTCCTAATTAGTGAATTTTTTTTTAAGAAAATTCACTAAAAACACAAACAGTTCAAAGTAAACATATTAAAGTAGTTATTGTAGCAAATATAAAATGTGAGATAATGGAAAAACATAATAATTCGTAACTAAATTTTTAAGTATGAAACATCTGAAAACTGGTGGAATGTAAGTGTAGGGGAGAGGTGGCATAAAAGAGACATTTTAAAGATAAACCTGTCTATAAGCACTATCACTATATTTTACATTTATTACACCTAACATTATTAATAATACAACATTTGCAAAAGTTGTTTTCATACAAAAAACATAAACGAATTAGTTCTTAATAACAGAAACTTGAAAAATATGAGCCACAGTATTTGTCCCTTTTCAACACATTACACCGGATTGAAAGGGACTTATTTGGGGCTGAAAAGGAGACATACAAAAACATTTAAAATAGGTATGATAAATCAATAAAAAATGAAAACAAAGTTTTAAATCTTGCAGTTCCGGCATTATCAAGAATTGGGGGTAGTTTGAGTACTATATTCTTTTTTTAGATATCAGCCACGTCATCTTTCTCAGCAGAACCTCGGTGGTTCAGGGGCAATAACGTGTGCCTCTGAACCGAAGGGTACTGGGTTCGATCCCAGGGTACTCCTTTCACTTTTTCAGTACAAGCTGTAAAATTAACATTAACCGAGGTTCTGGCATTGTATTTGAGCAAGTTGAATGTCTGCACGTCCCGCCCTTCGGAGGGGGCGTAAAGCCGTCGGTCCCGTGTCCATGCGATGTTGGGCACGTTAAAGATCCCTGCCCACCTTACAGAAAGGCAGGGGTTCGGCAAAATTTCCAGGATAGTGAGGTGAAACTGCTCCCTGGCGTCGGTGATTTGTCATAGTCGCGGAAATAGGCCGACGTTAAAGAAACAAAACACACACACACACATCTTTCTCAGCGAAACCAAAGGGGTAGGAACTGTCATTTCTTTTTTTAACTTAACACAGGCTTGTCACTCTCGGCATAGACACCGTCTTTTTCATTGCTACTTTCACTGCTACTACTTTGCAACACTTTTTTTTAATTGCTTTTATTTTCACATCCGTGTTGATCTGCTTTAGTTTAATTTTTTTTTTATTCGCAGGCTTCCTCTGTTTCATTTTTCTCTGGAGTGGCAGTGATAATGCGACTAGTTCTTTTTCTATTCCTTTTTGAGTGAGTTCTCTAGTAGGTGCCTTTCGAGATGGTTTAACGGAAGCAGGTGATATAATTCTAGATGAATCAGTGGAACACGACTGGTGTGGTTCAGCGGAGAATTCTGCTTCCAGAGTTGGCCTTTCTGGTACAACTTGTTCGTTTGGATCTTTTCGGTCTGCTACAGACACGTATACAAAATCTTGTCTCCCAAATATATTTTTATCAAATGGAAAAATACCAGCCTTTGAAAATCCGGAACAAATATTCTTTGGCGTAAAACACTGATAAAAGCAGAGTTGGCTAATTTTGTTAATGATGAATTAATTTGGTGTTACCCTGGTTTGAGACCATCCAATATTCTTGGTCGTAAAAGCACTGATAAAAGCAGACTTGGATAATTTTGGTAAATGATAAATTGATTTGGTTTTACCCGAGTTTGATGCCATGCAGTCATTTTGGGCTAATTTTAAATAATTTTTGGATGACCCTAATACCGAGATGTCTAAGGGCTGCAGCCTATGACTGCAGTGTGGCGGAAAGCCTAATATTATAACGCCATATTCACGGGCATGATATATGACATCGACGTCAATGTGACTCTCGCGATTGTCAATTAGTAGTGACACCGGGTTTTCTTTAGATGGACGTACTTTTTCCACAGAATGTTTGAGTGCCAGATAAAAGTTATCAGATGTAATCCCTCCACTTTTGTGACATAAGCCTAGGCTTCCGGTAGGGCAATCTTCCAACATAAAGTCATTAAACCGAACGCTGGAAAATATGAAAACCGGAAGTACGTGGTTTTCTGAAAGAGAAACAAATGCCAACATTGCTACAAGATGTCCCCATTTAGCCGAGGTAACCTGACCTAGTTGCTTGGCTCCACGTTCAGAGATAATGGAGGCTACCTCAGCAACAGTGGTTAAGCGTGTTTTGTCAGCGTTATAAATTCTTTCCCCAAGTTTCCAAAAAATGTCTTCACTGTCGTTGAATTAAAAGCAGTTGCCCGCGACAAGCTTGTTTTCTCCGGACGGCGCAGAGACAGCCCGGGATGCCTCTTCACAAACAGTTTAATCTAATCCTACTTTTTTGTCAGTTGTCCAATTTTTTGGCATCTCTTTATTTAGTTTCACAGCGTATTGGTAGGCAAGTTCGCGAGTTTGTGAAGAGTTGGCACCATGTGCCATTTTTACGGACATTTTCAAATATTAGCTTAAGGTTATCTCTTCTACAAGTGAAAACACTCTCCTGTTCCTAATCTGTGGCCCATAAAGAAATTTATTTTCAGGAGTACACACTTTTTCCTGCGCCACTAGTCGAGCATGTATTTAGCTATATCAAATTCTGATGCTGCTGATCTAATAAACATTCTACATTTTAAGACCATGTCTATAGCCTCCTGTATAGTTTCTTTGGATTTACTTACCCTCTTTTTGGGTTTACCATCCATAGTGCACAATATGTGTACTCTGATATTGAATACAGCTACTATAGTAAGCAGAAAATAACATAAATAATGAAAGACACATGTCAGTATTGAAAGGGACCTGTCAGTATTAAAAAATATGATGTCCCTTTCAGAACCTCGGTGGTTCAGGGGTAAGAACGTGTGCCTCTGAACCGAAGGGTACTGGGTTCGATCCCAGGGTACTCCTTTCACTTTTTCAGTACAAACTGTAACATTAACAGCAACCGAGGTTCTGGCATTATATTTGAGCAAGTTGAATGTCTGCACATTCCGCCCTTCAGTGGGGGCGTAAAGCCATCCATCCCGTGTCCATGCGATGTTGGGCACGTTAAAGATCCCTACTCTCCTTACAGAAAGGCAGGGGTTCGGCAAAATTTTCAGGATAGTGAGGTGATACTGCTCCCTGGCGTCGGTGATTGGACATAGTCGCGGAAATAGGCCGACGTTAAAGAAACAAAAACACACACACATATGTCCCTTTCAATACTACAATGGCTGTCCTTTTTAACACAACGGAATAAGAATGAGGAATTTTGTCATTTTTGTAAAACTTACCAAGCCTTCAGTCAAATTGCATATATTACATAAATCAACACAGTATTTGCTCTAATTTAACGCATGTTCACTAACTTTGATGCTCAATAGCTATTAATTAGCATTAACCACTGCATACAGGTCTTTAATAATCTGACAGCCACAAACGCACAACAGGTATTAACTTGTGAACAGTATTCACTGACACCAAGAGGTTTCGTGGTAGTGCTTCCTGTCCTCAGAGACATCTATCGGCTAGTAGCATAAGTTTATATTGTTAGCAGTTTAAAAGTTTTATCAATTGTCCCTTTCAACACTTGTCCCTTTCATGCTACCTCTGCCCTACATTACATTTCTTGCACATAAAAATCGTATGGCTGTGACACTTCCTCCTCTTTTCAGGATGACTTATAATGAAGTGATCATTTCTATCGTTTCGTACTTCATCTGGCAATTCAGTTTTTGTAGGCCTTCCTCTTCCTTGCAATACTGCAGTTTCTTGTCGCTCGCCATTAGAACTTACTGGTTCTGCCTTTATAAAAGCCATCACAATGTAACAACGAAAATCAAGTTGACCTATTTTTGAGTGGCCTGCAATCTTATATATTTTCCATAAATTTACAATCATACTGGCAATAGAGCTTATGAATAGTGGCCACCACCATTTTCCCCCTAACTTTTATGCGTTAATTTGCGATACCGTTATCAGGCAGGTCTACCCCTCCCATGCTAATATTTATTGTACTGCTGTATACTGCTCGTGGATATTTACTTTTTTCTTTGCTCTATCATACCGCTTTGCACTTTGAATCATCGGGAGACAATTAGAAGTCATGATAACGAACAGAATCATCGTTTCGTCTCACTATAAAAATATTAGAACAAGAATCGTAGCGATAATCATAACAGCCTTTTTCTTTATTTTTTTATATAATTTGAACTGATTCTACTGTGCACTTCTCAATCCTATTATCACGTATGGTCCCCGTAGCAAAAATATTATTTGTGCCTAGCTCATGAAGCAGCTTAAATGATGAAAAAATTTGTTAAAAAACTCTGCGTTGAGCTGTATCTCTTACACTTTTAGTAACTTTGTAACACATTCAGTTCCAAGTCCAAGGTCTAAATTCTTCTTTCCAGGCACCAGCATAAGAAACAAATTGAACCATAACTTAAATACAAAACGCACTGGTTTTCTTTTTATAAAAATTTTTGCTGAATGTCTGCCAAAATATGGACCATCGACAATTGAGAGATTGTGAGAAAAGAGGCCAAATTGTAAATATTTTCGATTTACCGCGTCAAAAATCGGACGTAATTTTGCAAAATTATCATTTTTATCTAACTCAGCATTATTACATAAATGCCAATTCCTCTTTATAGTTCTAAATCTGTTCCTACCCATGCAGGATTTCACTATCGATCTACCTTTGTCCTCATCCCTACTCCAGTACATATCCAGTTGTGATAGTGTATGGTATCCTGACAGAATCAATATAGCAATACATTTTTTCAGCTTATGAGGTGATAAAGAAAAGTCATGTACATTGTTTTGTTGGGCGTATTTCGTGCTGCATTCAATTATTATATTTTGAGTTTCCTCATCAAAAAACCTACAAAATATTTTTCTACAAGTGATTTACCGGCTGAAATTTGTTCAATATTTTTCTTTTTCTAAAGCCTCATTTAGAACGGACGGTAATTGGCAAAATTAGGACAGCACTTTTTCCACTGCGACTTGTACTGGTCAGATTCCTGCTTACTATTGGTCTTAGTTTAATTCGCAGATGGCTCCACTGTTTCATTCTCTGTCTTTTTTTCACTTTAACTTGTAGATGGCTGCATTTTTTGCATTCTGTGTTGTTGTTTCTTAAGGCTTTTTTTATTTTTACATTTGCATTTTTAGTTCCATTTGTTTTCTTTGGCTTCTTTTCCTCACTTAGACGTGTTCTTCAGGTTGTAGATTTTCTTTTTCTGGTATTATCAATTCAAATGTTCCCGTAATGTCCGGAATTTCAACCTCTCCTACAAAATAAATATCACTTATTACATTTTATCTACATGTTGGTAATATCGTCTTACATTGTTAAATATTTTCATCCAAATCGTCTTCATCTGTCAAATTATCTGGATCTAGAGGAATAATCACTGCATCGACGTCAATGTTTTCGAGTTTAGCTTCAAGCTCTTGAAGAGTAAGGGGTCTTCGCTGTTCATAAAAATTTATCCACATATTACCAGTTTTACATCAGAAATAACGATACTGCGCGATGAACTAGACAAGAATGAACCTGAATGCAGGCCAGAGACGCTCACGTAATTCTAAATAACCGCAGCATATCGGGGTGGTGCAGCGTGTCCTTGTAATTGTATAGCAGACTTAGCCAATGGTGCGTAAACGCAACATTTTCGTAATGTTTTGTGACATTGTTAAAAAGCTGGTTTTCAATTATTCTCTTAATAATTATCACTAACAACATCAATTCCTAACAAAAGGTAATAAGAAAGTGAGGAATGGGAGTGAAATGGCGGTGGAAATTCGAAAGCAAGCCTCTCAAATAACCTTAAGAACTAGTGAAGTAAAAAATACGTAACATAGGTTTTTGAAACAACATTTTCACAAGTCAAATGAGCGTGAGTCATTTGCATGTATTTAAAACGTAGCAACATAAATTTATAACAAAACACGATTTGCACAATGTTGGGTTTTCGCACCAGTAGCGATTAATGGGTTAACAGACAATGGCTTGGTCTCGTGCGTCTCTTACCATACCTTTGTTATTTTGGGCAATAAAAATTTGTTACTAAAGAAAACAAAAATTTATTCCGGAAAACCTGGTCCGATTTTCCTGGCTAACAAACTTATCCAAGTCGCTTACATAAGGAAGGTACCTCCAGATCTTTTTTTTAAATGAAAATTCACCAATAACTTCGGCAGTAGTTTTTCAAATGCAAGTAGAGGTTCACTTTACAGTTAATTTTTCTAACCTATTTTAAGAACCTAATAAGCTGTAAATCAAATTTTCATTTCTGTTTACATCATTTACTATTCTCTGTCGGATGATATGTGCATGTCTGAATGGGGAGGGTGATTCTGTTTCAGCACTGTTTTGCTGTATCCATATGAATTTTGTGCAATGAATAATTCCTTCTAATCAGACCTATATTATGTAAACAAAATGATAAATAATGTAGTACGTACTAATAAAACGGGTCACGCTCGTCAGGTATTTTGCCTGTCTAAAAAGCAAAGGACTTGATGCCTGGCATTGAGTAACGTGTTTAGTAGAAAACATTATAGATGCAGCAATAGCGTTATGGTAGCGAATGTTCAGTAAAATGTTTTTAATGTTAAATATGTTTTTTGGTAATGAAAGACATCAAATTTTGTAGAAAGTATAACCTTTATAGTGGAAATAAATACCATTGAACCCAAATTACCGCAACGCATTAAAAAAAACAAACGATTGTTTCGCTAACCAAGTTAGCGTTATCAGCGGATGAATAATTCTAAATATGTGACATCTACAACTCTGTTCATATTCTTCTGCGGGTAGTCGGTCTATAACGATTGAGGGCGCTTCAGCAAAAAAAAACATATTTCGTATATCGAACGTGTTTTTGTCGGTCTTTCTTGTAAAGTTGTCAATCAACAAACTTTCCATAGGCTGCGGAGCCGAATTCATAATATTTTATTATTGTTATATTTAGCAACTTACTTTTCTTACTCTCTCTGACCACAAAAAGGTCGAATGCCCTGAAATGATATTCTGAGTTTTTGGAACTAACAAGTGACGACCGTTACTTTCTCTTCTAAGAAATTGGGTTTAGAATTTCCCTTGGGTCCATTTCATGTGCCTAGCGGGTCGAATTAAGCCACATTCCCAACTTTAAGCAGTTTTGACCTGTCAGTCTGAATTTTACGCACGCCACTTATGAGTGCTTTCAACAACTTCACCTGGTCATCCGCCCATGTCTCATTGCTTTTGGCAGTCTCAGATTTTGTTTTTATTGTTGTGTTGTTCTGATTTTTTGAATTCTAAGAGTATCAAGTAAAAAATAGGTTATACGTAAATTTAAATTTTATCAGACGGCAAAATAGAGTCTGGATCTTCAGACCTTTGATTGTAGAATACCACTGATTGTGGAATTTCACAATCAGAGGTCTGAAGATATAGACTCCATCTTGCACCCTGATAAAATTAAAATTAAAAAAAAGAAGCATGTTTACATTCATCCTCTGATTGCTTTAAGTCTTGTGATGTTCCTGGATTCTTGTTCTATAAGGGTTTTGGTTGTTAACCTGAAGACAATAGATGAAAAACCAAAGCTTTTCAACATCTCATATATCACTTTTATGTAACTAAAGACAGGAATGAGTCTAAACCCCTAAATATGACTCAATAATGGACCCAACGCGTAGGGTTGAGAGTGAAACAATTGTCTGGTAGTAAAAGCCTTTTAATTATTCCCTTTAATCATGCCAAACTCAGACGTACTGACGTTCAGAAATAATATTGTATTTTTTACTTACTTGTATTTTATCCACGCACAAGTTTTTGACTTTTGTGGATTTTCTACGATTTATTATTGTAAAGCAGCTCTTTATAAGTTATTATTAGACTGCATTTAAAAAAAATGTATCATTATTATTATTACTATTATTATTATTATTATTATTATTATTATTACTATTATTGCTATTGTTATCATATTCAGTATCTATTTAACTGACAATCATTTACTACTTAACCTCAAAACCGAACTGTCAAATCATAATAAATAAATAAAAGTCACTATCCCATCTGGTTTTTACTTCATGTAGCTGATATCAAACTTCCTTATTTTCCTTTTCCACTTTCAGATTAGGATATTGTTGATGTTGTGTATGGTTCGTGGATTGTAGTTACCGCTACTTACGTATTAAAATGGGCTGTATCGTGTTATGGAATAAAATCTCTTGGAAACACTTAATTATATATTTAAACACAATAAAAACTATATACTATTGATATAAATAGGCGGAACGTGTAATGCCACAACTCGTGGTCGTGTGCGAATCAAAATGCACTCGGTGCAGCAGCTCTTCGAAGCTGTTGAACGAATAGGCTTTAAAGCCATAAAACCTATATACTAATGATATGCATTATATATAGGCGGAACGTGTAATAGCACAACGAATTAAATGCACTCGGTGCAAAAGCTCTTCGAAGCTGATCTGATGAACGAATAGAATACAAACTATATACTCTTGATGTACATTATATATAGGCGGAACGTGTAATACCACAACACGTGGTCAAATGCACTCGGTGCTAAAGCTCTTCGAATCTGTTGTCTTGAACGAATAGACCCTGTCCAGGTCTTGAACATTGCAGGTACCCTCTCTTCGAGGGATGAGACATGCGCACAATCCACTGCAGTTATGTCAGCTGTTTGTGACATACAACACTGCAGTCTTACAACTTAAATTTGCGCGGTAAAACTAAACAGATATATTTGAACGTTTTACAAATCCGCGCATCCTAATATACCCGAAGGGGATCATTAGGGTGGGATTGCTTCAGTTCAGGTGTGAACATTCGTTGTATATTAGGATGTTGTGGCGATCTCACCTTACGTGAGTTATTTTCTTTGGTTATGGCTGCACTATGATGTATGCTTGTGGTATATGTACCAATCTACGCGTAGAATGTGACTGAGCTGTCTTTGTCTGGCATCACACTTTCACTACTTTAGTTGTTTCAAATCGTGTTTTTCATATTCTATTTTTAATTTGGGAAAAACAAAAAACTTTGTAAACTAAATTACGTGAAATTCACAACAGATGTTTATTTACTTGTTTTTTATCCACGTGTAAAGTCTGATTTCAGTTAATTTAATACTTTCAAAAATATATTTATTTAAATAAAATCAAAAAATTATATTCTATATTTTTTGGCGAAAAATATGCCTGTTATAGCTGACTTACGAACTCGTTCATGATTGTAACGTAATGGAGACATGAGCAGTTTTGTTCAAATTAGTTAAGTATTTTTGAGGTATCGCTCGAATACCTACACACACATATTAATATATATATATATATATATATATATATATATATATATATATATATATATATATATATATATATATATATATATATATATATATAAACGACGCCCTCGTGGCGCAGGTGGCTAGGTGCCAGCCTGCAAAGCGAGAGGTCCCGGGTTCGATTCCCGGGCGAGCCAAGTTGACTTTGTCTGGAAAATTTGTAAATAATATCAAATGATGGGAAAGAATGTGCTAATGGCCTGAGATTCCGCAGCCAATAATATTAAATAATAAAAAAAATATATATTATATATAAACAAATAAAAATTCAAACGGACCTCGGATATGGGCTCTGGTGGCCCTAATTTGCGCTCATTTCAAAAAATTTCCTAAAGTCTCACCATCGCTACCTCTCTATTAGTTAATTTTCTTAACGAAAATTCACTAAAATTTTCTTAGTGAACTTCACTTACAGGTATTATTCTTCTGTTTTTATTATTTATTATAATATATATATATATATATATATATATATATATATATATATATATATATATATATATATATATATATATATATATATAATTCAATATTTCGGGACGCAGCAAGTGGGTTATGATAGCGAATTTTCATTAAATGCTTCAAATTTGTACAACTCAATTTTCCATAAACCCAGAGAGTTTAATTTTGGTATGTAGTAAAGTATTTACGAGTGTAATATATCAACCAAATTTCATCGAAATAACTTATGGTTTTTTGAGATACAATTTTTTTTTCAAAAGAATTAATAGGGTTGACTAACAAACTTATTCAAGCTATGAATAAGAAAAAGGTCCTTGTCAAGTTTGATTAAAATCGGGTAATAACTTTTCGAGTTAACGGTTAGATGTATATATATATATATATATATATATATATATATATATATATATATATATATATATATATATATATATATATATATATATATATATATATATATATATATATAGGCCAAACAGCAGGGTTCGCAAGGTGAGTATCTTATTCTGATGAGTTATGGGTGGTGTCCTATATCTAGATGTGTATGTATAAGGTCCCCCCGCAAAAGTCAAAGATTTATTTGTTATTTATTTATTATACAAATATATATGTGTATATATATATATATATATATATATATATATATATATATATATATATATATATATATATATATATATATAAACATACAAAAATTCAAACGGACCTTGGTTTCGGATTCTAGGGACCCAAATTCGCGCTCATTTGAAAAAACGTTTGCAAAGTCTCACCATTGATATCTATCCATTAGCATTTTTTTAAAATGAAATTCGCTAAAAAGACTAAATAATGTAGCGACTTTGATATCATTTTTGAAGAAGCACCACGATACAACGTAAGTCTTGTATCACATTTTTCCAAAAAATTTGGTGTCTCGTATCTTTAAAAATTCTATTACTATATTGTCTTCTTTTAACTGGCTCTAAAGAATCACCAGGTCTTACGTTTGACACGCATTTCAAGTATTCTACGATACCTAAAACCGTTACCCTAAAGCTAGTAAACCAGCAGACAGATTTGTCACTTTACCACGCAATCCAGATCAATCAGGGATATATAAAATATAATTTTCAGGCTTAAAATAGAAACAAAAATCTCGGGACGCAGCAAGTGCGTTATGGTAGCGGATTTTCTTTAAAATATTTTTAATCGCAAATGTCTTTCTTTGATGAAAGCAGGCATCAAACTTGGTTGCCTATATAGTAGAAACAATGTACCATATATCATTGAGATAAATTTATTGTTTGAAAATATATAAACATTTTTCAAAAGTCTAGATGCAGCAAATGTGTTATGAAAGTGATTTTCCATAAAAATGTCTTTAATAGCAAATGCGAGCAGGCATCAATCTAATTACAGGTATAGCCTATGTGGTAGAAACAATGTACTATATTTTATCAAAATGACTTATGGTTTGAAAATATACAAAAATTTTCCGAAAATAAACTTAAATGTTGGTTTTCTATCCAACAAAGCTTACGTTAATAGCAAATTGAGTTATCGAAATTTGGAGGATTTAATGAAAATTCGGTAAATTTGCAGATTAGCACCCGAACGCTTTTCAACAAATTGTTTTCAGAAACATTACTGGGACCACACCTGCAGGTTTCTGAAAACAGTTTTTTGAAAAACCTTCAGGAGCTAAACTGCAAATTTACCGACAATTTGCAACCAAAACGCACTTACTGCGTCCAGAATTTTTTCTTACAAACGCATCATATTTCGATAAAAAATGCAAAAATGCATTAACGAATTTTTCTACGAAAATTAGTTTAAAAAAAAAAAGATACACCCCTACTCACTCCTGGTCCCGTAACTTCCTTGGGGGGTGTGAACAAGAAATTTTTCTTGGGGTTTGTGGATTCAGGGGGGCCCTAGGCAGGTTTCTGAAAACATTTTTTTGAAAAGCGTTCGGGAGCTAATCTGCAAATTTACCGAAAATTCGCTACCAAAACGCACTTACTGCGTCCAGATTTTTTTCTTATAAACGCATCATATTTCGATAAAAAGTGCAAAAACGCATTAACAAATTTGTTCCTCGATAATTAGCTAAAAAAATTAATGACCGCTAAACCATAAACTTCACTAAACCTACAAATAAATATCCAAAAAGCCACCAAACTTAACTAAACTGACAGCCAAAGCATCAGAGAAAGGGTCTATTTGAAATGGATATTCTGTAAACATTTTAGTAAAATGAAGGGCAATGACGGTTGAATCTGAAACTTAAGGGTTTGCAGAACAGTCTTCTTGCAACATTTTCCTTTCGCAAACGGTATTTGTTTTACATTCTTTGCCTAAACATTGCCAATTTTGACGTTTAATATTGCGAGTTTGACGTTTTGAGGAAAACTCCAAAATTTGTTGCTTTAACTACCCATAACTTCTTTGTCTTTCAAGCTAGGGACCTAAATTTTGGTAGAGAGTTCACTCTTTATAATACAAACACGCGTACCAAATTTAGTTGCCCTCACTTTGTTATTTGATATGAATTTTTTTATAAAGAATGCACAAAACTTTCCGGGAAAACCTGGTCCGATTTTCCTGGCTAACGAACTTCTCCAAGCCACTTGCAAAAGGAAGGTAGTCTGCAAATTTTATCAAGATCGGTCCATTATTTTTTGAGTATATATATATATATATATATATATATATATATATATATATATATATATATATATATATATATATATATATATATATATATATATATATATATATATATATATATATATAAACACAGATCACCCCATAAGCGGATTAAAAAAAAAATCGCTAAAGTGTGTTTCTTAAAGCTACTTCAACTGAAACAAAGCTGTAAATACATATTAAGCTATTCAATATCTAATCAAATCGTTATTTTTAAGAAAATATTTTTCAACTATTAAAAGATACATCGAACAATTTGTTTTTCAGTTCATTATAACGCATTGTTATGCAAGTGAAACAGATTAAACGTTGCCTACATTAACTGTGGGAGCAGATTAGCTTTGTTGGCGTACAACTTTATTATTTCAGAAGAGCCGGAGATCCAGAACTAATCCTGGCTGAGTAAATGCTGCACGCTGACATTA
Source organism: Tillus elongatus (assembly GCA_964006375.1). Taxonomy (NCBI): domain Eukaryota; kingdom Metazoa; phylum Arthropoda; class Insecta; order Coleoptera; family Cleridae; genus Tillus; species Tillus elongatus. The sequence goes on from OZ023266.1 coordinate 121,961,369, forward strand.
TCCACAAAACCCTTACATTGTATAAGCAAAGCCAAAGTGTCACAGACAAGCTTCTCTGATTAGTTTCAGGAACCGGAAGAAACCAATTGCTGATTCCGCATTGTGCTCGGAAGCTGTTTATATACGTATAAGCCCACATAAGAATATTAAATTCTAAAAAATCTTAACTCCTAAAACAAAGCTTTATACAGTGTAGGACAGCCAGATGGAATGAATTCAGTATCTCAATCATTGTGGATATTTATAAAAATACCGAAGCACGCAATTTTGGATTAAGAAAATGACATCCTGCAACGTAAAAGCTTCACCTTACATTCAACCTTCTTTGCGTGACAGTTGCGACCAACTACTTTTTGAATGGGAATTAGGGGCTTCTGATACCCCAGTTGAAAGATTTCCTATCCAAAAATGCTATGCATTTTAAATTTATTGAAAAATCTAATAGTAAAAAAGAACAAATTAGTCCTATTTACAAACTTCGCCCCAACACAGTAAAAAATTGGTAACTAATCGCGAGACACCGGCATCGGGAACAATAGCCTATTATAAGATAAAGTGACAGAGTGAAGCCGCAAAAGTAGTAGTCTTATGGATATACGACGGAGCTGATTCAACTAAGACATCAATTAACAATGGAATAGCTGATGCGGAGATAGACACCTGCATCTAAAAACAATCGACGCCTCATCCATAATTTTATAAAACGGCATAGCACGAAGACTCGTCGTTTACTTGTCGTCGCAGTTTGGTCTGAGTCATTTCGTGCTACGTAATTTTATATCATATTTATGTTGATAACAGTATTTTGTTATTTGTATTTTATATGTATACCTTAATGTATTTTTGCAATAGTAACATAAAAATGTTTTAAAAAGTCAATCGTGTTAACCCGAAAGTTAACTGGCGCAGTCGTTAGTATCGGTTAAGGAACCGAGTGAATATAGATTCTTAACGTATCGACACCTGATAACCGAGTAAAGAACCAAATAGGGCCAAATAGAGCCAAGCAGAGCCAAATGGAACCAACTAGAGCCAAGCAGAGTCAAATGCAGTCAAGAACAATAATAATATTGTAAGTGGTTTGCTATTTTTCTTTTATTTCAAATTTTTTTATCTTTTAAGTTATATTCCGTATTTTGTCGTGTTATATGGTGTATGTCTGATTCCGACGACGAATTCCCAAATATCTCACATCTAGAATGCCGTTTTAAGACAAATTAGTATGAGTGATAATATCACCTCTGAATGACATATTAAAGGGAGTATTTTGAATTCTAATAGAACAATGGCCGACCGATTTCAAGAATTTTGCTTAAGGGCAGTGCCTTAATTCGATGGGCAACCCGCCCATGTAGAAAACTTTTGGAAATATTGCGACCTGGTAATGAACCAGTTTTACAATGCAAATGAAAACCTGTATTTAAACATTTTGTTCCACTTTATCCAAACTAAATTAACGGGACAAGCTCTACTGATAATTAATACTAAAATCATTAACTCGTGGGCAGATTTACGAAGTGCTATAATCAAAAATTTCTCACATCAGAGAGACGCTAAGTGAGTGGCGAACGTGTCGCCACCTAGTTCGGAACCAAGTACCATGTTGTCACGCCCGCTCCAAATAATGCAGAGTATTAAAAATAGAGACGGTATACAACTAACTAACAATTTAAAAAATTGTTAGCCCTGGCCCATTTCTACCCCAATATTGGGACAAAGTATGTAAGACTAGATGCATTCTCGCAACAATTAGAACCGTAGACCGGTTTCGCTCTCATTAGAGCTCTTCAGTACGGCATACTAATTGCAGTAAAAATGCACCAAAAATAACACGGCTATCGTATAGCCAGTCTTAAAACACTAAGTGAGTGGCGAACGTGTCGCCACCTAGTTCGGAACCAAGTACTATGTTGTCACGCCCGCTCCAAATAATGCAGAGTATTAAAAATAGAGACGGTATACAACTAACTAACAATTTAAAAAATTGTTAGCCCTGGCCCATTTCTACCCCAATATTGGGACAAAGTATGTAAGACTAGATGCATTCTCGCAACAATTAGAACCGTAGACCGGTTTCGCTCTCATTAGAGCTCTTCAGTACGGCATACTAATTGCAGCAAAAATGCACCAAAAATAACACGGCTATCGTATAGCCAGTCTTAAAACACTAAGTGAGTGGCGAACGTGTCGCCACCTAGTTCGGAACCAAGTACTATGTTGTCACGCCCGCTCCAAATAATGCAGAGTATTAAAAATAGAGACGGTATACAACTAACTAACAATTAAAAAAATTGTTAGCCCTGGCCCATTTCTACCCCAATATTGGGACAAAGTATGTAAGACTAGATGCATTCTCGCAACAATTAGAACCGTAGACCGGTTTCGCTCTCATTAGAGCTCTTCAGTACGGCATACTAATTGCAGCAAAAATGCACCAAAAATAACACGGCTATCGTATAGCCAGTCTTAAAACACTAAGTGAGTGGCGAACGTGTCGCCACCTAGTTCGGAACCAAGTACTATGTTGTCACGCCCGCTCCAAATAATGCAGAGTATTAAAAATAGAGACGGTATACAACTAACTAACAATTAAAAAAATTGTTAGCCCTGGCCCATTTCTACCCCAATATTGGGACAAAGTATTCGCCGTACTGAAGAGCTCTAATGAGAGCGAAACCGGTCTACGGTTCTAATTGTTGCGAGAATGCATCTAGTCTTACATACTTTGTCCCAATATTGGGGTAGAAATGGGCCAGGGCTAACAATTTTTTAAATTGTTAGTTAGTTGTATACCGTCTCTATTTTTAATACTCTGCATTATTTGGAGCGGGCGTGACAACATAGTACTTGGTTCCGAACTAGGTGGCGACACGTTCGCCACTCACTTAGTGTTTTAAGACTGGCTATACGATAGCCGTGTTATTTTTGGTGCATTTTTGCTGCAATTAGTATGCCGTACTGAAGAGCTCTAATGAGAGCGAAACCGGTCTACGGTTCTAATTGTTGCGAGAATGCATCTAGTCTTACATACTTTGTCCCAATATTGGGGTAGAAATGGGCCAGGGCTAACAATTTTTTAAATTGTTAGTTAGTTGTATACCGTCTCTATTTTTAATACTCTGCATTATTTGGAGCGGGCGTGACAACATAGTACTTGGTTCCGAACTAGGTGGCGACACGTTCGCCACTCACTTAGTGTTTTAAGACTGGCTATACGATAGCCGTGTTATTTTTGGTGCATTTTTGCTGCAATTAGTATGCCGTACTGAAGAGCTCTAATGAGAGCGAAACCGGTCTACGGTTCTAATTGTTGCGAGAATGCATCTAGTCTTACATCAGAGAGACGATATAAGCTTATTAGGTGAGCTTTTAAGCCTAAAACAGAAACAAAATGGAGACGCTTTAGCCTTTAGTAATAGGTGCCGTCACATAGAACAACTATTAACTTCTAATTTAATATCTAACGAAAATAAGGAAGCAGTGCGGGTACTGAAGCAAAATATGTATCAGTAACAAACTCTGAAAGCGTTCCTAGGTAGACTAAGAGATCGAATGGGAATGGTTCTAAGATCGACCGCCTTGACAAGTATAGAACAAGCTTTCAAATTCATTTTTTTCCGAAGAAAACTACGACTACAGGAACAAAAACATACAAAATCATGGGTGGTTGTTTCCGAAGTTGTCGGTTGTAACCATAAATCATAGTGACAACAACATTTCACAATAATTTGGGTATAACAGATGAAATAAGGTGGAATTCTGCATTCTTAGGTATTTTTTAGCAAATTTTGATAATTTTTTTTTCGAAGCACCATATCTCGGTGACGATTTGACATACAAACATGTTTTATGGTCAAAATAGTAGGAAATTTAACGCTTTATAGAAAAGTTCTAAATGTTTTTGTTGTAGTATGTAAGTGAAAAAGGTTAGTAAGGAAAAACCGGAGAAAGGTCGTAAATTTTCCAGTCCCCTTCCCCTCTTTTTTCGCACAGGGTCCTTGAGGTCCAAAATTTTAGAAAATGTTTATTAACTATCCTTAAAAAACTTCCTAAGTTTCAATAACTTCCGACCTTTTTCTATCTGAAAATACCTGTCGACTGAACTACATAGTGGCACCTATGTAAACTCACTGTGAGTACTAAATTAGAGAAAAATAACATAAAGAGCTCCGCGGATAACAGAAATTTGTTTCAAAAAACCTTTTTTTGTTGTTCATCGTTTGAAAAAACTGGATATGTTGACTAAAACAAAATCATTCAAGTAATTAATAAGGAAAAATACCTGCCATATTTATAATTTGGCAGGTACCATCCCTTTCTAAATAATTAACTTTTGTCTGAGATACTTTTGTAACTTTAATGAAATTGGCAACAAAATCTTTTTAAGCGACTTGTAGTACTTACATATTATATCTAAGACAAAATTTTAATTTTCTAGCTCCAAATAAAGTATACACCTTTTTCAAATAATCGCTAACTGGGACTCTAAAACCAGTCTCCAAGGTACATTTTAATCTAAAGAATTAGTTTTAATAATATATCTTACTAATAGCGTACAATTCTTATAAAAATTCACTACTATAACGTACTTGCTGCGTCCCGAACTTTTTTATGATATAAACCTGCATACCAAGTTTGGTTGCCATAGCTTTGTTACTTCCAAAGGTATAAAAATATTCCAAAAGAAAGCACAAAATTTTTCGGAAAAAATATTCCGATTTTCCTGGCTAACGAACTCATTCAAGCCACTTGCGAAAGAAAGGTACTCACCAAATTTTATAAAAAATCGGCTTACATAGCACTAATTTGAAGAGACTTTTTCAAAATTCAAAAGTAGCGATCCCCTGATTAGTGAATTTTTTAATGAAAATTCACTAAAACCGTTTATGCTCCAGAATTAAACAGCTGCCAAAAATTTATGCCCTTATCGTGCAAATCAGTATTTAGTCGAGCTCAAGTAATAACCGCTTTAAAAATTGATTATACAATCCCTTATGCCACACCGATTCGAATGTCACACCATATAATTGTATTCAAAATTTCTACGCACCTCATAAACAATGTAACTGGAGGGTAAGTGACTGTCGGGGTCATACAGGATAACAATAATGTATCGAGGTAGCTGTGAAATGTGAGAACCGAGACAGATGTCGTGACTCGTCATTCCTTTGTTACGCTAGTCCCACTTTCCGCGTAATAATCCTAATTACACCCTTTTCGTGTTTCCTTGCATTTATGACAAGGATTATGTCGCGATATTATCAATTAATAGAGGTGGTTTTATTTATTTCTGGAAACCTGTAACATTTAATCTAAGATAGTGCTGATGATAAATAATTAATAGACAGCTGACGTAGTAACATGCTATTAACAATTAATTTGATTCCTGATTTCCGGAGAAGTCGACCTAAATCTTCACAATCTAATACTGTACTTGATCTAAACGCAGTAAAATATAACTAAAAAGTCTTGACGCAGCAAGTGCGTTATGGAAGTGAATTTTCATAAAACAGTTTTTAATAGCAAATATATCTGTAATGCAAGCAGGCATCAATTTGGTTAGTGGTATCACCTACATAGTAGAAATAATGTACCATATAAAATCAAAATCGTTTGAAAATATACCAAAAATTTTCCAAAAGTGAACTTAAAATGTTTGTGAGAAAACTGGTTTCTTAGCCAACGAACCTTAGGTAAATATCAAATTGTGGTATTGAAGTTTGAAGCATCTACTGAAAATTCGCTATCAAAACGCACTTGCTGGGCCTAGTTATTGTTTTTCTTGGAAACATGCATCATATTTCGATGAATGCAATAATATAAGGAATGTTCGGAAAAAAAATGTGCGACTTATGGGCCACCTGTGATTGTCAAAATAATTTTATAAGATGCAGCTCAACATACCCTATAATTAACATATAAATTTTTCTCGTATCATGTATAATATCAATTATATTGAGAAGAGTGCTGCTCTGGCTGTATCCACGGTTTCTGCTGAATGATCAGATTGCAATATGCAAGGAACGTGATTATCTGCATGTCGACTATGATGTAATTTAATATATTGGCCGTGTTAGTGTAACGGACAGTCGTGAGAAGCGATGGTGTAAATCATGATACTTGTTATCTCCTCCCCCTATTAGGAGACGAGGTCTTGTGATCCGACTATTCGCAAGGGGATGCCTGTAGACTTCTGTTCTTCATGTTTTCTTGAAAGACGATTCCTTAGGCACTTGATCAGTAAGACGACGCCGATAAACGCTATGCCGACGTGGATTAAAATGGTACAGATGCTCGTATGATACATCAGAAAATTGATGGTGGTTCAAATCTCATGTTTTTCAGCTTGATGTTTCCCATATCGTGGACCGGTACGTTCTCTAGTATCAGGTTTGGAAGTTTGACCTGAATTGTATGTGGTGTTTAGGGTAGCTCTGGAACTGGCATATCGAATGTGTGTTGTCTTTCTGTGGGTCCTAGACCCGGTTTGTATATCCGTCCATTTACCATAAGTAGACATTTGCTTTTAAGGGTGGCTATATATTAAATATCTTATTTTCTTCACGCTCCGGATATTTTAGGTTGGCTTTGGCATCCTCTGGTGTGATTACTATGTATTGTGAATTGCCATATCTTGCAACAGATCTTTTCGTATTTTGACTAGATCTTGAACACAGCTTTCGATTGGTGATAAGTCGGACTTCACATGTACTATTGTCGTCTATGCTGGTCTTCATACCGTCTTCGCGGAAGTATAGTTGATTCTGTAGCTCCTGGCATGGTTGACTTCTGCACCCATATAGTTGCTCGTTGAGGAGAAGGTACTTTGAATGTTGGATAATCATTGAGTAGGAATTTTGTTGGTTTGGTACAGGTACGTGATACATTTGGTAGAGTGTATAGTCTGACTTTTCTGTCAATGGAATTTTATTTGAAAAATCATTTTGTAATCATTCTGAACGCATTTAATTTTGAAACATATTTCGTAGAGGATTATATAGTTTTGAGTGACCAATCTTGAATAAGAGGATATTATATATTTAACTATTGCTTCCATTTATATTTTTATAAATTTAGGGTCTAATATAGATGTGTAATACCTGTCTAATTTAGCAAAAGTTATTGCATTTTCTGTTGTTACTATTTTTGACTCTATATTGCTAAATAAGATGCCTATTTGAGTAAATAATTAAAAACGTTGAGATCCACTGTAAGACGACAACTGTTCGGCGACTAACATCCTCGTCGCATACTGAAGGTTATTGATTTTATCTACTCTTTGATTTTGATTAAAAACCAGTGATGTTAATGTGTTAAATTCGTTTATGGGGTCCATCGTGAGTGGGGTTTGTTCTTTCAATAACACATGCATTTTGTTCTGATCGTTTGCTAACATGTCCAGCGCTTTACCAATTCTTTCTCCATCCTCCGTGTCTAGATTACCGGTGACAAATTTTAAGGCGGAAACTAGACCGTTTATTAGGCCTCTTTTGTATCTGTCTGTTTGTGAAAAGATTCTAGCAAATTTTTGATCGGTGTTACGTATTGTGTAGTTGGTAGTTATAAGATAATTATGGTATTCTTTTCTAAATTCGTCATTTAAAGATTTATTAATAATATCCTAATGTTCTTTGAGTTAGTTGTACTCCTGGAGTAAATTATATACTGGTTTATGTATATGTATTAGAGCCCATTTGTCATTTTGTGAAAGTGCTGTCCCAAGTTTTCTGGGCAGGAAACCAGGGTTGTAATTCTTTTATCTGCAGCTGGGCTCTGCCTGGCCACCTGAAAGCCGAATGTTTCATTTGTGCGTTATACTGTGTTCATCAGTTTTGTGGTTGAGTATCAATATTCTGTTATGGTCTAGTAAGGAAATTATGGAATATGGGTCAGTAAATGGGTTTTGATGTTTTTTTGTGAAACCCCGGGTTCATCTTTTTATATACTACATCGCCTCTATGAAACGTTGGTTTACATTTTTATCTTTTCTGTTGAGCATCCTTTCTTTGGAAATTTTAATTCTATCTCTAACTACCTGATAGACAATATCCATAAAATTTGTGTGTCTTTCAGTAAAGCCTTCAGTCACAATTACTTCCGTATAGTAATTAAGAACTCATGGAATAAATCGAAAAATCATTCCGAATGGTAGTTTGAGCGTTTGAGAGTCAATTGTAGAATTATATGCTAGAATGCAGTATGGAATAATATCTTAAGGTTTTAATTGAGCAAACTTGATTTTAAAAAGTTTGTAGTATTCAATTAGGGTGCTGTGGAACCTTTCTACAGGGCCGTTCGAGTTGGGGTTATGTAGTGGCGTTGTATGTTTTGATATGATTTAAATGGCTCTTTTACAGTTTCGTTCGTAAATTCAGTCCCAGCGTCTGTAATTACTACCCGGGGATTGCTGTATGGAGAAAAGTACGTTATTAGTGTCTTGGATATTTCAATTGCGTTTATGCTTTTTATAGGACAGGCATGTCCGAACTTGCTAAATGGGCTTATAATGGTTAAAACTTGGGCGGATTCTAGTTGAAAACTATCAACGTGAATTAGTTCTAAAGCGCGTGATGGAGATGGGGTATGTTCTAAAGCAATTTTGATAGGATCTCGACTGTATTTTGCAGTTTTAAAAAGCTCGCAGTTTTGTGTGAATTCGTCAATTTTTGCTTTAATGTTTGGGTAATAGTATTTAGGTTTATTTCTAAATAAATGTTGTCTGTGCCTCTGTGATTCGTAGTCCCTTCATGGTATTGTTTTTTAATTTTCATGAGTTCTTCTTAATTACACCTAAAGAATAATGGCGATTGTTCACTATTGAATTTTTGATTAATAGCTGAACTGACCGTCTCATAATCAGTAGTGCTTCCGTTGTAGGAGACAGTATTGCTTAATAAATTCATTTATTTGTTCTGACTCTTCTAGGTTTAATTTTGAGTATATCAGGTTTCTCCTGCCTTTGCGCAAGGAATAAATTTGGGGTTCTAGGCTATTTTGAAAGAGTATTTGGTTAGTCTTGTTATTAATGATTTCTTTGTCTAATGTGGGAATGCCTGGTGCTGAATATAAATAGTGATTGGAATTTATAGTGTTGTCGTCGTGTGTTTCGTTATCGTCTTCGTCGATATTTTCATTATGTGTTTTCTTCAGATTACACCACTCGCTTTCATCTACGTTGTTTGCAATCAATTGATTATCAGTTTCCAATGAGTGAATTTCAATTCGAGCTAAAGCGTCAGCATTATTATTCACACCCTTTTTATATTCAATATCGTATCCATATTCCTCCAGTTTCAATCGCCACATAACTAATTTTGAGTTTGGCTCTTTGAGAGAAAAAGCCATTCTAATGGTTCATGATCGATAGCACTGGTAAATTTTGTTCCATATATATATATATATATATATATATATATATATATATATATATATATATATATATATATATATATATATATATATAAGGCCTAAAGCAGTTTACTGCCGATGCAATGGCTAGTGACCATCGTGCTGTATCGGCACTCTGTTTCGTTCAGGGTCTTACTAGCGTATGCGACATTTGATACATCCGTAGTGAGTTTGAAAGTCTTTGAGAAATCGGGGGGTTGTAGTATCGGGTTATTTATTAAAAGTTGTTTGCATTTTTAGAAGGATTCTTTGTATATGTCATTATTAGGGTTAGTGGTAGCGCTTCTTTTAGACATTTTGTCAGTGGTTTAATTACCTTTGCGAAGTCTGATAAAATTCATGTAGCATCCAATTAGTCCTAAAAATACCTTGATCTCTTTTGTTCTTTATGGTATTGGGTATTCCTTAATGGCTTGGAGTTTACGAGGATTTGGCTTGATACTTTTTCGGCGTCATTACATGTCCCAGGCATTCAGCTTCCTTTTTCAGAAATTCGCTCTTGTCGAGTTGAATTTTCAACTAACATATTCTGAACCTATCAAGCACCTGTGATTGTTTCTCTGAGTGTTCTTGAAGAGAGATGGAGAATATAGACATCATTGATATACTACATATAATAAACTAGACAGATTTTACTTATAAAGCCATAAAAGTCATTGTTCATTAGTCTTTGAAAGGTTTCCGAAGCGCTTTTTAAGCCGAATGTCCAGTGCCAGTGTAGATGGCAGTTTTCTGTGCCTAATAATATTTTGGCTTAACATTTTGTCTACTTGCTTCTCTACTTCCCCCTTCTCTACTGCAGGGTATGTGTATAGTTTTGAATAAACAGTAATGTCGTCTTTTGTACGAATCCTCTATTTTACAAGGTGTGTTGGTGTTAGCGCCTCGTTTTCCTTCGCGAATATGTCAGAGTACTTTTGATATAATCGGGTCAGCTCTTCGCGTTCTTCGGTATTAAGGTGTGATGTCCCTAACTGGGAAATCCAGTCGTTATCGTGATTGTTGTAACCATCAATACCTTGACTGCTATTAGAATCGTAATTATGTATTTCGTTGACATTTAATGGCTTATTAAATCTAATGTTAATTGAATTATTGCCAAGGTTTCTTATATTTACAAAAGCCTGTCCCTCTGAGGACTGTACTAAACGAGCTGAAATTGTAGCGTTATTCACAGATACCTCATCTATAAGTCCGATTCCTTGGGGCTTGTCGACCGGTACAATAATTTTTATTTCAGTATATGGTTCTAATGTGTATTCATAAGGAAAAATAAATCCATAGTTTTGTTACTCAGATATAACTGTTTACTATTAAAATCTATCTAAGCTCTATTCCAAATAAAAAAATTTGCACCTATTATTCATACATATTTTTGTTAAAACCAAATAAGCAAAATTTTTGAGGTTCATCTACAAGTGATTTCAGTAGAATATTAGCTCTATATTTAAGGTTTAGGTTTCCATGTGCAGTTCTTATTTCAAACGATTTTTTATATATTTTATCTGAATGCTTCAAATTAGCTATGTCTTGATTTAAAATACTTGTACTACTACCGGAATCAATGAGAATGTAACCAGCTAATTCCTGGTAATTTTATATATGGCAGCTCGTAGTTGAAGTTAGGGAATTCTATTACGTGCTTTCCTTTGTGAGGCCCGTCCCTGAATTTTTTTATGTTCGTAATTTTCATGCTCATAATTTTCATGTTTATAATTTTCGGGCAGAGTCTGTTCATTGTATACGTGATTTGGTTTAGCATCATGATTAAACAGTTCTTCTACTATTACACTGGGTCTATTTCCCTGATATGTAATCTGTGACGTGGTTGGTTTAAATATTGTCTAGTATGTCTGGTCAGTCGGCTGAAAGTGTCCATCGATTCTGGAACTGTCTGTTTTGAAACGTACTTTGTCATATGTTTCTTGTGTGACTACTAGGGATATCCGTTCTTTCGGGATTACTCCTATTTTGAAAATTGAATTTAGGGTGTGGCGATCTGGGAATATTAGATTGATAAGGGAACGGGTGCGGAACATATCAAGACGTCGAGAGGTTATTTGAATTGCTGTTTGATTTAAATGAATTTGCATGGTATTCATTGCTGGAATTGGCGGCCTAAATGTTTGCGGTCTATGGTTCTTTTGTAAATTGGGCTTAGTTATTTAGTTGTTTTTTAAGCATTTTATCACGATAATCGTAATTTTCTTCCTCGATAATAAATTTAAGAGCTGCTTCGATTGATCCGGGTGACCTAGATTGGACCACAATGTCTACGGGGTTGCGTAAACCACCTAAAAATGCTTTAAGCGTCTGCTGTGAATAAACAACATCTTTTAAAGCACTTATATGATCATTTGCTTCGCTACACGTTTAATTTAAAATCAAAGGCTGTGTTCTATTTGTCTACAACGTGTTCTAAAAGTAAGTGCATATTTATTATGCCTTTGTTTATATGTTAGAGTTCAAGTTGTCAACTTATTTGTCAAATGTTACAATGTATAATCTATCTCAATAAATATTACTATTACTTTAACTTAAAAAGCTAGTTTCATTACGCTGGTCTGTAAAATTTTGCAATATGCAAGGAACATGTTTATCTGCATGTTGACATATAATGTAATTTGATATTTTGGCCGTGTTAGTGTAACTAACAGCCGTGAGAAGCGATGGTGTGAATTATGATACTTGTTATCTCGCGATCTCCTCATTGGTGAATTTTTTAAATAAAATATACTCTAATACCGGACGCAAAAAGTGCGTTATTGCAGCGAACTTTCATAAAAATGATTTACACTTTTTATCACACACACACACACACACACACACACACACACACACACACACACACACACACACACACACACACACACACACACACACACACACACACACACACACACACACACACACACACACACACACACACACACACACACACACACACAGATATATATATATATATATATATATATATATATATATATATATATATATATATATATATATATATATATATATATATATATATATATATATATATATATATATATATATGGCCTCTGTGGTCCAGTGGTAAGAACCTGTACCTCTGAAACAAAGGGTACCGGGTTCGTTGCCAGGGTTCTCCTTTCGCTTTTTCAGTACATACTGTACAATTAACATCAACCCAGGTTGTGGAATTGTATTGTATTTTAGCAAGTTGAATGTCTGCACGTTCCGCCTTGCGGAGCAGGCGTCAAGCGGTCGGTCTCGTGTCCAGGCCATGTTGGGCATGTTAAAGATGCCTACCCTTCTTACAGAAAAGCAGGGGTTCGGTAAAATTTCCAGGATAATTGGTAAAATTTCCAGGATAATTTAGCAAAGCTCCTTTCTGGCGTCGATGAGTGGCCAAAGTAGCGGAAATAGACCGTCGTTAAAAAAACGAAAAATGAAAAACAAACAACAACAATATATATATATATATATATATATATATATATATATATATATATATATATATATATATATATATATATATATATATACAGGCATATTTTATGACAGTTCTGTCGCTACTACTTGAAGAAAATTTTCAAGCGTCTTAAGGTCATGATCTCGTCATAACCGAATTTGTTTTGTGCAAATTCGATAAAAAAAGTACAATAGCCTGAAGAAGAAACTAAAAATAAATAAAAATTGACGGACGACATGTTCAAGATTTTTACGTGATGTATGTCAATATTTAGTATGAAAATAGAGTCAACTTATAATAATAACGATCACACAATAAAAAAACTAAACAATAACAGTAAAAAGCAGGCTTTGGAGATTACGCACATATTTGGAAGCGGGATGAGTTACTAGCATATCTGCACCCTCGGTTCTAGCTGGTTAGTGTTTAGATATAGTCCCCATAAATATAAAGTAGACTCAAGATGAATTGATTTCTAAAACCATTTAAATCTCCATTATTTTCCGATAGTCGAGCTCAACACCTACAAAAGAAGTAAGCGACTAATAAGGAATAATACCTGCCACGTTTATAATTTGGCAGGTCACTTCTTTTTGGATATAAAAATAAAATTTTTGGTAAATGTGCAGATTAGCACAAGGGGGCTTTTTAGATAAAAAAAGGTTTCAGAAACCTGCTTAGATCTCCTTCTGGATGCAGAAACCACAAGAAATATTTCTTGCAAACAGCCCCCAAGAAAGTTACGGGACCAGGAGTGAATAGGGTTGTTGGGCGGGGAAGAAGCTATAAAGATAATGTGAGCGGAAAGTGCGAGAAAAGGAGCTTAGTTGGACCTCTATAAGCTGTCTGTATCACATTTTGCAACTATACCTCCTTAAAACTCTGTTTATCCCGCCCAGAACACCTATATTCACCGCAGGTGCACAAACTTTCTTGCGGGTTGTTCCAAAGAAACTTTTCTTGTTTACATTGTTCTTGTTTATGCATTGAAGGTGGCTGTAGGTATGCAGAAGGGGAAGAGTTACGCCTGCGACAAAGCAGCGAATCAAGATTTTCAATTTATGTTTGAATTGTTCCCTCATTTAATTTGTTTAAACTATTTTTCCACAAAGAAGTTGAGGTTGCCTTGTTTGTCAGTCTTGCATAGAGAGCTACAATATTTCATCATTTTCAGAAAGTGTGGACACAACAACAGTAAATAATTGTTAAAAAAGGTCTGGGTGCCGCAAATACATTATCATAGAGAATTTTTGTAAAATGATTTGAAATCCGATAACTCAATTTTCTATTAAGCTAGAATCTTCAATCTTAAACCACAGTAGCACCTATGTAAACGCAGCGCGGGTACTAAATTAAAGAAAACTGACATAATGAGCTTCGCGGATAATTACAAATTGGTTCTAAAAGCCTGATTTGTTGTTTTGTTTGAAAAATCTAGTTTGATTGGGTTGACTAAAACAAAACCATTCAAGCAGTTAAAAAGGAAAATACCTGCCATATTTATAATTTCGCAGGTACATTCCCTTTAAAACAGTAAGTGAGTGGTGAACGTGTCGCCACCTAGTTCGGAACCAAGTACTATGTTGTCACGCCCGCTACAAATAACACAGAGTGTTAAAAATAGAGAACGGTATACAACTAACTAACAATTTAAAAAATTGTTAGCCCTGGCCCATTTCTACCCCAATATAGGGACAAAGTATGTAAGACTAGATGCATTCTCGCAACAGTTAGAACCGTAGACCGGTTTCGCTCTCATTAGAGCTCTTCAGTACGGCATACTAATTGTAGCAAAAATGCACCAAAAATAACACGGCTATCGTTTTAAGACTGGCTATACGATAGCCGTGTTATTTTTGGTGCATTTTTGCTACAATTAGTATGCCGTACTGAAGAGCTCTAATGAGAGCGAAACCGGTCTACGGTTCTAATTGTTGCGAGAATGCATCTAGTCTTACATACATTCCCTTTGTAAATATTTTTTTTCTCGTAAACTTTCGCGACTTCTATGAAATTTGTAACACAATTTTTTAAAGAGACTTGTAGTAGTTACATATAATATAACAAATTATAATTTTATAGCTCCAAAGCAAATACAAAGTTCTTCAAATAATCGCTAACTGGGACCTCTAAAAATGATCTCCCAGGATGACTTAAATTTAAAGAATTAGTTTTAATACTATACCTTACTAATAGTGTACAATTATTAGAAAAATTCACTACTAAATGCACACTCCCGAACATTGTCAATTTTTTGAGGGCCATATGATCCAAAATTCCCTACGAATTATTAGAAAGTGATATTTACTTAAGAATTTTTCTAAATAGATATAAATACATACCATACAAACAAAAAAACCAAAATAGAGAGAAACAAACTGTTGAAAAAACAAAGTCTTTCAACAGGAGATGTGTTACATCTCAACAAAGAAACATACCAACAAGAGTTAGTTAGAGGAAAAATTAGACCTACAAATACTTCAAAACAAGAATATCGACGAAATAACGGATAATAAGTCTAACAAGGGATATACACACGGTTGGAAGTAAATATGTAGCAAGATAAGGAGCGCATTCGAAACCACATGAAGGCCTGAAACTCTGAAGCTGATACAGAAGGCGATAAAACAGATAGAGACAGCTCGGAATATAACACTGTAAATACCTCCTACCTCATAAGAAAAAACAAATCCTGGACAATATCGGAAGAAACGAAACCATGAAAATATTGAAGTCAAACCGTATGTGGGAAAACAAAAGATCATAAGGATTAAGAATACACATAGAGTCTATCAGATAAAACAGAAATAGTTAGGGACACCGAACTTTATGAAAAACTATATTTAGCGACCATATCAAATCCTGTAGCACCTTATAGACACATTTTAAACGTCTATTCGGAAGACAATCCAGACATATCCAAGTCGGAAGACAAATACGTACTAGGGACAGCGAAAATGGGAGACCCGGCGAAGACCGGATCACCTCAGAAACGTTTAAACTGGGGGAAGAAATGTTAGCAGAAGGTGCGAGACTGTTGTTAAACAAATGTTTCATAGAGGACAAAATACCCGAACCCTGGAAAACGCCGAAGTTATTCTTCCACTCAAGAAAGAAGACAACACAAACGTGGAAAACTATAGAGCCATAACCTTGCTATCACACCTATATAAACTCTTTATGAGAATTATAACAAACCGAATAACGATAAAGTTAGACTCGTATTAGCCAGTAGAGCAAGCTGGGTTTTGAAGAGGCTTTAATACCGTCGACCAGATAGTTAGGATACCAATAGAACAGACAAAAGAGTACAACTTTCCCACTTGCCATTTGTTGACTACCATAAAACTTTTGGCAGCATTGAAACTAGGGCTTCCTAACACCAGTGTAAGAAGCCAGAATTGATTCAAGACACATTAGTATTGTCAGCAGGGAGATCTACGGACATATAAAAATAGAAGACAGCCTTTAAACGGAGAAAATAAAGCTAATCAAGGGCGTGCGACAAGAAGATACAATCTTTCCCAAATTATTTACCTTAACCCTGAAGAGAATCTTTAAACAACTGGCTTGAGAAGGCAAAGGTAAACATCGATGGAAAACGTCTAAACCATTTACGATATGCTGACGACATAATCCTAATAAGTACAAATGTTCAAGTGCTAGGTAATGCGCTGAGCAACTTAAATGAAAAATCTAAGAAAATAGGACTCTATGAATCTCAGTAAGATCAAAATCATCATCAGCAGCAAGTGAGAAGTCACAATCGATAGTGTAACAGACTATATATATATATATATATATATATATATATATATATATATATATATATATATATATATATATATATATATATATATATATATATATATATATATATATATATATATATATATACAGGCTGTTTTAAAAAACATGCACCATCGCTCGTGGGGCAATTCCTTACTAAAAAAATAAGAAAAAAAGTTCCTGTGCACATGGGCCCGGAAACGCATAGTTTCCAATATACACGGAGTTGAATTTTAATATTTTTTTTAATTTTTTATAAATAATTTCAAAACCACTGGATTGATTTTAATGAAACTTGGAACTTGAAAGTGTATTATGAAAGTGCATATTTTCAAGTAAAAATCTGCTTACAACTGCGTCAGTGGCGTGCGTACGGGGTAACTGTAAAAATTCATTTGGGAAAAAAATATGTGCGCCACTGTCTTTTTCCAATTTTGATACATCAGTTATGAAGCTTATTACATAAGCCACAAAAGCTACCTCTTGGTATTTTTTCGTTCAGGGTATCCCCTAGGAGATATGATTAATTTTATAAAAAGGGGCAAAGTACCGATTAGTCGGCGTAATAATAACAATAATAATAATATATGTTTACTGCAACCATAAGAATATGAAAAACAAAACATAGAGTAAACATTACAGCAATAAACGTGCAAATAACTAACCTACGTAAAACTTATTGGTGATAAACATTGAAATGAATATTACAAACATTGATAAAAAATGATAAATAAAAAATAAAAATAAAAAATGAAAAAAGTAATCGTAAAGACACCATGATTTTTCCAAACTCTTGTTTTGTGTACATTACTCAATTGACTTTAATAACAAAGCTAAAGAAAATGTTGAAAGTGACCACCATTAGCGTCGTTACAATTATTTAACCTTCTGCGCAAATATCTTCTTACTCTTCTGCAAATATTTTGATCTTCTCTAATGCTGTCAAATGGATATTCTATTCTTCCCAACAATTCTTCTCGTGTATTTACTGGTGTTTTATACACTATTTCTTTTAAATGACCCCACAAATAAAAATCGAGAGGATTCAGGTCCGGAGATCGAGGTGGCCATAACACCGGACCTCCACGACCAATCCATCGGTGACCGTATGTGTTGGCTAAATATGTTCTTACAACTGCTGCAAAATGTACGGGCGCACCATCATGCTGGAACCACATTGTACCATTTCTCATAAAAAGCGGTAGTAACAACGGCAAATCATTTTGTAAAAAGTTTAAATATGATTCATGGTCAAGACGATTCGGTAGAACAACAGGACCAATTATGATATTTTCAATAATAGCAGCCCAAATATTGATGGAAAATTGATACTGCGAATTTGCAACTCTTAGAGAGTGTGGGTTTTCATCGGCCCATGTATGTAAATTGTAAAAATTTACGATACCTTTTCGCGTAAATGACGCCTCATCGGTAACTAGTGAACGTTTAGAAAAATGTTGGTCGTGCCTAAGTTTGTTTAAGAACCACTGACAAAACATTACCCTTGGTTGAAAGTCTCTAGGTAGAAGTTCCTGGAGACGTGTAAAATGATAGGGATATAAACTTTGATCCTTCAGAGTTCTGTGAACTGATGATGCCGAAATATTACCCAGTTCGGTGGCAATAATTCTCGTACTTGTACTAGGATCACGTTCAAGTCTATTTAATATTGCCTCTTCAACTCGTACAGTTCGGCGGTATCTTCTGCGTCCAGAGTCAGCTTTTAAAGGTTTTAAAGAACCAGTTTCTCTCAAATGTCTTACAATACGTGGAAAAATATTTTTGTCAGGAATTCTTCTTTGCGGATAAGTTTCCTGATAAACTCGCACAGCTTGTCTAGCATTTTGATTTGTTTATCCATAAATTAACAACATATCAGTCAAATTCGCTGAACTGTACTTAATAAAAACCATCTTGAGAGGAGGAAATAATATTAATGAGCAGCTCAGTATCAACAAATAACTAAAAACGAAAATACTGCACCGTATCAAAATTTAAAGAATAGCACGAAAACTTTTTTGACGCCTACAAAGAACTTTAAAATTGTAGAATTTAGAGAACTGTCAAAAATTATAGTTTCATGGCACTTTACGATTACTGTTTTCATTACTCCAACGAATCGGTATTTTGCCCCTTATTATAACATTAATCATATCTCCTAGGGGATACCCTGAACGAAAAAATACCAAGAGGTAGCTTTTGTGGCTTATGTAATAAGCTTCATAACTGATGTATCAAAATTGGAAAACGACAGTGGCGCACATATTTTTCCCCAAATGAATTTTTACAGTTACCCCGTACGCACGCCACTGACGCAGTTGTAAGCAGATTTTCACTTGAAAATATGCACTTTCATAATACACTTTCAAGTTCCAAGTTTCATTAAAATCAATCTAGTGGTTTTGAAATTATTTATAAAAAATTAAAAAAAAAATTAAAATTCAACTCCCTGTATATTGGAAACTAAGCGTTTCCGGGCCCATGTGCACAGGAACTTTTTTTCTTATTTTTTAGTAAGGAATTGCCCCACGAACGATGGTGCATGTTTTTTGAAACAGCCTGTATATCGGATATAGTATTACAATTGGCAAGGGAAATCCAAGTGCAGAGATTAAACGTAGGACTCATTCGCCTGGAGAGCGTTTGGGAAACCAACCTACATCTTTAAGGATATGGAAGTACCAATACACTTGAAAAGGAAACGTATAATAGCTGCATACTACCAGTGCTTACATACGGCCTAGAAACTATGCCCAAAACCAAAAAAACATGAGATAAATTAAGGGTCGCATAGAGATCCATGGAAAGGATTATGTTGAGGATGACCTTAAGGGACAAAATACAAAAAAGTGAAATTCGGAACCAAACTAAATTATTGGATGTTATGGAGAAGGTGGCCAGTCTCAATTGACAGTGGATTGGTCACATAGCTAGACAAAACACTGATAGGTGGACACAGAAGGTGGTTTGTTGCAGACAAAGAGAGACAAAAAGAAGTGTGGGAAGACCCCAAAAAAGATAGATTGACGATGTGAGGGAGGTGGCTGGGAAGCAGTAGATGAGAGGGACAGAGAAGCATGAAATAAATTAGAAGAGGCCGACACTGGGTGAGTTCAGGCTGAAGAAGAAGAAAAAGAAGAAGAAGAAGGTTTAAAAACAACATTTTGTTTGGCACAGAGTACAATTTGCGATGCGTTCTTATAGTAAAATACAGGGCGTTTAATTTTAGAATAAGTGATAAGATTTTTTTGTTTTTCATTTTGCATTGACGCTATGTTTGTAAACATCTGTATACGTCTTTTATTATGTTTATGCTCCAGCAAATACCTTGCCATTTTTTAAAATTTTTCAGAATTTCATATTTTTGGCTATTTCTGGTTGGGAGATATCTTGGTTATGTATCTGCTAAAATACGGCAAATCAGGAAGATCTCAACAAGGGCTAGAAAAAGGACATAGTAGTAAATGCAAGGTTTTATGGGGAGACAGAAAACGTGGCAACATACCTGCTGCTTTATTTAAGAGAGCCGACTTGACTGCAGTGTTTGGTATAGTTAGTTTCCAGTCGTATTAAATATATTTCTGTTTAATAGATTGACATTGACTAGGCATATGCTCATGAGTTCAGGTTAAGGTGCCTACTATAGTAAATAGAAGGTATGTATTGCCATATGTTTTAATATCTTTTTGGCTACTTTATAAACACATAGGAAAGAAAAATGCTTTAAACATTATTTGATATGACCTATTTGGCGCAGAAGTCTGTCTACTGATAAGTTACTGTAAACCTGCTGAAATTCGTTTCCAATTATTATGCTATCACTTTCCAGCCTGCAACGGTTCATCTCATACTTTGATGCTAACCTAACGAGAAGCAATCTGCATATGAATCAGACTGTTCTAATCCTGGTTTAATTCGTAACCCGGCAACCACTACTTCATGAGTAATTGTAATTTCGCCTAGAGTGCCTCAGTCTAAATAACAAGTTCAACTAAGTTAACCTTAGCTTGTGTTTATTATTTATCTGGTTTATTTTCCCCACACGTGTAAACATTATAATACGTCAGTTGTGACTCTGTCTCGGAGAGAATACAAAAGAGCATATGAGACCATTGTTTTCAAAACTCGCTAAGCAACATTTTTGTCGAAAATTGGTTTAATATTCAGAAATGTTCAGTTTCTAACCTTATGCACACCATAGTTTTGCACACAAAAAAAAGAAGTTAGTTTGAATTTTCTGGTTCGTAGTTTAATACAATTTCCCTTATATAAAGAAAAATACAACAAAAAACTTCAATATATTAAAAATGCAGCTAAGCATAATGGTTACTCTGTCTGGAAAATTAGTCAATAAACATAAGACAAAGAAAATGTTAGCGTAATCTACGACGTCCAGTAGAGATAAAAAACAGATAAAACTGTTGCCTGTTTGGCATTTGAATGGCCAATCACGAGAGGTTTTAACAGCATTTCTAAAAAAGCCAATTTACAGCTAACATTTTTTACAAAAATTACAGCAAACAATTTGCTACGGAACCCAAAGGATTAAGACAAAACCAGAGAAATGTCGGGAATCTATGAAATTGGTTGTAATGACCGTGTACTTAAATATGGTGGGCAAACCAAAAGAACTATTGAAACTAGATTTAAAGAAGATTTAGCGCAAGTGCGATATGGCGCTATTAATAATTCATGTATTGCTCAGCATATTTGGGATAATAATTATCCTGTAGATAGAGGAAATCTAAAGCTAATCAAAAATGCCAGGCAGTCACGACAGTTTTAGGTGCTAATTATATATATATATATATATATATATATATATATATATATATATATATATATATATATATATATATATATATATATATATATATATATATATATATATATATATTTATATATAGTTAGAAATGTGAACAAAAATCTTTCGACGAATAGAGTAGGTCCGGTTGTGTGTAGTCCATTGTTTGACCTGTTATTTCACTGTGTCCTTCTTAGAAAGAATCTTTGATAACGACACACAGTTTCACAAAAGCAGGTATGCAATTTTAATTACAGGGATTTAAAACTCAACATTGGGGGTCGGTCTGTATACCTTCCTAGAGGACGCTGTTCTCTAGTGCTTGGCAACTAACATATAAATAGTAGTTGTAATTTTTACACGCTTAGTTTATTCATCCCTCTGACCTGACTTTGTTAGCCAAACGATCGTCAGGGCTAAAACTGTATTGTGATAAATTGGGTTCCCAAATTGTAATTATCAGTGCTCATCACAGGTTCCAAACTTCAACCATTAGGTAAAATATATTACAGAAATAAAAAATATTGCTTAACAAAAATGTGCTCTGCTTTTTATCAGACTTATAGATAGGGTTAAAATATTAATTAAATCAATCATGTAAAACAAACTGTAAAAAATTTAATTAAATTAAAAATGTTAATGGTTTGTTTATATGGTTGATATGATGTCATTTAAGCAATAATATTAATAAAAATGTTAACTGAATCAAATCGTTTACTTGTATTAAATTAACAAATTATTGATTTTTCCTTAAAACAAAACTGACATTTCAAGAGATAATAGTCATTATGTAGGCGACATGGACAAGACAATCGAATAAAAACAGAAAGTAAACCTTGAAGTAACGTTACATGTGTGGAGGTAATTATATTGTGGTCACACTATATCACATAGTAACTCTAAACAATCTTAAAACGAGACCAATATTTATTCAGAACAAATTAAAATTTGTTGATACTAGTTGAGTTAAGGTTTTTGTTACTTATAAACGAAACAAGATAATGCAAACAGTTTATTTACTACCCGGCATGTTAGCAAGTAGCCCAAATTATAATTTAGAAGATTAGCGAGTGGAGTATTTTTAGACCTCATAAAAGCTTTCCGATTGTGTAGATCATGAGTATTTTTAGGCGAGCTCTTTAGTGAATTTTCTTTAAAAATTCACTTAATCAGGAGATCTGTGTTTATATAAATAGTTATTTAAGTATAGACAAGTCCGTTAGCTAGGAAAATCAAACCAGAAAAGTTTGGGTTTTCTTTAGGAAAACTTTTTTGTCTCCGAAAATAGCAATGCTATGGGAATAGTACTTAGGTTTACACTATTAGATTCACACTCCACGCCAAAATTCAGATCTCTATGTTGAAAGGAAACAAAATTACAGACATTAAAATAATGGGTGGCACCGATGACTAGCGAAATGCACAAAACCAAAATATTTTGTGTAGATAACAAGATCTATTGTATATTACAGACAAATATTAGGTTTCCTTGACGCAAAAGGTCAAGAAATAACAGGAAAATTGCTTCGAAAATTTTTATAGTTTTTCTTCTTAAAATGTCAAAGTAGCGATTCGAAACGTCAAAATTTGCAATTTTTAGACGGAGAAGCTGAAACAACAGCGTTTTACAAAGCCTTAAATTACAGCTTCACTCATCATTCTCCTTCGTTCTACCAAAATGTATGCAGAAAATTAATTTCAAATAGACCCTGATGATTTGGTAGTAGTTTCAGTTATATAGTTTGTGGTTTAATAGTCTATACTTTTTCGCGAATTTTCATAGAAAAAAAAATCGTTATGGAGAACACCGCGACATTAATTTTTTTAAATATTTCTTTAAAGGAATGAGAATAAGGCGCCTCCGGGGCCAATTTAAGTTTACGCATGTTTAGTATATTCAGGGTGGTTCATTTTTACTGTAAAGCTCAATATATCGGTTATTATACAAGGTACAGCAAGATATTATAAAAGTTACTGATAGGGTGTTTTGAGCTGCATATTATAAAATTATGTTGACAATCACTGTGTGGCCCATGAGTCTTTGGTGATACAAGTTTTATTTTTTAATGGAACAGCCCATTTAATGTAGCATTATTGCATTTTCCATCCAGTTTTAAAGCAAGCTTGTAAGGAGAAAACATTTATATCGCCTATCGTTTTCGAGTTATCTCAATTGATTTTAGTCTTTTTACATTTTGGAGCATATCAAAAATTATACGGCGCTTTTACCAATGAAAATCGAAGTCCCATGAAATTGACGCATTTAGGGAGGTTTTCAATTATATTTACCAATAGATAGGGGAGTCTCATGAAAAAGACGCATTCAGAGAGGTTTTAGTTTAATATTATTTGTCGAAAAAATCGAGATGCCGTATACAGAAGGCTCTCAAATAGTGACTGAATGTGGAAAAATTCGAACTGTCGTAACTCAATGTTTTGAAATTAAACAACTCCCTGTACCTACAGACTCTAGTTTTGCAAATTTTTTTGCATTTTCCTATTTTTTAAACTTAGTTACAGATTAGATATATAATTTAAATTTTATGTATTCTTTAGGCAAATTTTTTGTTTAAAAAATAGACAATTTTCGCAGAAAAAAATTTGTGTTTCCGTAGAAATCAAGATTTTTGTGACATTTTGGTAATAAATCTTTAACAAGTTATTGTAAAAAAATATATTTTCGGATTTTCGTGAAAAAATTGTTTGCAAATTTTCATGTAAATTTTTTTGGAAGTTCTGTCGGAAAGATTTTTGTAAGAATTAGATCTTGCTAGGTGGGTAGAGCTAGAACAGGTTCGTCGGGCAGAAAAATCGGACCAGTTTTTTGGGAACACCTTAAGTTTATATTCGGAAAATAAACTTTATTACTAATAAAGTTATTTTGATGAAATACGGTACATTATTTTTATGTATAGATGATGCCTGCCTTCATAAAAAAAGCATATTTGCTATTAGAAACATTTCTATGAAAATTCGCTACTACAACGCACTTGCAGCTTCCAGACTTTTTTATTATCGAATTGTAAATGAGGGGTTATCTTTTAAACAGAAGGTAAGCGGTTTTTAGCAGCAACATGTTCTCTAGTGTAGAGAGTGTCACAGTAGGAGTTTCACAAAGTACAATCCCCCATTCGTTTCCTTAATGTTTATAAATGACTTATCTTACGCTGCATTCCTTAGAAATTATTACTCTTTGCTGATGACAAAGCTATTTTGTCAAGTGCGGAATCTGCTCGACACATGAAGAGGAAGCAAATTCAATCGTCAATAAAAGGAAGAATACTTAATTTTCAGCTGTAGATACATCTGACGTCTCTGTAAAATGTTTACGTATTTATATTTTTCCATTTTTACAGTGGAATAAGTATGTTTATTATGTAAGTGAGACGGTATAATTTTGAGCTTCGTTGTATAAGGCAGCTGACAACAGTACACGTGGCAAAAGTCTCAACATTTGAAAGTATTATCAGATATAGTATCACTGTTTGGGGCGTATGTACATCTCCTAAATACTTGTTCTTCGGAAGCAACATGTCAGGAAATATGAGAGCCCGGATTAGACAAGCATGTACGTTAGGAACCCCTTAAATGTTGAATAATGTGCGCTGCCCTTGCCAAAGAATGTTTGAAAGTAAATGGAGGACATCTCGAACACTTTTTAGAACACAATCTTCGTTAAACCTAAGGTATTTCACGTTAGTTCTTACTCTGATTTTTTTATTGGAAACTCAGTATACAACCAGTGGCGCAAATGCAACCATTTTCTACGTACATACGCAGGTTTTCACGGAGAACCAAACTTTTAAAGAAAAGACCAATTCAATTGACATTTATAAGGTGATACCGTCTCTTCGAAATGAGGAGGGAAAATGTCAAAAATATTTTCAAATGTGTCCCTTAGCTTACTCATCAACTCACCACCTTTTTAGCAAAATACCACGGGCGGTTCTTCAGATATGGGATTGTATAACTTTAAAATCCTCACCCTACATGTATACAGTGTGACCCGTTTGTTTGCGAGTCACCCTGTAAAAATATTTATTTATAGTGCGATTAAGCGGATTTTCTTTGAAGTGAAGAACTTGATTAACTCTATTTTTGGAGCGATAAGGGCCATATTTCTACAAAATCCAAGGCCTACTTCGTCAGTTTGCAGGAGTAACAATATCTTTATTAGGGATTATAAGAAATATGTTCCCGTCACTGGATTCACCATCCCCCAAACCGGTCCTGTACTAAACTTTATTGATAAATTTTGAGTGGGAACGATTTTGTGATCAAATTATATCATTTTTATAAATTTATTCTGCTAAGTTATCCATGAAAGAACATTGATATAAGATTATTAATGTTTTGACAAATAATAGGAACTTGAAAGCAGCAAAAAAATAATAAAATAAAAAATAGAAAATTCACAAAACTCTTACGAATTATATGAAGGTGCAGATCTTGATGAACTGTATTTTTTTTTAGCAATAAGTATCATTTTTCTACAAAATCCAAGGCATACTTCGTCAGTTTTGGAGAGTGAAATTTTAAGAATCCTTATAAGGGATATTTTTTATAAGAAATCCGTTCATATCACTGGATTTACCATCCTCCAAAACGGTTCTGTACTGAATTTCATCGAAAAAGTTCGAGTGGGGGCGATTTTGTAGTCAAATTAAAAATGCGTAATACATCATTTTTATAAATTTATTTTGTCAAGTTATCCATGAAAAACCATTGATATAAGAGTAAACTGACAGCAACATGGTCTAGTAATATTATTCTGCATATTTTTAACAGATAATAGAACCTTTAAAGCAACAAAAAAATTTAAAAATAGAAAATTCACAACATTCTTAGGAATTATATTCTCGTCACTTCTGCTAATCCACCATTTATCAATACACTTGTCAATTCTTTTACGTACGTTCGTATTTACCTTTTGTAGTTGTTCTGGAGTAATGGCTGCGCAGGCTTACATTATCCTAGCTCGTAGCTCTTGTGCAGTTTGTAGCCTTGATTTGTAAACTTTTTGTTTCAGTAAACCACAAAGAAAAAGTCGAGTGTCGCCCGGTCCGCTGATCTCGGCGGCCACTCAATCAAAGGACTGTTTCGCCCTATCTAACAATTTTCGAAATGTTCATTTAGCCATTCTCTCACTATAACAGCGTTATGAATAGGACAACCATCTAACTGGAACTTTAAATTAGAGAGATTCTGCAATGGTAGATTATCTAATGCATTTCAGAACTCGTTTTCAAGAAAATTTAAAAAAACCATTTGCATTGAAATTACCCCCAAAGGAAAAAGGGCCAATTACTTTGTCATTTGGTATTCCGGACCAAACGTTAATTTTTTGCGAATACTGCCTCTTCGCATTTATGATGAATTCCAGATTATCAGCTGACCAGTGATTTTTACTTGAAACCACCCCATTTGAGGTAAATGTGGCTTTATCGCTAAATAAACTTTCATTCAAAAAATTACCATTATTTAGATACTTCCCTTGTAACCAATAGTAAAACTCTAATCGCATTTTCTCATCCCCAGTTCCATTGTATGTAACATTTTTTAAAAGCCTTCATCTTATTTTTTCCAGGCAACGCCTAATACTTTCTCAGAGAATATTAAGGTTTATGCTAGCCGATCTAATATTAGTCCGGGCGTTGTTGTTAAAATATTCTAAAATTTCTTTATTATTTCTCCAAATTCCACAACCTCCATTATGCATGGTTCTAATTTTTTTTTAAATTAGACCCTATTTCATTAAAAACTTTATTAACCCTTTGAGGACAACTGGTTAGTGACAGAAACCACCTTTTATAAAATCGGTTGTAGCAATGCCAACTGGTTTCCAATGACTGCCATGATGTATCATGGGTTGCCTATCTCCACTAGTAACTGTTAGTGGCTTTTATTCAATTGTTCAATCTCAATTCGTCTGGAATTAGTCAATATCTCCCGCGTGTTTTTCATGTGTGCAGGTTAAGTTTGTGTTATACCAGTTTTTGTGATTTTTATTGGAAAATATTCTGAAAAATGTCTGGTAAGTTATGAAATATTATCATAAAAACACATTATTAGTGTAATTGCTTCAGTGTCTGATAATAATTTCTTCGCGTGACATGTAATATGTGTGGTCACTGCTGATAACCATCGGGCTAACGTTCTATTGTTTTGAAGACTTAGAGGCAATGTCTCAAAGAGAAATTTGGGCAATTTTAGAGGATATTCCCAGCTACATTGAATCTATCACATCTGATTTAAATGACGACGAAGCTTTCAAATCAAGCAGAGCTGCCAGACCCAAGCCAAGAAATCTGGTACGAATCAGACGAACATGTACAAGATAGTGACTATGACCCTGATGATGAAATCCCATTGTCTGCACTACGTACTAAACTATGTAGAGGTTCAATTTCCTGGACAAACGATCCTCGGTTCACAACTATAGTACAAACATTTTTGAAGCAAACTGGTCCTAACGTGCCAGAAAGTGTGAAGAGCCTATAAGATATGTTTCTTCATCTGTTTCCAGAAGAGCTTATAGGTCATATTGTGTTTCAAACTAGCTTGTACGCTGTCCAGAAAAATTGCCAAAAACCATATGTACCTACTAATAACGACGAAATCAAGAGAATCCTCGGAGTAAATATGATCATGACTTTGAAGAAGATGCCTAGCTATCGAGATTACTGGTCATCCAGAGAAGAAATGAGAGAACTATATAAGTTCTGCAATTTCAAGAAAGAGATTTTCATGGCTACCTACCAACTTATATCTGAATGATAATGCTTTGCAACCAGAGAAAGACGAAGTGGGGTTTAATAAGTTGTACAAAGTAAGGCCACTTCTGACGAAATTATCAGAGACTTTCGCTGCAGCATTACATCCAAGTAAATACCAGTCAATCGATGAATCGATGACCAAATTCAAAGGACGAAGTAACATCCGACAGTACATCCCGATGAAATCGACCAAGCGTGGATATAAAGTTTGAGTCCGAGCCGATTCTACCGGTTATATGTGCCGATTTGAAATATATACGGGTAAAGTTGGTGATGCTGTTGAAACAAACTTAGGAAGTCGTGTTGTAAAAGACCTGACAAGAAGCTTAGTTGGTAAATACCATAGAGTTTATTTGGACAATTTTTTCAACTCTGTGCAGCTTCAGCAAGATCTGCTTCCAGATAGAATTTACTCTTGTGGGACAGTTCGTCGTGGTAGAACAAATCTACCTGATGAATGGCTTGGTAGAGGAAATAAACTGCCCTCTGCTCGTGAAAGAATACAATCGACATATGGGATATGTCGATAAATTTGACATGTACAAATCATTATATGAAATGGACCGAAAATCGCACAAATGGTGGCACAGAATCTTTTGGTCTTTTTTGGACGCATGTATAGTAAACGCCTTCATTTTGTACCAGCAGAGAACACCAGCAAAAACTATAAGGCTTAAGCAATTTCGTTTGTCAGTTGCTGTTGGTTTGATCGGTGCCTCACCTGAAAATGAGAAACGTGGCCGTAAATAGTCCAGCACATCTTCAAATAAATTCAAAAAAATTGTGCCATTAGAAGTACGATATGATAAATGTGCACATTTGCCAGAACGTTGTATTTCACTAAGATGTGCTAACTGTAGCACTTCAAAAGATGTCCACAGAACCATACGGAAATGTTCCATTTGTAATGTGGGACTCTGTCTTAATAAGGACCGGAATTGTTTCACCGCATACCACACTAAGTAAGCAGGTGCCCAGTGGTTGCTAACGGAAACCATATTCTGCAGGACAAAAGACGTTTTAAACAAATATATGTGTCATATACTTTACATTAAATAAGTATAATAAATATGTTTTAATAAGCAAAACAGATTTTTTCAAAAAGAAATTAATTGTGTCCTCAAAGGGTTAACGCGTTGTACAGCACTCCGACTTACTTGTCTATCTGGGTGTCTATTATTGCACTCTCTCGCAGCTTCTCTTATCACACGCACATTATCGCCAACAAGACGTACAATTTCTACTTTGTCTCTTAAAGTTAGGGTTTCCATAATTATTTACACTAGACAAACTGACAAAATGTAATAACTTTTCCGCACCTTAATGTCACTTTTGACAATTAACTGTTTCTATATTTTTTTCATGGATAACTTGGCAGAATAAATTTATGAAAATGATGTCTTATGCATTTTTAATTTGGCTACGAAATCGTTCCTACACGGTATTTTTCGATAAAATTTAGTAGAGGACTGTTTCGAGGATGACGAATCCAGCGGCCTGAACGGAATTCTTATAACAAATTCTTAATAAGGACTCTTAAAATTTTACTCCTGAAAACTGACGAAGTAGGCCTTGGATTTTGTAGAAATATAGCGCTTATTGCTCCAAAAATACAGTTTATCAAGATCTGCACATCAAAGAAAAATTACTAACCTACTATAATTACTAAAATTAGGCTCACAATGGGGTGCAGGGTTTTTAACTCACGTTCATTTGAAGAAATTTATTGATCGTTCAAAGGAATATTCAAAAATTGTTTGCAAAATATTGTAGCTAAATCGATATGTTCATTGAAAGTAAAACACACTATCTTGTATAAACTGCAAAGAGGAGTACGAACAGAAGTCTTAAAGTATTTAATTAGCAAGTCACCCCAAAGGGCAAGGCTAGTATAATTCCTGGCGCTTAGAGTTGAATATAAGCTAATAATATTTTAGTGCGAATTGACAAAGAGAGGCAGCGAGCTACTGGATTTGATTAATATTAGCTGAAAGTGGATTAAGCCCACAGATAAAACGCTAGGCAGTGCGAAATCGAAACGACATTTCCATCTGTTTGACTGCGTGTAATTTAATTAGGGCGGTGAAATATGCCGTCTGGATGAGTAGCATTTTTACTACCTACATTAACGATGTGTAGTTTGATTTGGTGGTAAAATAAGTAGTTCTATATTACTGACTTTTTGTCAAAAAAAATGTACTAATAAGGAGACCTCGTGACTTTGGAATTTTGAAAAAAGTTCTTTAAATCAGCGAGAACTCGAACCCTTAGAACTCATATTCGGGATCAGTTTCAATTTTTATATATATGACTCCTGTTTTGGACCCATTTTCAAGAGGTTAAGGAAATGTGAAAGAAAATGGACCCTAAACCTACTCCTTAAAGCAGTGGATGAGCATAGGTTGGGTTGTTATACCTCGATGACGGGGCCTCAATCTAACTGCTCCCCAAATCTCGCTGGAGATTGTCTCTAATGTCTCGGTGTGTCCAACCCTAGACGTGAGGTGGATATGCTAAATGGGCAGATTGAGGCCTTTGAGTTAATTTCCTTTCATATTTCCTTAATGAATTCTGAACCTGATTGAACCCTAGAACCAAGTAAATCTCACACTAATGACTGCGGAAACGTTTCCCAATATATATATATATATATATATATATATATATATATATATATATATATATATATATATATATATATATATATATATATATATATATATATATATATATATATATATATATATATATATATATATATATATATATATATATATATATATATATATATATATATATATATATATATATATATATAGGTATTACACCGATAACCCAAAAAATAATGAGCCAATTTTGATGCACTTAGGCAGGTGGCTTCCCCTTGTAAGTGGCCTAGATAAGTTCGTGAAGAACATTTTTCCGGAAAAATTTTTGGTTTATTTTCGGAAAATTTAACAACGCTATAGCAACCAAATTCTGTGCGCAGGCTAACATTGTAGAAAGTAAACTATATACCAAAATTTAGATCTATAATATAAAATGAAAAAAGCCGGAATGCAGCAAGTGTGTTATGGTAGTGAATTTACATAAAAATGTTTTCAATAACAAATATGTCTTTTTTTTTAAAGAAAGCAGGCATAAAATTTGATTACCAGTATAACCTATATAGTAGAAACAATGTACCTCATCTCATCAAAATGACTTTATTGTTTTAAAATGTACAAACATTTTCCGAAAATAAACTTAAAACTTGGCAAAAAAAACTGGTTCCTGGCCAACGAACGTTAGGTTATTAGCAAATTGAGCTATTGAAATTTGAAAGAAAATCCACTACCACAACGCACTAACGCACTTGTTGCGTTCAGTAAAAATCGAAATCGGTTGCAGAAAATAACAAACACTTGTGAAGCCACGGGAAAAGTCTACGGCTGTATTAAGTATGGAACGGTTTCACTAAGTTAGGGCAATAACAAACAACCAAATGTGCTATTCAAATTGAATTAAGCCTTAGAAGTTTTATCTCGTCCTAGTTGAATTTGTGATACAAAAACTCGTTAAAAAATTCTTCGAAATTAAAGATAACGTTAAAATGAAATAAGACTAAGAAAAAAAAGAAAAAAAAGTGACGTCACTAACTGATATGAGAACGCGTGTTATAGGAGTCCATTATTAAATCCACACTGCTTTCTTTACCTCTCGGCCATTGTCGACATGGCAGATACATGTACTAACAGGTATATACTGTAGTATATTCATTTTCTATCGTCTTGATTATTTACACCATACAATTTTTGTTTAAAATTAATTTTTTTGTCGTATTTTAACGGAATGAAGGAAAATGAGACACATATCTAGAAACACGTTAGTGATTTCGAGCCGTATTTTTAGCTTACAAAGCGCTAATGCGTACTAATGTACGACTGCCAGATTTATCAATTTTGACATTTCAAGTTTTTTTAATTAGAGGCTTGTAATCTATTTGTCTTTTAACCTATAGATCTGAATTCTAGTACACAGGATACCCTTTATGACGAAAACCAGCATGCCAAAATTCTTTTCTATAGATTTTTAATTTTCGTATATATTTTTTTTGTGGAGAAAACCCAAAATTTTCCCGGAAAACCTTGTTCGCTTTTCCTGGATAACGAACTTATCCAAGCCATTTACAAAAGGAAGGCACTCACCAAACTCGATCAAAATCGCCCCATTAGTTTTTGAGTTAGCGGAGTGACACTGGTATATATATATATATATATATATATATATATATATATATATATATATATATATATATATATATATATATATATATATATATATATATATATATATATATATATATATATATATATATATATATATA
Organism: Tillus elongatus; assembly: GCA_964006375.1. Taxonomy (NCBI): domain Eukaryota; kingdom Metazoa; phylum Arthropoda; class Insecta; order Coleoptera; family Cleridae; genus Tillus; species Tillus elongatus. The sequence goes on from OZ023266.1 coordinate 121,993,966, forward strand.
TATATATTGACGGATATGAGTTTTAGGTGTCCCAGTTTGCGCTCATTTGAAGAATATTTTTTTTAAAGAAAATTCACTAAAAGTTATGAGCATTTGGTGACCACAGAAAGAAACAAAACCAAAATATTCTATCTGGTTCACATTTATTAAATATTACAGACAGAAAATAAGTTTTCTTGGCGCAACGGTCATTGAATACCAGAAAAAAATTAAACCTCAAAGTCGCGATTTGAAACGTCAAAACTGACAATTTTTAGACACAGATCCTGAAACGAATGAGCGTTATGTAGAAGAAATGATGTAAAAAGTGTGTGTTTTACAATGCCTTAAGTTTCTGCTTCAACCGTCATTGTCCTTCATTTTACTTATATATTTGCAGAATTGTTTTTCAAAATAGACCGTTTATCTCATGCTTTGGCTGTAGTTTAAGTTTATGGTTTAATAATTGTTTTTGTTCTTTGGTTTTGTCTAAGATACATAAATAGGGGAAGTGTTTTAAAAAGTAATCGTTCTTCATTATGCTGCCTTGACAAAAAAGACAAATTTAAATCCTGGTAGGTCCAATATTATAGATTGACATTTATAGACTTCTATTAACTTTTTTAACATCAATATTTTGTAAGCTTTCATTGTATTTTTTTTTATTTTATAACTTTCTTCATTTGTAAGTATTTAAGATTTTTATATTATTCGTATGTAAACTATATTTTTTTATTTCCATGTTGGATCCTAGATAAAAAAATATTGATTTTGTAAGCTCGGCAATATAATCCAGAGCTGTATTTTGTAATTTTCAGGTTTTCTACAATTTTTTAAGATATATATATCTCCGAGCGATACTTTAAATTAATTAACTGAAATTAAACAAACTCGGCACGTATTTTATTCCTTGTAAACTGCTTCGACTACTTAGTCAACCAGCTTAGTCTGATCAGTTTTTGTGTAAAAAATATGTTTTCTTAATGAAATTCGGAACCAATGTTGCATCTATATATATATATATATATATATATATATATATATATATATATATATATATATATATATATATATATATATATATATATATATACCTACATAACAGAATTATACAAAAGTTTCTCAGTTTATAGGGGATTAAGTTATTACAGTTTTAAATAAATTTGCTGACGCAACGCATTTGCGGCATCCGGATCCTTTATAAACAATATTTTACGACAAGGTCCAAACGAAAATAACATAAATTGTGCAGCGAGTCGGATAATCCGCAGTTCTTGACAAATAAATGTCAAAACTTCGATTTTTAAACGATAATTTTGGAACAGATGCGGCTTATAAAGAAAAAGTATTGCCTGAAATGTATTATGTAGCGTCTTAAATTTTTGTATCAGTTTCTTCCTTAAGTCAAAATGTTTGTAGAGGCTTATATTGAAAAAATTTTTGTATCAGTTTCTTCCTTAAGTCAAAATGTTTGTAGAGGCTTATATTGAAATAGACCCTTTGTGCGCTTGGAAATGCAGCGTCCTATCTACATAGAATTAAACAACTTTTGGGACGGTAAACTTTTGGTTGCGCGAGTAATTGGAACAAAGATAATTTTTAGATTCAATTATTCCAAAACAAAGATTATAAAATAAATTAATTTATTCAAATAGTCGGGAAATCGGCAGTTTAGTACAGGCAATAGAGAATTTGTTTCTGCATTAAATTACAGGAGTTGTTTTTTTTTGATACGTAGGTTCAGAATGACGTACTGAATATAAAAACACAAAATCCTTACAAATTAGGAGGCCGGAAGTGCCGCCATTTTGAGAAAAACCGTTTTGGTCTATATCTTCGTAACTGTGCACTTTAGGCCAAAAATGGTAATAACCTTTATTGTAGATAATTGCATTTCTCATGTTTTTTGTTAAATAATTTTTTTTATCACTCACCGTTTACAACTTATACGACTATTAGCATTCATTTATTGACTTTGTTACCTATATCTTTGTTAATAATTGTTTAAAAAATAAAATGCTTATAACTTAACTTTTCAATCGACAAATTTCCAACAATTTTTACTTGAAACTTTTTTTTCTAAAATTATTAAAGCATTTAAAAAAAATCACTAATGAGGAGACCCCGAGTTTTGAATTTTGAAAAAAATAATTGAAATAGGCGCTAATTATGCCCCCTAGAACACATACTCGGGGTCAGTTTTAATTTATATATATATATATATATATATATATATATATATATATATATATATATATATATATATATATATATATATATATATATCACACCGATAACTCAAAGACGAATGGGGCGGTTTTAATTAAATTTGGTAAATACCTTCCACTTGTAAGTGGCTTGGATAAGTTCGTTATCCAAGAAAATCGGCCCCGGTTTTCCCGGAAAATTTTGTGTTTTCTTTCGAAAAAAAATCATATCTCCAGAAATAACAAAGTAAGGGCAACTAAATTTGGTACACGGTCTTACGTCATTATAGGTAAATTACATACCCAAATTTAGGTCTGTAGGTTCAAAGACAAAAAAGTTATAGTCATTTAAAGAAAAATAAATTGGGGTTTTCCTCAAAACGTCAAAGTCGCGAATTAAAACGTCAAAATTGGCAACATTTACGCAAAAAACCTGAAACTAATATAAGCTATGGAAAAAAAATGTCTCAAGAAGAATGTTTTACAAAGCCTAAAGTCTTAGCTTCAACCGTCATTGTCCTTCATTTTACTAAAATATTTCTAGAAAAATTTGTCGATTGAAAAGTGCAACATTTAACGCGTTATAACTTTGAAAATATTGATTTTAGAAAAAAAAGCTTTTATTAAAAATTTTAGGAAATTTGTCGATTGAAAAGTTAAGTTATAAGCATTTTATTGTTTAAACATTTATTAACAAGCATATAGGTAAAAAAGTCAATAAATGAATGCTAATAGTCGTATAAGTTGTAAACGGTGAGTGATACAAAAAAATTTGTTTATCATGAAAGATGAGAAATTCAATTATCTACAATAAAGGTCATTACTATTTTTGACCTAAAGTGCATGGTTGCGGAGATATAGACCGAAACGGTTTTTCTCAAAATGGCGGCACTTCCGGCCTCCTAATTTGTAAGTATTTTGTGTTTTTATATTCAGTACGTCATTCTGAACCTATGTATCAAAAGAAACAACTCCTGTAATTTAGTGCATTATGGACAAGAGTAACGGGCTCCTCTATTGCCTGTACTAGTTCTTGATAAATATATGTCAGGACTTTAGATTTTTAACATTTTGGAACGGATGCCGTTTATGAAAAACAAGTATGCATGAAATCTATTTTCCAGCATTTTAGATTTCTGTATCATCAGTCACTTTTTTCAGCTAAAATGTTTGCAGAAACTTAATTTAAAACAGACCCCTCTTGCGCTTGGATATGAAGCATCGTTACTTAAATATATTTAAACAACATTTGAGATGGTCAATTCTTGAATGGGTAAATGGTTGGAACAAAGATAATTTTCACATTCAATGATTCCTAAATGAAGATTCTAAAAATAAATGCGGGGTTTGGAGTACAAATATAGCATGACATCCTTTGCTAAGTTGTTAAATTTATGTTTTGAGTGTTACTTAATTTCATTCGCAAAAAATGTTTACCTCATAAGAAAAACTACAGTATTTTATCAACTTACGCAATTGAAGGAGTCTGTGGCCGACTTGGCTCTGTGTGGACAAACTGACTAACGTCGGATTGCTAGCTTTGGCATATCTGTTGTAGGCTCGCGTCCCTCTCAGAGCAAAGTAATTTTTTTGGCTGGGGGGGGGGGGGGGGACCAATTCAAATACCATTGGTCCATCACAGGGTGTTCTATCATCAATTCGGGCAATAGTCACAGTTATCGAAAAGATTCATTCAATAAATTAAAAAAAAAAATGTCTTGACTTAGCAAGTGCCTTCTGGTAGGAAATTTTCATTAAATTCTTTCAAAACCTAATAAGCCAATTGCCTATTAAGCGAGAATCTTTGACTTTGATAGTTTGTGAAGCCTTTATAAAAGTAGCATGGGCACTAAGTTAAAAAAAAGGTACTAAAGTTCTAAGATACAGATTTATTACAAAAATTCATACATCTTTCAAAAAGCTAGTCATGCTGGCTAACGAACTTTTCCAATCGATTAACAGGGGAATGAAACTATCAAGTTTATAAATTGGCAGAAACCTTCCTTCTAAAAATAGTTCAAATGAGGTCACTATGCACGATCTCATGAGTTTTTCCTCGAAAATTTCACTTTTGCTTCCAGTGAATGAGTGCATCTACGAAAGTTTAGCTTCATCAGAGTGTCTGGTATTGAAATTTTTCCTCAAAAGTAGTGCACAATATAGGAGTTTTTCTGTTTAAGAATTTATTTAATTAGATTGACCAGACAAAAAAATCTGGACACTGCAAGTGTGTTATGGTAGTGAGTTTTTATAAAACCGTTTTTAATAGCAAATTTGACTTTTTCTTATGAAAACAGACTACAAATATGGCTACCAGTATAACCTTTATAGTAGACAAAATGTACCATATTTGCTTTTCGACAAAATACCCAAAAAGTTATTTGCATTAAAATTTACAAACCATTTTTTCACGAAAATCCGAAAACACTTTTTTTAAACTTTTACTATTCCGCTCTTCAATACTGAAACATAAAATAGAGGCTGTTCTATTTTTATTTTTTTTAATTTCAACAACACACCACGAGGGCTTACAGCCTAAATACTATCGTACCGTAGGTGTTGACAAGGAGGAAAGAGGCAGCTTGTTAATTCTGGACTTGAAGGTTTGGAGGTTCGGAGGAGAAGGAAAAACATGTGCCGGCAAGGAATTCCATAAGTTGGAAGTCCTCGGGACAAAAGAGCGAGCATAACAAGATGTTCTATGTCTGGTGACACTGACAGTTAAAGGGTGCATTCGCTCTGTTCCCCTGGTAGATCTGTTGAAGGCAGCAGGTGGGGGAACTATGGAGGAAAGCTCCTCTGAGCAGTGCCCGTGCAGATATCTATAAAAGTGAGAGAGGTCACCAGCGGCACGTCGGTGGGCAAGGGATGGCAGCCTTTGGGTGAGGGTAGGGTCACCGATGAGCCAATTGAGCTCCGATAGTCCGATTTTTTAAATTTAGCCACTCTTTCTTTAATAAAATTTATTATGGGTTTTATAGATGCTTTACTATGCAATTTGATAGGAAATTAATTTAGGATCCAACATATTTAGTGAAAACACCATAACACGCTTGATAAATCTAAATTTTATTCGACAAGTATTTATTCTTTGTAAAAACGAATACAGTTTCAAAAATATTTGCTATTTGAGCGCACTCTCCGCATCACATTTTTATGGATATAAACAGCATATTATTTTAGTCCTTTCTTATATATATATATATATATATATATATATATATATATATATATATATATATATATATATATATATACATCGGAAAAGTCTAGGGATATTTTTAAATAACACAAAAAAGGGAACAAATCGACATTGGAATCGGTCAACTTGCACTCACTTGTATGTATTTAATCAATCACTCAATATAAAACCATCTGTTGTTAAGAAAAAGTTAAAATGATATCAGAATTGATAAGCCCGATATATGATAAAAGTAGAATTTTCATATGCACCGTTGAATTTAGTTTCGAATTCAGTCGTTCTTCAGTTGTTGTTTAGTAGCTGAATTTAGAACATTGTGTTTTACCATGGAAAGGCGACATTTGTCTTTAGACGAAATGAATCGAGCAGTAGGTCTTCTTCAAACGGGCATGCGGCAGAATGAAGTAGCTGAGCGGATGGGTGTTTCCCAAAGTGTGATAAGTTGTTTATGGAGGCGTTCAAGGGAAACTGGCAGTCCGGCCGAGCAACATCCAGAACGAGGACGCTCTACGCCGGCAGGTCAGTATAGATTTTTTGTTTAAGTGCCAGAAGGTAATCTACAATTACGGCACCTGAATTGGTTACGACTCTGCAAAGGACGCATAATGCAACCGTTAGCCTAGATACTGTAAGAAATCGTCTTCACGAAGCAAACCTCTCTAGTAGACGTACACTCAGATGTCCACCTATTTCCAGAGGCAATCGCGCTGCAAGATTGGCCTGGTGGCAAAATTATCTGAATTGGCCTGCAGATAACTGGGCTACAGTTTTACTGACAGACAGATCTAGTTTTGGTTTCCATCCGGATTCTCGTCGAATAAGGGTGTGGAGACGATCTGGAAATGCGGTACGCTTAAGACATATTCAGGAAATGTACACATACAGAGGTGGTACAATAATGGCATGGGGCGGAATGATTATTGGCGGCAGAACGGAACTGATTTTTCCCAATCGCTTCCTAACAGATCAGCTCTAACTGGATGCCATTCAGCAACCCATCGTGCATCCATTTTCAGGCGCTCCTGATCAAAACTTCCGCCTAATGCACGATAGTGCCCGTCCACATACCGCACGGATCGTAAACAACTGGTTGGATAACGCTTTACCATGGCCAGCACAATCACTGGACCTGAATCCGATTGAGCATGTCTGGAATATGCTTCAGCGAAGAATTACTCGCGAAGAATTACTCCACATATGGGCAACATCCACAATGCGTTTACATTCCAGGAGCTTCTGACAGCAGAGTGGGCACGTTTACCACAAGGAGACCTTGACAATCTCATTTTGTCTATGAGCAATAGATGTAGAGTCGTAATTACTCAACGTGGAGGTCATACTTTGTATAAAACTTTTTTCTCACATGCTCGGAAGTTTTTGAAATATTCGTAAAATATTGTCTTTCAGTATATATATATATATATATATATATATATATATATATATATATATATATATATATATATATATATATATATATATATATAACAATCTTCTAGGTTTTTTGAATAAAACACTTCACTTTATATAATATTAAACAGTTACTTATATCACTTATACCATACATTTTTTGTTTTCTTCTTAAAACATACCAAGAAAAACTACGTGCATTTTTAAAAATATCCCTGGACTTTTCCGTTGTGTGTAGATATAAACTAATATCATATAAGTGTGATAAATGCTGACTAAATTGAGAGGCACACCTCCCAAATGTATCCACGTTCTAATTCAGGCATCCTACCGTCGCTTGCAGCAATTAACTTATTCCTTAGTCTACTTTGATAGATAGTAGTCAAGGATGAAACAGATAATTTGTAAGTCATTTGTTAGAAGGCGAGGTTTAGATCGATAATTTACAAGTCATCTACGAGCTGGAATATAGGCTAATAACAATTTAGGGTAAATTAGTAGGGAAAGACCGCGAGATGCGGAACCTGATTATCTAGCTGAAAATGGATGGAACTCTGCAGATGATGTCACCAGGCAGTGTCGAATCGAAATGACATTTCCACCCGTTCGACTGCAATGGAGCGTGTAATTCAATTAGAACGCTGAAATATTCTCACTGGGTGTGTGATATTTTTATTAACTCCTATCATTTTTATCTGACGATATAACGGAAACTTTCTCTCTTTTTCTACCTTTTTGTTTAGATGTGCGACGCTTCAATTACGTGTCTGTTATTCGAGCCATGGAATTTAACTTTTCTGTTTTTAGTTGTTTTATAAAATAACATACGAGTAGTTCATTTGTTCAAATATAACGACCACAATAAGTAATTAAACCAATATAGCATGTTAATGCCTTCTCTTTACGCTGGCTACATTTTGCGTAAACGTTACTCTCCTGAATATTTATGTATATTTACGATATCGGGGCAAAGAGGCCAAACTGTATGTATGCAATTTTTGTTCATATTGCTTATTATGAAACATTTTTGATTTAAAAATCAGTAGATTTTTTCACATAGAGAGTAACAGTAGTAGAAACCGCTTATATTGTAAACCCGCTTCTATAGTAAACCCGCTTTTATAGTAAACCCGTTTCTATAGTAAACCCGCTTCTATAGCAAACCCGATCACATGGTAAACCCGCCTCCTAGTAAACCCACAGTAGTAGTAGTAGTAGTAGTAGTAGTAGTCCAAACCCGCTTCTATAGCAAACCCGCTCATATAGTGAACCAGCATCCTGGTAAATAAATAGTAGTTAGAAAACATATATAGGTAGTGCAGTATAAAGACGGTTGGTACCCAATTTCCCTTCCTTATTACCCTTACAGTAGTCAGATCAGCATCTTACAGGAGAACAGGAGGGTAAGTACTGCTGCGCTGTAAGATAATCTAGCATTTTACATTCCTTAAAGTTTAGATACAGTCCACTTAGTTATCATACAAAACAATATATTTAAGGAGTCTGGCCCATTAGTAAGTATAACATCTAATATATCCCTTATTATGCAAAATACTAAAACAATATTTACAGCCTTATGTTTTCTAATTGAAGATTACTTTAACTATACCATGTATGTAAAATTAAAAGCCTGAAACCAAGTATTGCGTTATGGTGGAAATGATCTACGCAACTATATATATATATATATATATATATATATATATATATATATATATATATATATATATATATATATATATATATATACATATATTGTTATAGTTATGATTTAATCTATCTAGGAAAATTATAGTCCCACGTTTTTGGGCGCTAATTGATATAGTTAAGTTAATTTAGGCTAGTGTTGTTTTAGTCCCACTATTGGGTGATAATTGAAATAGGGAAAGGTTTATTTTACGTTTTATATTATTATTATTAGGTATATTGAAATACTTGATATGGTGGCTGACTTAAATATGTTTTATTGCTTTTTGTGATGTTAATTTCGAAGTGTATTTTATCTTGTGAGTTTTATCTACCTGTAAAGTTGAGTGAATTATGCTGAAAAAAAAAGTTTATTAAATATACGTATATTTGACTTCCACCCTGGTGTACCCAATGTATTTTATTGCTGCATGTGATATAAACAAATTGATAGCATGGATATACTTACTCTTAAAACAGGGAGCTGGTGGGTTCAAGTCCTATCAAAATTTTTATTATTATTTCCAAAAGTATGATTAAATTTTAAATTTTGAAATGTATTCCCCCTCTGATTTTTACTCAAAATGCTTATAAATATATGTTAAAGAAAACAAAACAAAGGTCCTTATACGCTCACAGAACTTATATATTTATTAAATCAAACACAACTGACAAATGCCTAATACTATTCACAATCTATTTTGTTTTATCTCTAAATTTAGAGCTCTTTCTTACTTCTATCTTACTTTTAACAATGAAAATCCCCCAGAAAATGAACTAATCAGTATTACTTGCTTAATTTTAAGATCCCTATATGTAGACGATCGTTGCTGCTTATAAACCAATATGTACCGACACCTATTGGTGTTCTTATGGTTTATATTACTCTTTATTTCGACGTGCAGTCAATGGACAAGTTATTTCACTGGTAGGCCACGGCTACTGACCTTTAAGGTCAAAAGATGATGCTGCAGGCACTTGGTGTTATAAATGGAAGTCTGAAGATGATTATTTGCCAATGGCCCCCTTTTATTTTCGGTTGATATATATAATAGTTTTGTTACTTTTTTGGAGCGATGGATGTTTCACACAACAAAAGGTAAGTTATTGCTTTACTGTACTTACTCAGACTTTATTGCCTTAGCTGACTTTCCTGTGTTGGATTATCAGGCCAGCGATCCCTGTCGATTTTCTCTCTTACTACAAAAATTCCCCTCTAATAATTTAATCCAAATTTTCCCATCTATCAAATTTTTTTTTACAATTTTCAATCTTATGATTTTATCCAAACTTTTACCCTTCTTGTTTTTTTATTTTTCTTCCGTAACCAGCGTAACTAATCAAAAAACTGCTTTATGCCTGCTTCAAATAAAATATCCTATCAAATTTTTAACACAATAATTATTTCCCATCATCTCCTCGGATACATACATACTTCTCATTGTTGTTAGTCAATGAGAAAATAATTAACCTAACTATAATTTTAGTGTCAGTTTGACGTCTGTCCTAAATAAAAAACAGCTGACTTAAATATAGGTTATGAAATGACATTTCTTACAATTTAACACTCAAATTTTGACATCTTACTATTCTTAAAGCTAACAATATCCTTAATTCTAACAAACAATAACATCTTAAATTACATAACAGCTAGCAAACAATAATACCTTAAACTATCTAATTAAACTTGTCATACATTTACACTTACCTTGCCACCTTTTAACACATATATATCTGTAAAATTTAGTTTCTCCCTGCCTTATAGTGCAAAAACATTGCATACACCAAAGGTAAGTTGTTGTTTGTGTTTAGTATAATTTGTGGTAAAATGTGTTTATGTATGTGTATATATGTATATGTGGCCCCCTTTAGTAACCATATCAAATCCCCAATAATAAATTTTTACTGCTTGCCTTCTGAAGCTAGGAAAAATTTTTATTCACGCTTTTAGTTTATAGCAATATAATCTTTTCCTCCCTTAATACATTTTTTTGCATTTCAGATTACGGAAACAAGTTATGCTGTGAAATCAGAACTATCATCTGAGACTCAAGTGATCTAGCTGCGAACATGAGAAGTTATTATATTTACGTGTCAGATGCACTCATGCATGAGAGACATTATTGTGCTTATAAGCATGTTTAAAAAGATACTAGCGTGCCTACAATTTAGAGGAACACTAGCGTGCATTTAATTGTTTTATAAGAACACCGCTGTGCCAATATTTTGTCAATTATGTTTTTGAAGACCACTGCTGTGCCCACAATTATTTTAAGAAAAATACTACTGTGTCTGCAAATTTCTGCTACTGTCGAATACTGATCCTGTTGTCATTATTGCTGCATGTTTGTTCCAGCTTCATAAGTGTTCAGTTCTTCGAAGTGTTTATGGCCTTTATTTAAAATAGTGCTTCGTTAGTTTACGTGCTTTTAATAAAATATGTGTCATGTCAGTGCTTTGTTCGTCTGGGATTTCTTCAACTTATATTCCTTTTTTAATGTCACGTTTGCCCAAGCAACGTTTGACTTAGTTATTAAGTCTGCATGCTGCATGTTATACGAAATGCCATCAACATCAAATGAAAAAAATGTTGTTAATTGACTATGTCAAGGCTAAATTTAGTTTTAAGTTTCCCCCCAAGTAAAGTAAGAAATTATCTCTTGCCTTTCAAATTCCTTATTGTTTAATTTATCTCTTTAATCACAGGTCTATTAAATTTAATCCTGATTTCTTTAATTTACCTCTTGATCATCATTATTTTTTTATTACCGAGTTCCCCTTTTCTCATTGCGTGTGTTCCTACGCGTGATAATGAACCGATTTCTATAACGACATGTTCGTATATACCCTGATATTTGGACTCTTTTTTTTTATTGCTGCTGTCATTGTAAGTTTCTATATGTTTCTTTTTTTTTGATATTAGTTCCTTCCTTTTTTTAATTCGTTTTACTCTTCTGATACCCAACTTTTTTTCTTCTTATTATTAATCTGAAACTACTGTTTATCAGTCAATATATGTTCCTTTTACTTGACTTTTTCATCTCATTCCCCTATATTTTGCAACTACTGTGCACATAATCATCTATATATATTTTCATTATCTCAATATGCCCTCTATGGGTTTACATATTCACTGGTTAGCTTCTCCATTTATTAAATTCATTTCACTGTTCGTACATATATATTTTTGACTTTTCCAATTATTCCTTGTTTCAGACGTCCTTATTTAGTTGTCTATCCTACTAAATGTTCCATAATTTTAAGGAATTTTACATAATTGGCCTTGATATCTATTTACTTCATATTTTTGTTTATTTTTCCTCGTTCGTTGACAGCTCTGGTCCTCTTGTATTGGGTTTAAACTTGTCCCCACTACTTCGTTTGTTTTCGATTGCATTTTTTACGGGCAATTCTAATGCTTGTTTGTTGTACGATCCTTCCCCACGCTTGGCTGATTACTAACGTTATCTACCTCGGTTTTGAATTTGCCTATACTCTTCTTTCATGCTTGTCATTTGCTTTAAATTTTGAATTTTGGCGTGTTATTTGGTCGAACTAGTTTTGGTTCAGTTGATAGACTTAATCCAGGTCTGCAATTTTGAATTTTGATTGTTATGTTATTTCAAAAAATGTTGGTGAGTTTAAAGACTTCCCAGGTCATTCATCTCATTCTAGTTCATTAATTCTTCGTAGTCGTTTCATATTTTGTTGCTGCGTAGTCTCCATATCCGTTATGTAGTCTTCTCCACTGCTCATGATTGTTATCAGACTCTTCTGCCTGTCTTGCATCGTATTCCATGCTAGAATCGTCTTTGTAGGTATCCTCGTTTCTCTGGCATTTATACCAATTCGTGCCATCGTTGCCATCCTTGTTTTCACGTCTATACCTATTATTTCCTATACGTTTCCGTTTAAATTTGTCACCCTTATTCCTGATTTCTTCTAGGCATTCTTGTTTCTTTTTGTTTCTTCTGTTCCCCATTGCTCTTGTCCATTTTGGCCCAAAACTTTCTTCTACTTCTTCTCTCAGTCTTTTATTCCCCAACTCCAGCTTTATATCTAGTTCTTCTCTCAGATGTTCCAAATTTCCATTTTTTTCTCTCAGCTTTTCCTCCATTTCGATTTCATATCTGTTTCTTTTGTGTTTGCGCATCTTCCCAGCACCTCTCATTCGCTGACTTCTTTCATTCACTCTCTCTATTATTCCATCTACGGGTTCATCATTATTCGCTCTGATTTTCTCTATTATTATCTTACGTACTACATCCATCTTTGTCTCTACTTTGTTTTCAAACTTTCGTACTGCCTCGTCTTTCTCTTCCATCACCATTTCTACATCTTTTTTCACTTCTTGTACACTTTTTTCAATTCTCTGTGTTAATTTAGCATTCATTTCGTTCAGTCGTTCATTCATCAGGTTCATGCCTTCAATCATTTTGAGCCCTTGCCTATCCACTTTTTCTCCTATTTTATCCATTTTCTCATTTATATCAAGTTTCATGCTATATATATATATATATATATATATATATATATATATATATATATATATCCCCTTTCATTTCTTTCTTGCTTTCATTTATGTCTTGTTTTAGGCCATTTATGCTCTGCATTAATTTCATCAACATTTCATTGTTATTGTCAGGTTTTTCTTTTGTCGTATTTGTGTCGTCTACCTTACCTAGATCGGGTGTCTGTTCTTCTATTGACGTTTCTCCTCCTGTTTGTACCATTCCTTCTGCTTGTTCTTCCACATTCTCACAAACTTCTTGATCATATCTTCTCTCCTGATCTATTTCCATACTTTCCTGCTGTTCATGTTCTCTTTCGTCTCCCCTGTCCTGTCTGTCCTTTGACGTGGTCATTTTTCTTCCCCTAGGAATTTTCTCGACTTCCTTATTATGTTTTGTTTATTTATTTATTTTTAATTTATTTTACTCGTGGACCTCGAAAGCTCCCACGTTTAGGCGACAATTGTTATAGTTATGATTTAATCTATCTAGGAAAATTATAGTCCCACGTTTTTGGGCGCTAATTGATATAGTTAAGTTAATTTAAGCTAGTGTTGTTTTAGTCCCACTATTGGGTGATAATTGAAATAGGGAAAGGTTTATTTTACGTTTTATATTATTATTATTAGGTATATTGAAATACTTGATATGGTGGCTGACTTAAATATGTTTTATTGCTTTTTGTGATGTTAATTTCGAAGTGTATTTTATCTTGCGAGTTTTATCTACCTGTAAAGTTGAGTGAATTATGCTGAAAAAAAAAAGTTTATGAAATATACGTGTATTTGACTTCCACCCTGGTGTACCCAATGTATTTTATTGCTGCATGTGATATAAACAAATTGATAGCATGGATATACTTACTCTTAAAACAGGGAGCTTCTTTAAGCTGGTGGGTTCAAGTCCTATCAAAATTTTTATTATTATTTCCAAAAGTATGATTAAATTTTAAATTTTGAAATGTATTCCCCCTCTGATTTTTACTCAAAATGCTTATAAATATATGTTAAAGAAAACAAAACAAAGGTCCTTATACGCTCACAGAACTTATATATTTATTAAATCAAACACAACTGACAAATGCCTAATACTATTCACAATCTATTTTGTTTTATCTCTAAATTTAGAGCTCTTTCTTACTTCTATCTTACTTTTAACAATGAAAATCCCCCAGAAAATGAACTAATCAGTATTACTTGCTTAATTTTAAGATCCCTATATGTAGACGATCGTTGCTGCTTATAAACCAATATGTACCGACACCTATTGGTGTTCTTATGGTTGGACAAGTTATTTCACTGGTAGGCCACGGCTACTGACCATTAAGGTCAAAAGATGATGCTGCAGGCACTTGGTGTTATAAATGGAAGTCTGAAGATGATTATTTGCCAATGGCCCCCTTTTATTTTCGGTTGATATATATATATATATATATATATATATATATATATATATATATATATATATATATATATATATATATATATATATATATATATATATATATATATATATATATATAATAGTTTTGTTACTTTTTTGGAGCGATGGATGTTTCACACAACAAAAGGTAAGTTATTGCTTTACTGTACTTACTCAGACTTTATTGCCTTAGCTGACTTTCCTGTGTTGGATTATCAGGCCAGCGATCCCTGTCGATTTTCCCATCTATCAAATTTTTTTTTACAATTTTCAATCTTATGATTTTATCCAAACTTTTACCCTTCTTGTTTTTTATTTTTCTTCCGTAACCAGCGTAACTAATCAAAAAACTGCTTTATGCCTGCTTCAAATAAAATATCCTATCAAATTTTTAACACAATAATTATTTCCCATCATCTCCTCGGATACATACATACTTCTCATTGTTGTTAGTCAATGAGAGAATAATTAACCTAACTATAATTTTAGTGTCAGTTTGACGTCTGTCCTAAATAAAAAACAGCTGACTTAAATATAGGTTATGAAATGACATTTCTTACAATTTAACACTCAAAAAAAAACATCTTACTATTCTTAAAGCTAACAATATCCTTAATTCTAACAAACAATAACATCTTAAATGACATAACAGCTAGCAAACAATAATACCTTAAACTATCTAATTAAACTTGTCATACATTTACACTTGCCTTGCCTCCTTTTAACACATATATATCTGTAAAATTTAGTTTCTCCCTGCCTTATAGTGCAAAAACATTGCATACACCAAAGGTAAGTTGTTGCTTGTGTTTAGTATAATTTGTGGTAAAATGTGTTTATGTATGTGTATATATGTATATGTGGCCCCCTTTAGTAACCATATCAATATGTATATATATATATATATATATATATATATATATATATATATATATATATATATATATATATATATATATATATATATATATATATATATATAGATGCGTCAAAAAAAAAAACACATATTAAGTTAAACTGACCTCGGTTATTGGTTTTAGGGGTCCTAGTTCGCGCTCATTTGAAAACATTTTTTCAAAATTAAAAAATCGCGATCTCAATAGTGAATTTTTTCTATTAAAATTATTGGTTTAAAATAATATACTGTTTATTCAGAAACTCTGTACTTAACTTAAACTACTGCCAAAGCATTTGTGAAAGAGTTTATTTCAAATGAATTTCCTGCAAAAAAGTGACCGTAACAAAATGTTATAGCTTTTCTTCTTAAAACGTCAATGTGCGATTGTAAACGTCTAATTGACAACGTTTAAACCAATATTTAGAAACAGATGCGTAAAGTAGTGTGTTCTACAACACCTTAAGTTTCTGCTTTAACCATCATTGTCTTTAACTTTGCTAAAATAGTATATATTTTAGCAAAGTCTTTAACGTAAGTTAATTCTACAGAACATCCCAAATTATCTTAATGGTCACTGCGCTTTTTCAAAATGAAATATCGAAGCAAACATTGAATCACTAAAAAAGAAAGATTGAGAAGTTCGATACAAAATCATTTGGTAAACATCTTAGTAGCCTTCTGCTGGATCATAAAAGTTTTTCAATAAGATCTAACGGCCAAACAAGGTGAGACAATATTCTTATATTTCATTTTTCGTTAAAAGGAATTAAATATTAAATAGGATTTTCGCTACGCATAAAATAGCAAATTTATGGGTCAGTTTTGACAGCCGAGACACGCCGTCAAAGGTTCCTGCCACTGAGAATAATAAATAACATTGGCATTCAACGAACTAACTTGGCGGTTGTAACCAAGAAGCTCCTGGTCCAGCAGCATGAGAAAACTGCGCCGAGCGAACCTCTCTATCTTACACACAAAGAGTCTAAATGAGTAAGGTATGGACAAAACATCTCATCATAGAGACGTTACTAGCTGAGAAAAAGCAAGTCTGGTATTTAAGCGAGTGCACAGCCACCTGAGAGGGAGCTTTTCTGGGGTTGCCAAAGCGGCAACAGCAGCCACTGAGTCTAACTCGAACTACCTTTGCGTTGGGTCAAATCTCAGTGGGCGTCATTCCTAGTTTCTAGCTGTAGCGCCATTTCGCCGTCTAAATTTGACCATAGAATCTAGAAGATAAATTCGAACTCACAATCGAAATTTTAGGGCTGATGTTCAGCTCTGGTCATTGGTATCGTAACATATAATCTTTCGCCGAGTTTGAGACCGCTGAGGCTTCCAGCTCTTTTAAGTTAGGGCCTGCATTCCGACAAATATGGATCCCGCTGAGGTTTTCATCCAGGGCTTGACCACGCCTACTTAGCTGATTGGACGTGTTCCGGCAACAAGTGAGTCCTGTTTGAGTTAATGTTTGTGTCGACAACAGTTATTCAAAATTTTCGAGAAAATGCAGATTAAAACAGTCAAAATTATTTCATATTTATGATATAGTGACGTTGCTGTTAGGATTACCTTTACTTGAACGAAATCTTCTAATATATAATAATGTAATATAAATTTGTTTTAATTGGTCACACTTTTTTTTAATATAATTATCGCTCATCCAACAGCTGCTGTCTTTTAAGCTTTATTTGATCATTAGTACATTCTTGAAACCTAGTAATATTTCGTTCAGCATTTCGATTTAAACGTAGAATATTTGTAGTAGTTCAAATTAAACATAGACCATCTTTATTAGCATTTTATAGTTAGTCAAAGGGCACTAAGCTCAGATTTAAAATTTATCCTGCAATAGGGCAGACAACTCTAACAATCTATGCATACACATCTGGCCAGAATTAGTAAATAAAAAGAAACTAATTATTTTTAGGAACCTCATTTCTATTTACCGATAAGATTTTCGCATTTCTTGTATTTTACCTGCCAATGATCAGGTGATTTATATGTTATTTTAACACTGCATATCAAACAAAACAGTCTATAATTATTGAATAAATAACTGTGTTTTTACTTCTGCTATTTTTATTTAATATCACATTCCCTTAATGAGTTCCCAATAGGATCAGCGGTGGTATAGCTCTTGACATTACTTATACATCTTCATCAACAAACATGTATCGAGTGCCAGAGTGCCGTACTGAAGGTCTTAAAATATGACCAAAAAGTAAGTATTAGTTTGATTATGTTTATGAATTGACGCAATAATTTTTTAACCTTGTCGTTACTGAGTTATTTATGTCAGAAATTTGTCTCATCTCTGTAAGGTTAAATCATTGATAATTTAAATGTGAAGCTTGGATAGTTGTCGTAGCCTTTTGAATAGTCAAGGTAGGGTCTTAAAAACTTACCAATACCTTTCTGAGAGCCGTTAACTCCTGTAAAGCGGCACAATTTTTAAATTAATATTCCTGGTACATCTTGAACATTTTCCATAAGAAAACTCAACCTTTGTCTGTAATATTTAGTAGATATTGTTAACCACACGAAATATTTTGGTCTTGTATTATTATTCGATCATCATAAGTGGAACCTGTTCTTTTAAATGCCTATAACCTTTTATTGTTTTAACTTAGACATCTAAATTTTTCTCATCTTCTCATTTCTTTGTAAAACCACCCGTTTTTGAGAAAATTGAGATTTTTAAAGTGGAGATTTAAACAAAATTATGTCCCTTGAAGACTTTAGTAAACACTTATATATCTGAAATTTAACAAATGCTATTAAAAACTAATAAATAAAAAAAAAAACACTCAACATATTGTTCAAAATGACTTCCATTTTATCTCATACATAACTGCACTCTTCGTCGAAAATTAAAGTCGACTCTGTTAAGTAATTGGATGTCACTTTTGATAATGGTCCATTTATTATTGATGCGACTCCACAAATCTTCCGAAGTTTGAACTGGTGTCAAATACACAGATTCTTTTAAAGCCCCCCAGAGAAAAGTCACATTTATTCAAGTCTGGTCATCTTGCTGGCCAACGTCGATGGCAATTAATTCCACGACCTATCTATCTATTTGGAAACTGTTGGTTTAAAAGTCCGCAAAAATTTGCAGTGAAATGTAGTGGTGCCCCACCATGCATAAAGCACATTTCGCTGCGCAGTTGTAAGAGAAGGTACTCCAGTAGCTCGTGAAGAAGATTTGGATGAAAAGCAAATACGTTGCGCCGGTTAAGCGGTTTGGTAAAATAACAGGCCCAACCAAATGTCTTGAAACAAAAGCTGCTCACACATGTATTTTAAATTCTTTTTCGAAATGTCGTGTTATATGAAACTGATTGGATAGTCCTCTGGAGCAATTTTGAGGCTCACTTTCAATACTGTCTAGCATTTCAACACTGGCAAACGTTTGACGATGTGGTATATTACGATTATGACATCTTCTTCGATATACATCTGCGCTTTTGCGACAATTGCCCTCGCAAAACCCTAATACCATGAGCATGTCAACTTGTTCATTAAGCGATAATTTTCCAGCCATTTTGAGGAACAAATTATTATCACAAAAGCAAACAAGAAACAAAAGACAATAATTATGGTAAAACTTGATAAATTTAAGTAATGTCAGATTCGACAACAGCTGTTACCTAGCAAGAGATGACTTGTAGAGCGCCCTAGGCAGCCCCTATGAGATTTTAATGTTTAATAAAATCTTCAAGGGACATAATTTTGTTTTGATCTCAACTCTAAAAATCTCAATTTTCTCAAAAAACGGGTGGTTTGTTGAAAAATTAACAGAAGGAGAAAAAGATATAAAATTTAATTTGCTATAAAAATTGATAGATTTTAACTTCTAATTAGGTTAGGGTTAAAAAAAATCAAATCATTAAAAAGGTGACCCATCATTAGTTTACCCCTTTATGAATTTATATCTACTTCAAATTTTTGTCAAATAACGATGTTGATAAAAGGAAACAATCAACCAAATTTGGTTGTTCTATTTTAGGCAACTGCTTCAATACAGCTGTTTCTTGTAACTATTAAAGAATATTTCGAGGTCAATATCTCACCAACCATGGGAGTCAGAGAAAAACTTTATATAAAAATTTGGCATGTTTTGAGGTTCTCTGCACGCACACATTCTGTGTCCTTTGCGTTGTGAATCATCCTGTATATACATATAAAGTTTTTAACTGTGATATGTGATCTAGGGGCCTAGTTTACACTTATTTAAAGACATTTTTTAAATATCACATGTCAACTCCCTCTCATTAGTAATTTTTTTTGCCGCGCAAATTCATTAAAAAGTATACCGACTGTTAATGCTTGCAGTGTATAGCTTAATGTATGTTGGTATAACCTGCATACAATAAAGATGGGAGCGAAACAATAAGGCAAAGATGTTGGTGAGACAGGAACAAGCAAGTGTATCAGCTGGCCGTACAGTGAACATAAAATGTACAGATAAAAATATCTAACATTGCTTATACAGTCAGATTTCAAATGATTTATCATTGTCCGTCCTTGTCTAGGCGACAAAAATTACCAAATATTAGGCGGTTGTTGACTAACAGTCTAATTCTCTATCCTCTATAATGAGCGCCATATTTTGAGGACACACCAAATATTATATATTCAACCGTTGGCACTATATTCAACAGGGCACTGAGCAAAACTTCGACGCCAAATCAATTTTTGAGGATAATTTTGATCTAGAAATTTACTAACATTGCGATGGTAGTGCGAAGAGGCACCGTCCTGTTGCAGCCACCCACTCTAACGTTCATCACCACTAAGCTATTGAATGAGACCGGGCAATACTTGTGTATGGAATTGAAGATAAATACGACGAGTTAAGGGATTACTAAAAAATGCGGTCCAATAGTTCTGTTGTGAAAAATGGCACACCAAACAATTATAGGCCAGTGGTTTTGAATCTGCATTTGATGGATCCACAATGGATTTTCTAATGCGTAATAGTGCAAACGTAACCACGTCGGAAAACATAACATAACACGAAAAGTTTGAATTAATCTCAAGTTAAGCATCCGCAACAATTTACACGCCTTTCTAAGCCAGAATTGTGTAACTTTTAGTGTAATTTTATAGGTTAAGGATAATAAGTACTTGTATTTTCTAGCGGATCGATTGGCAGTTGATTATGACGTTTGATATGATATTACTATCCGACAACTATACTGATTTGCGAGTTTTCTTCGATATGAAACAGAATAATAGGTTCATTTTCTTGATTAGTCATATTTCTCTTTACTACTTTGAGTGTTGACTGCCAATACAATCGAATCTCTCCATACAATTTTAGTGAACTTTCTTTAAAAAAATTCACTAATGAAGAGGTCCCCACTTTTGAATTTTGAAAAGTGAATTTTTTCAAGTGTGCGCTAATTATGCCCCTTAGAACACATATGCGGGGTCAGTTTCGATTTTATATGTTTAAACATATATATATATATATATATATATATATATATATATATATATATATATATATATATATATATATATATATATATATATATATATATATATATATATATATATGTATATATATATGTATGTATCACACCGATAACTCAAAAAATAATGGGCCGATTTTGATTAAATTCGGTGAATACCTTCCTGTAGCAAGTGGCTTGGATTGGTTCGTTTGGCAGGAAAATCGGTCTAGGTTTTCCCGGAAAATTTTGTATTTTCTTTCGAAAAAAATTCATATCTCCGGAAATAACAAAGTAAAGCCAACCAAATTTGGTACTCCAATTTAAGTCATGATAGGTAAATCACCTACCAAAACTTTGTTCTACGTTCTTTAGGTTAAATAATAGAAAGTTATAGGAATTTAAAGAAAAATAAATTGGGATTTTCCTCAAAACGTCAAAGTCGCGATTTGAAACGTCAAAATTGGAAATGTTTAGACAAAGAACGTGAAACCAATACGGATTCTGAGAAGAGGAGTGTTCCGCGAACCCTTAAGTTTTAGCTTCAACCGTCATTGCCTTTCATTTTACTACAATATTGACAAAAAGCAAACTTCAAATAGACCTTCTCTTTGATGATTTGGCTGTCGGTTTAGTTAAGTTGATGTTTTCGCTGTAGGTTTAGTTAAGTTTATGGTTCAACCGTCTTTAATTTTTAGCTAATTTTTGTAGAACAAATTCGTTCATGCATTTTTGCATTTTTTTATCGAAATATGATGCATGTTTGTAGAAAGGAAATATGGACGCAGTAAGTGCGTTTTGGTAGCAAATTTTCGTTAAATCCTTCTATTTCAATAACTCAATGTTCTATTAACGTTATGTTTGTTGGATAGGAAATCAACATTTAAGTTTACTTTCGGAAAATTTTTGTACATCTTCAAACAATAAATAATTTTGATAAAATATAGTACATTGTTTGCACTACATAGGCTATACCGGTAATCAGATTGATGCCTGCTCGAATTTGCTATTAACAACTTTTTTTTAATCGAACATGCCTTATGTTATTGCATTTTTGCATTTTCCATCGAAATATAATGCATGTTTGTGAAAAATAATTCTGGACGCAGCAAGTGCATTATGGTAGCGGATTTTCATTAAATGCTTCAAATTTGAATATCTCAATTTGATATTAACCTATAAGGTTGACCAAGAAACCGGTTTTTTCGGGAACACTTTAAGTTTACTTTCGGAAATTTTGAACATTTTCAAACAAGAAAGTTATTTTGATTAAACACGGCACATTGTTTCTACTATATAGGTTATACTAGTAACCAAATTTGCCATATTTGATATTAAAAACAATTTTATGAAAATTTGCTACCATAACGCAGTTGCTGCGTCCCGAACATTTTTATAGGTAAGCCAAGTGGATGGGAGTTGGTCAGGACATCTTATTCTATAGAACTTTTTGGAAAAGAAGATATTTTTTTGGGCCTCACCTAACATGCAAACCATATCAACTAATTCATTTTTTCAGCAATCCATTATTTAGTTAATAAACATAGAAAACCTTTTAGCAAACTTAAGTGTGTAAAGAAATGCATCATAATTATGATATATTGGCAGTTCATTCATTTTTGATGTGGATAATAGTTTTCATAGCTATTGCGAATAATGGCAAGAAATCTCATTAAGATACTGAATCTATATAAATAAAAATCAAATGCTGGATGTATGTTACATCATTACATGAGAACGGTTTGACAGATTTGAATCATGTTTTTTTTTATTGTCAGAACAAGGTTTGTGTGAAATAAAATTTTGGAAAAATCCACCGAAAGAGTCAGAAAGTTAGGAAAATACTTTTATGGTATTTTTGTATGGAATGTGTTTTTGAGATTGTCAGGACAATGTTTGTATGATATAAAATTCTGTAAAAATCTACCGGAAAAGTATAAAAATTGGGAAAATCCTTTTACAGTATTTTTGTATGGGAATATATTTTGGTTTCAGAACGGATTTTAGTAGGGAAGATGGGAAAATGGGAGTGGAAAACTCTGAAAATTGGTAAAACTGGGAAAAACATGTTCTTGCTTGAACTCAGACAATTCGTATGATTTTTTATTAATTTCGTTCCAAAAGCGTCCAAATTAATAAAATGAGAGTCTCGATATCAAGATATGGCATCACAATGTGACATGGAGTTTGACAGTTCTGCTGTGTACTTCATCATTCTGAAACAAGTTTTACAAAGCTTCGCATTGAAAATTGATATTTAGAGAAAAATAATTGACTTTCTGTGACAAGTTTTCATAACAGCAGGCTCCACATTGAAAATTGAGATTTTGCGAAAAATAAATTGAATTCAAATCAATAGTTCCTTGTGTGAAAGGATGCCACCAGTGAGGCGTCGAAGCACGTGCACAGTAAACCAAGGACATGATCGTCGAGTCATTGAGACTGACGAAGAGTGTAGTCTGCGTTTTGAGGAACATCGACCAAGAATTTCTCAAGCGCGAGATAAATGGAGCCCAAATAATGGCCCGCTATAATACAAAGTTGCCTTCCCACAGTAAGGACCGCTGAGTCAGCCGTAGACATAAAGGAGCCTACAAGTATGCAGGCTCAAACAGCAAGTTGGACGGAATATCAATGTGAGAATCTACATCAGCAGATCCTTTGTTTCATCCAGAGACAATAAGTGCCACGCCTGAAGTGAAGTGTATAAAGAGGCTGTTCACAGGGATGCGACCCTTCATTCTTGTTCCGAGTTAGTACTCTGCACATCGCGTGCTAGACATTAGATCACATGTAGGTTGATCGTCATATTTTTAGTATATTGTATTATTCATTTTTTTTTGGTATTAAGTAACTAAGTATTGATTGTTTAAAGTATTGAATAATTTGTTTTAAAAATTCAAACGTATTAACCGTAAAGTTAAGTCGCGAACCATCATGACTCCGGGACAATTGCTGTCGAGTTTGACTCGCACAGTTAGATCGTCGACAAAACTGATAGCAAAACGTGACAATTCGATATGAACGTTTGACGTTCAGGTACGATCTAACAGTCGATTACGCAGTAGATGAATCGGTAGACTTCGGAACAATGAGCATTGTTTCTCAACATTTCAATGCTTTTAGTTTTCGACACGAAGCGTTAGGATTATGTTGTGTGAGCGGAAAGGTCAAATTACTACAATTAATAATATGCGGGCCCAAGTCTGGCAGCTCAGCTGGTAAAATATAAAAATCAATATAACTTCAAAACGATAAATAAGATATAAGACATATTCTTGAAAAGTTGGAAGGTTTTTGATTATTTTTAAGATAGCACAAATACACAGGTGTTGCATTTGAAAAGCGTGCTCCTTTTTAAGTTAAATGTACCCAGGTTTGAACATATATTTCAAACATCCTGTAGCTTTTATCTCAGATATTTTATAGGCAGAGAATTCGCTTGAGATTGGTCTTTCCAAGGTCAAAATATAAACGTTTTCCCAACAAAATACAGGTAAGTACATAAAAACAAAATGATACTTGTGAATTTGATGTTTTGGATTAGGTTCCAAAATTATTTTAAAAACCATAAATTTCACATATATCCAACCTAATATAAGACAGTTTTAGAATTATTTGTAGAATTTAAAAAATCAAATAACAGGAAGGTGTTTTAAAAAAAAAGAACAACTTTGCCCTGCCCTGGCTTTTCGCTACGCTTTGTACCGTCCAAAATAATTTCGAAATGCTCACATTTACTAACCATATAATAATATAATATATAGCGTTTATTTCACAAATTTACCTATAAACCAAAAAGTTACCTTCTTCAATCATTGACTCACCTTGTACAACATAATGAAACCCTAATCACGGGTGTAGAAGTTTGAAACTATGTCCTTTGCAAGCACAAGCTAAGCTTTTTGTGACAGATGCTGTATAATTAATATATCAATAAATAAATCTAAGTATAAGTATATCAGGAATTATATAGATATAAAGTAATCTCAAAATTTTTAGTTTGCCTTGAAAACATGCAACATTCTGTGTAGTTGAAGATAATTCTAAAATAGGTAGCTTAAAAGAGTCTACAGTTTTCTTGATGTTTTGCATACTAAGTGACATTTCAGACTATATCACACTAATGCATCATCTTGCACGAGTAGTTATGTACCTAGTGGCGCCTTTTCGATGCCACACAGCATATTTTTAGATCGGTTTACTCTAGGGATACAGACTTCTCACCTTGTTTCATTGGCTTTTGCTTCTTGAGACCTATTAGATTTCAGCGCTTCTTTAATTGATTCTCTATTCCACGTAAACTTTTTAGAACCCTTAGGCCTATTATCTTTTGTAAGAAAACTTAATAGCACTTTTTTTAGCCAAGGTTAGCTTCGTTACCTTCAGTAAGTTTAATTCGCTAAACTCTTAAAGCCAATGACTTTTTTAAGCTTGCAGAGAAACCAAACAGAAGTAAAACATATAACGCACCCTCTATTATATTTCGTGAAATAACACGACTAAAGTTTAGCCGGCGGCTCTTTTTAGTGAATTTTCGTAGAAAAAATTTACGATTCCCAACTAGCAATTTTATGTTTTATTATAGTTGTGAAAACGTTTTCTAAAAGCAGTTTATAAAACAATCTTACTCACTGAACTGCTTACAATACTGTTACGTTCTACGGGGTTCTGGATTTGTTGACTAACAAAACACAGCTTTCCAACCTACTAATTTATTATTAACAAATATTTTCAACTAAAATATATCTCTTCTCTATTATTAAATGTCCACAGAACTATATTCCACTATCGGCTTCTATGATCGCTCCTATACACCAACACTTACTGTTAACTCGCTCTATACTCTATGATCACTTTCACATCACTTTATTCAATACTGAACTAACTTACTCTGCGCACCGCTCGTCTATTTATATCTGTCTATAGAGATTCTAGACGTGCCAAACGATTCTACACTATTCTACACCTGTCACTTCTGGTCTATTCTAGAAATGTCATTCCAGAGTGTTTGCTGTGACAATACGTCAATGAAACAGCTATAAACCCAAAATTGGCACCATTTTATAAAATACTTCTGTATCCATCAATATTTATAAGGCCTTTTGTAAACATTACAAAACAGTTTTACAAATACTGACATTACAAAATAGTTTTATTATAGTTCTCAGACTTTGCTATTAAGTATAATAGGTACTTGACTATTTGTTATATTATTTTTATAAATCAACTAATCAACAGTTTTTTAAGAGCTTTTTAGTAGTTTCTGGTAACATTATAAAGTGAAAATGCAACATGAATTAACATCAATAAAATTAAAAGGTTTCTTTATGTCAGTCTAAAAGTTGCAGGAAGCAACTTTGTATACCTATAAAGACAAAAACGGACACAGACTGAAAATATAAATGTATTAGGTATTACTATTTACAAGACGTCCATTTTAATAATGTAGTGTCTTACATTAATATCTGTTAAAGGATACTGTTTGTGATACGCAGAATAAAATTTTTAGTGCGTACTAAATTTTATTATGAAATATTAGCATAATGTTAACAAATGTTTGGTGCGCTCCTTATTTGTATTTTTATAAGAAAAAAATTGAACATATCAAAATGAGCCTCGATTATTTGATTATTTTTTTGCAAGCAAACATGGGCTAATTTAATCTAGGTAACGTTATTTAAAATTTTTAATATACATTTTTTAGCTGTAATATTAACACAACTAGGATTTTTTTAGTATTTTCAACCTTGGCATTTTTATATTTCCGAATGCTGCCATCTTTAAATGGCGCCTTCTTATAAAACAGTTACGTATTAATAGAGAGCATTGTAAGATAATTTAGCTACTATGCAATCACTATAAAACAATTTGATAAGCATGAACGTTTTGTCAATTCTCAAAGTTTGTTTGTTTGTTGTCAATTCTCAAAGTTTCATCTGGCATGATATTTTATCTTACAAAAGTGAGATGATTCTTTTTACCATTGCTTGTAAGTGTCCTTATTCAGTAATAAGTCAGCGCTTTTCAAGGTGGTAATATTGTGACCTAGTTTTCTTCTAAATTCCTTTTAACTACTACAACACCCTTGGCCTTGGTACTGTAACGATTACGTTTCGTTACTGCTTTAATCATTCAAAATAAACCCGTAAGATACTTAATTAATGGCCGACAATCCAATATCTGTAAGGCAATTCATGTTTTGATTTCAAAATTATTCTCATGAAAAGTCGCTAAATATTCAAGTACCGTAAACACCGCAATATGGCTTTGTTAGTAAATGATGCGTCGCATTTTGCGAAACGAATATTTCCAAGAAATAAATGTCGTTGCTACTGGCTCTGTAATTTGCCGTATTACGTCACGGGCGACGGTTGGGAGAATTGCCGACAAAACCTTCAACTGTAGGACACGGGAGATGAGACCTCGTGACTTTGTTGCCGATTGGATGTCTCGTTTTATCTCAGTCGAAGAAGGGGGGCGAGAAAGAGCTCGCGTACAGCCAGCAACGGTCACGGTAAGAATTTTTGCGTGCAGCGAGTAGCAATTGCAGAACCCGTGAGATTAGCAAGGACTCTCTGCTGAGTGTTCATAGATTGAACATCCGTCAGTTTCGGTGGCGATTAAATTATCTTAAAACGGGGTTGTAATGTTCTTTCTGTTATCTGTACTACCTAATAATTATTGTCAGTGATTGTTCGGAGTAATTCAAGTGATTTTTTACTTTAATTAAACATCGTATTCAGCATAAAAACGCGAGCTAACTTGTGGTTATTTGTTTCGAGCTGTTGAGTTCTTGCCGTAATCAGAAAGAATTTCTGGTTATTATCGAACCTTAAGTCAATTGGTTGTGAATTTAACTTGAGCAAATTATATTTAATTGCGATTTGAAAAGTTTTCATCCTGCGAAATCAGAACATTGACATAGGTGTCAAATGGTCTTGTAGTATTGGAGCAGTAACATCCACCGTCCCAATAATTTCTGATGGAAAGTCCCAGTCGTTTTCCCCAGTTTCTCCGCTCTCATTGGAGTTTGGAACTTGTGTCAGGCACTCATAATTGATCCCACCTGGAAAGCATCTTCACAGCGTCATCAGGTAACCTAATACCGGAAGACTGGTGAGTCTAAACAAATCTTTTCTCTGAATCAGCAGAATTTTCATGTCGAAATCTAACATCTAAAGTTTTAATAACCTGAACTTTCAAAATCACGTAATCAAGTTTGAGCTTAAACAATGTCAGGGAGGTGCTGTCAGCATGACTATAAATTTCCGGTTTAATCTCTAAGATTTTGTCAATTTTGTAAATTTAAACACATAGTTTTTATTAATTTTTTAAAATTGTAATTAGCAAATTTTGTCTAAAATATCTAACCTATACATTCTCTTTGACATCTCTTATTTTTCAAATCACCGAGTATATTTATCGATCAAGTTTCTTTAGGGACACAGAGATTCTTGGTTAGAGTTCAAAGTATTTACTCTACGTCCCCCTTACCACCATTTTATATGTGTACTGATAAAATACCAAAACTAATAAAAATATATTTTCCTCTGCCTCTGCTACTTTGCTACAATATTTGTAACGCTCGAGTTATTATTTATCGTTGATATAAAATATATTTTCGAATAAATTCAGCTCAGTCTCTTTTTACTGAAGGAAAATTTGCTATTGGGTAAAATTTTTTTTGGAATGACAATATCGTTGACAAAAGAAGTTGTTCATATACCGTAAATGAAAATCCGCAGGCAGAAACACGCATATTGCAGGAACGGTACATATTATTTATTGTCAAAAACTTTATAAAAGCAAGGTTCGAATTTTAAAAAGCTTGATTTCTTCAACAGGTGGTGTTTACTTAGATGCATCAGAAGCCACTAACCGCAGGCGTGCAGCGCGCATAGTTGTCACTAATGGAAAACGGAGTACTTGTCACGTGTAGTTATGTAACCAATACGAAAGAGGTTGTTTTACTCAAAGCACCGGGCTTGAAAAAGGTGAGCTGAAGAAACAAAATGTGGAATGGTGTTATCTCTATGGTCAGGCGAAGATTAACCTGTTGTCATTATCATCAGTAAAGTGGTAGTGCCTTACAGTTTGTAAATCATATATATATATATATATATATATATATATATATATATATATATATATATATATATATATATATATATATGTATGTATATATATATATATATATATATATATATATATATATATATATATATATATATATATATATTTCATTGATTGTTGTTGCCCTTACTTAGTGAAACTTGTCCAAAACAAAAACCAACAGTGAAGCTAAAGAAATCTCCAAGTCTGTATGTAATATATATATATATATATATATATATATATATATATATATATATATATATATATATATATATATATTTATGAGACATGCTTGGTTCTCGGGTTAAACCGGTTAAACAAAGGTGGGTAAAGGTAGGTAAAAGAAATATGTAAGGACACTCTAAGGCCTCAATCTGCCTACTCCTTAGAGCGGTGGATAAAGGTATGTTGGGTTGTTGTAGCTCGATTACGGGGCCTCAATCTGCCTACTCCCCAAATCTCGCCGGAGATCGTCTGTGAGGTCTCAGTGTGTTCAACCCTATGCCTCAGAGAGATCTTGAACATTATTAAATGCATGAAAATACCCAAAATCATATATAGTGGACAGGGAAAGACTTTTAAAATGAAAAAAATTCGAATTATTATCATGTGACCGCCAACGTCCTGCTATTGGTCGTGACGTATTTGGATAGATAATAAATATTCTGCTTACATTTGCCTTATAGTATGACAAGTGTGGTCGCTTGTTTCTCAACATAGTTGTGAATGTTATTCATTTATCGTGTTTCTTGTAGTGCAATAGTGTAAAGTCTGCGTAATAAAATGGGACACAATGGCTTTCAACAAGCGCAATCAGATAATTTGCCAAGAAAGACTCATTTATGATGACATCATTCTTTTTGATACAACAGTGTTGTCTGAATTAATTACAGATAATTAATGGAAGCAAACCCAGTAATTTCGTTATTTGATAACCATGATTTTTGCTGATTGTTAGCATCATGAGTAATATGTAAAGGTAATACTTAATATGTACCGATAAACATACGTTGACCACATGGAAATTACAACCTAACTTAATAATGTATGATAAGAATTTTAACCTTATATCGCTAATATTCATTGCGAAAATGAGGAGGTACATTTAAACGGTCTTCACAACAATATAAGGCAGTTTTCTCAGATAACTGTTTTTAATTTCATGCCGGTATATAATTTTGCACCATTGCTTCCCAATCGGAACAATACAAAATAGTTTCTATGCAGTTTTTATAGTCATATTTGTAGACATTGTACTATACAGTATTTATATAATAATAAGAGCCTCGGTGGTTTAGAGGTAAGAACGTGTGCTTTGAACCGAAGGGTACTGGGTTCGATCCCAGGGTTCTCCTTTCACTTTTTCAGTACAAACTGTAACATTAACATCAACCGAGGTTCTGGCATTGTATTTGAGCAAGTTGAATGTCTGCACGTTCCGCTCTTCGGAGGGGGCGTAAAGCCGTCGGTCCCGTGTCCATGCGATGTTGGACACGTTAAAGATCCCTATTCTCCTTACAAAACGGCTGAGGTTCGGCAAAATTTCCAGGATGGTGAGGAGAAACTGCTCCCTGGCGTCGGTGATTAGCCATAGTCGCGGAAATAGGCCGACTTTAAAGAAACAAAACACACATATAATAATAATAATAATAATAATAATAATAATAATAATAATAATAATAATAATAATAATAATAATAATAATAATAATAACAACAATAATAATAATAATTATTATTATTATTATTATTATTATTTGCTTCATTAGCTACAATTATTGTACATCGGACAAGTCATAAAGCTTACAAGATAAAAAACGTATCACAACTTATCACAAGGGTGCCTGCCCAAAAATCTAAAATATAACGAGCTTTACATCAAAACATACATTCACAGTGCAGCCTCATAAAATTCACTCAAACTATAAAAACTATGAATAATCAAAGCTATCTACAGTTGTTTTCTAAATTGTTTTGCACAATTTGTGTCCCTCAGAGAACAAGGCAGCTGGTTGTACAAAAACAACCAGCATAACATGGCGACTTCTTAAAAAAAGAGTGAAGACATTTATTAAGGTAAAAAGTATCTTTTTCTCGAGTGTTGTACCTATAAAAATTCGAGTTGATAACAAACTTCTTTTGTTTTTATGAATGCAAATTAACAGATGGAACAAGTAAACTGATGTTAACGTCATAGTGTTATTTTGCCTAAAGATGTCGCCACAAGAGTGCTCATAAGGTAGAATGTATATTACTCTCAGTATTCGTTTCTGTATTTATTGCTCTACTGCGTGTACGTAAAAGCAGCCGTGGCAGCTAGAAACCGCCATACAACCAAAGGTTGCGCTTTATTTTCTATTCCATATCATGTCAGTGCCTGCTTCAGACCGACTTTTTGGAGCAAGTTATTGAGTCCTAACGAGGAGGTAATCGATCGATATCTCCTGGTATATCATACCGCAAGTCTCAGGAGAACTAAAGTATTGGTGGGTGGCGAGTGTATCGGAGAGCAGTTGTCTTTGCTTTACAGCTTCTCCCCACAACTTTTTTTTGCTGTACTCTGCGTATGTGAAAGCTGTCGTGGAAGCCTAAAACCGCCACAGGACTAGAGATGGCGCTTCAAGTTATTTTCCATTGTCTATTTATTATGACAATGTGTGCCTTAAGACATAGTGATGTAACTTAATGGCCGTCGTGGTATTGGCCAGGGGCGTAGTTGTTGACAATGGTTTCTAACATTTAATTTTAAAATTTTTGGTGCCACTGGAGGTCAAAGAGTAGCACTAGATAAACATATTTTATGTATGAAGCAATATATATTAAATATTACAGACAAAAATTAACTTTTCTTGGCGCAAAATGTCAAGAAGTACGAGCGCAAATTTTATGGTTCTTCTTCCGGAAAAACCAAAGTGACGATTGGAAACTATTGGCGACTTTTAAACAAAGATTATGAAACGAATGTAGTCTATGTGTGGCAAACTTTGCATCATATGTCTTTTCCCAGGTCCTAAACTTATGTTTTAACTGCCATTTTTCTTTATTTGATTCAAATATTTGCAAAAAATCCATTTTAGTAGCAGATCGCGATAATGGGGGATGTTGCCGAGCATAATATTTATTTCATCGACCTTCTTGCAACTTTGTTCCAGAATGAAGTCATACAATTACTGCACATATTGTTACAAATAACACAAGACCTAAAAAATTGACATAAGACCTTTTGTGATTATGGTCGAGAAATGTACTTGGCACTATACACCACTTCGCATGTTATGTGTGTCAGAGTGGCAAAGGTGACTAGTATATTAGCAAATAATCATCTTCTGATGCGGGTTCAAAACTTAGTGGTCACCCATTTATTTTTATTTTAGGCTTTCATTCAATTTTAATCTGATAAGCTTATGCAAATAATTTTTTTATTGAATTGTTGTAGAGATAATTCCCATAATGGGGAGATGCCGAGGTTTTTAATTCAATATAAATGGCACACCAAATTGTTTGATGATGCCCTAACTCGGTAAAACCTTTCATACTTAATACATACCTAGTACCTCTTTCTGTGGCTTCACAAGTGCTTGTTTCCTAATTTGCAGCTGGTTGCGCTTTCCATGGCATCGTTAGGTCAAACAAAATTATCTCTGTGAAGCCACAGAAAATCCTCTATACTTCTAAAGGATGAAGACAATTACTAAATAGTTCATATTCAACAAAAAATCGAAAATTAATTTTTAAACACAAGGTGTTTAAATCTTGTGCTGTTTTTCTAAATTTATGATTGCGAAAGTCATAAAATTTAAGTATTTAAATTCGTGCAATTTAGATTGGACCCAATATTTCCAATGTGTTTCTTTTCCAGCCGCAAAATATATAAAAATAATTTAAATGTAAGTAATTGCTTTTGCATGGCATCAAAATTTGTGCGCTGTAACGCATGCTACTAAGTGTCAGATTGTAAAAGGCGGGGTCCCAGGTTCGATTCCTGGGCACACCAGTTGACCCTGTCTGGAAAATTTGAAAAATTTATGAGGATTGGAAAAGTTATGTTAACGGTCAAAGACGCCACAGCCATTAATGATAACAATAATGATAAGAATATATATATATATATATATATATATATATATATATATATATATATATATATATATATATATATATATATATATATATATATATATATAAAATGTTCTACTCAACCACAGTGATATAGATTGTGATTTTGTAAACAAAACATGTCTGTGACTTCGTCGTACAAGTGCATTTTAAAATTTTCATTGAACTCCTATATATTTGGTATATTTGATATAATTTTTATATAAGATAGAAGAGTAGATTATTTGAGGAGGTATACAATGAGTCATATTTAAGGTATTGACAGTCTTCTCCTCTGGGGATCATTTACGTATTATACGAGTAGAACATAAAGTTTTGTATGATATGCGTAAATAATGTCCCTCATTGGACTTACCCTTTTTATTGGCCTCGCTCGATGCGCCTGCTCGACCATAAACTCGACGCGTCCAATAAACTTGTGTATAATGCACTTGTGATATAAATAGCTATTATAAAATAATTCTAAATATAGGTTTACTACTGTAGACAATTATCCGTGTTCACAAAACCTGAAGCATGAAACCACATATCCATAATATCTACTGACTAAATTAAGTCAACTCTACCTGCCTTCCTGCTGCTAAACATCTTAAGTTAACTGTATGTATATTCTCGTCCATTATTTTAACATTCGAAGGAAGGTAAACAAGTATATTGTCAAGCAGACGTCACAAGTTATGGTGATATATTATCTTTATATTTTTAAGAAATTGCACCAAAATAAGAAAAAGTTTAACGCAAAATGGAGATGCAATATTATGGCTCCAGTAGAATGTTGGCACAGATAATTATGGTGTTTTTCTGCTCAGAAATTTGAATAAAATTGACAGTTTCGAAGGTTTTTGACATTTTATTTGAAAACTTATCTAAAAATTTTATTGTTTACATGGGCAAGCAATGCTTTTATGTAAGATACACTCTATAATTATTTACAAAAAAATTGCTATTGTAAAGATGACACTAAATAAAGCTAATATATATGTTCCATAATACTTCGCTGACAAAAATACAACTCTAGATATATTAGTTCTGCGTTGCGGATGATTACTACTTGTAAATAAAAACAATACATCTTTCAGGACACAACTATCGATAGATGCGGCTTTCTTGACATTTAGAATTAAATTTCGTTTTAAAATAATATTCCACTGTTAGGTAGTTGCAATAAATAGTTTTAACAAAACAGAGGGGTTTACTGTTTTAAGGTGTTAGGAATTTTTAACAGTTTAAAGGTATCAGTACCTACGGACCTCATTGATAAAACTGAAAACTACTGTGTGGTTTTTGAGTAAAACATTTTTTTATTTGTAAATTGTTTCACTATATTTGGTTTAGTTTTTCATCCAAGGAGAGATCACCTTCAGTCGAAGATCTCTACCTTACCTGCGTTTAGCGATCTTCGCAATTGTAACTGTCAATCTACATACGTTGAGCTTATGTTGATTCACGACCTATTGCGATCCCGCATTTCAGCAGCAGCAATAATAAAATTGGCTGGTTTACATACTAGCCTATAGATATTTGTTAAGTAGCTACCTGGTGACAGTGTACCGACATTATTATCTATTATTTTGGTCAGAGGCTATAGGTAGTCTCTATCAATCAAAATAACTTTTTACATGAGCACCTTGAGCGCGACAACCTTTCAAGACAACTTAATCAAAATATTACTGCTCTAATAAAAAAAAGTCAACACGCACCAGATGCGTTATGGCAGTACATTTTTATAAAGAATATTTCAAATCATTCCTTTTTTTTGCCTTTGACCTACAGGTCTCAAACTTGGTATATATAGTTACGTTATAAAACAAAATTTTGTGCTCTAAATTTGGCTGCCATATCTTTGTTACTTTCGGAGATTTAACGTCCCCCAAAAAGAAAATCAACATTTTCCTAGAAAAAATAACTGGTCTGATTTTCCTGGCTATAGGCATTTAAAGAAAAATAAAAAGGGGTTTTCCTCAAAACGTCAAAGTCGTGATTCAAAACGTCAAAATTGGCAATATTTAGGAAAAGAACAAGAATCCAATACGGGCTATGGAAAGAAAATGTCTCAAGAATAATGTTTTATAAACCCTGTAGTCTTAGTTTCAACCGTCATTGTCCTTCATTTTATTAAAATGTTTCCAGAAAATTAATTTC
>OZ023266.1:122034114-122241614 GCA_964006375.1 Tillus elongatus
TCCCTTGGATCTCCTTCTTACTACAAATTCTGAATGCTATAAGATATCAGTCACCGCCCCCCTTGGTCGCTCAGACCACGGCATGGTCACTGCTTCCTGTGCAATGCAACCCGAGGTCACACAGTCATCACACCCACGTATCGTTTGGCACTACAACTCCGCAAACTGGGACGAAATGCGGGATTACTTTTCCTCATTTCCATGGGCGTCTGTCTGCTTCTCTCATCCTGACCCCTCTGATATCTCACAAAACGTCACCGAAATTATCCAAGCTGGCATGGAATTATTCATTCCACGTACACAGAAAACCTCTTCAGCCACTCAAAAGCCCTGGTTCTCTAAATCCTGTGACAAGGCCAGACTTGAAAAGGTCAAAGCTCACAAAACGCTTCTACACAATCCCAGTCAAGAAAATCGTCAAGCATTCAACGACGCAAGAAACCGCTATGTCCGCATTCTTTCTGAGGCAAAAAACTCGTTTAATAACCACATCAAAAACAAAGTCCTCTCAAGCTCCAACGGCGGCAAACCCTTCTGGACTCTTGCTAAGTCTATTGGGAATAATTTCTGCAAGAGCAAGTTCCCACCTCTTGTCTCAGGTGATGAAATTGTTTCTACCGCCCTGGGCAAGGCTGAACTTTTTGCTTCGTTGTTCGCCGGAAATTCTACTCTCAACCCACCTCCAAATGTTCAACCACCAACAGTCCCCAATGTCGCGCATAAAATGACTGATATCATTTTCCAAACTAAAAAGGTACGAAAGATGCTCTCTTCTCTTAATACCAGGAAAGCCTCTGGCCTTGACGAGATCCCAGCAATTGTTCTCAAAAAATGCGCACCAGAACTGGCTCCTGTCCTGACTCGTCTGTTTCAGATATCTTACAATAAAGGCATATTCCCTAGTAACTGGAAAACTGCTCGAGTACAACCCATCCCCAAGAAAAGGTCCAAAGCGCTTCCTAGCAACTACATGCCTATTTCTCTCCTTTCAGTCATCTCTAAAGTGATGGAAAAGTATATAAACACCGAACTACTAAAATTCCTTGAAAAACACAGTCTAATCCACGACAGGCAGTATGGATCCCGTCAGCGCAGATCGACTGCCGACCTCCTTTCCTTTGTCACCCATTCTTGGAACAAGTCTATGGAACAACACGGTGAATCCCAGATTGTTGCTCTAGACATATCCAAAGCATTCAACCAGGTCTGGCATGCAGCGCTGCTTAATAAACTTCCGGCCTATGACCTACCACGAAAACTCTGTATGTGGACAGCAAATTTCCTCTCCAACAGGAGCATATCTGTTGTTGTTGATGGCCATTCCTCTAAACTGTATCCAATTAATGCAGGAGTTCCTCAAGGTTCAGCTTTAGCCCCTACTTTGTTTTTTCTCCACATCAATGACCTCCTCTCTAGCACATCCAACCCAGTTCACAGTTACGCGGACGACAGTACCCTCCACTCAAACATACAATATTCTAAGCCTGTCTCTTTAGCCCAATTAGATGAGGATCGCAGACTCATGGAGGGTTCTGTCTCCGTAGACCTCCAAAAAATATTAGACTGGGGAAGTAGAAATCTTGTACAGTTCAACCCCACCAAAACTAAGTCCTCCTTTCTTTCTCACAAGAGATACAGCAGCCCTAGACCCATCACAATGAACAACCAAGTTATTCAAAGTAATGAGTCCTTTTCTCTTGTTGGCATTACTGTGGATCGAAATCTTAATTGGCACCAACATGTTACATCAATTGCAGAAGCGGCTGCTAAGAAATTGGGTTTCCTCTTCCGGGCTCGCAAATTCTTTTCACCAACTAATCTCTATACCTTATACACTTCACAAATAAGGCCAAACCTCGAATACTGCTCCCACATCTGGGGTGCAGCTGCCGCTTCTACACTCGCTATCCTGGACTCCATTCAAAAGAGAGCTATACGTCTCATCGGTGACCCTACCCTCACCCAAAGGCTTCCTTCCCTTGCCCACCGACGTGCCGTTGGTAACCTCTGTCTCTTTTATAGATATCTGCACGGGCACTGCTCAGAGGAGCTTTCCTCCATAATTCCCCCACCTGCTGCCCCCAGCAGATCTACCAGGGGAACAGAGCGAATGCACCCTTTTAACGTCCAGGTCACCAGACATAGAACATCTTGTTATGCCCGCTCTTTTGTCCCGAGGACTTCCAAGTTGTGGAATTCCTTGCCGGCACATGTTTTTCCTTCCCCTCCGAACCTCCAAACCTTCAAGTCCAGAATTAACAAGCTGCCTCTTTCCTCCTTGTCAACACCCACGGTACGATAGTATTTAGGCTGTAAGCCCTCGTGGTGTGTTGTTGACATAAAAAAAAAAAACGATACAAATTATGTAAATCGCTCAATATCAAACTTGCTTGCATTTCATTAAATGAAAAAAGTCTGGAAGCAGCAAGTGCGTTATGGCAGTAAATTTTAATAGAAATGATCTGGCACCAAATATTTTTTTCTAACTTTTTTTTCTTGAAACACAGAAACATAAATTTTGGTATGTAGTTTCCTTTTAACATTGCAAACCTACGTACCAAATTTGGTTACCATAGCGTTCCTTTTTTTTTGAGATAAAAGTTTTACCCGAAAGAAAACCCAACATTTCCCCAGAAACCCTAGTATGATTTTCATGCCTAACGAACTTCTCCAACCCACTTACAGTAGAAAGGTACATGCCGAATTTGATCAAAATCGGCCCAATAATTTTGGAGTTATCGGTGTGATATTTTTTCATATAAACCTGGGTCCGCAAATGCTTAATTTTGTAAATACAGCTTGTTAAAGTTATTTGTTTTTGTCAGTTTTTCACGAATAAGTCCGAGTCAAATTAAAATTTTGACGTAAAAATTGGCATGTGGGGATTTTCGAGGGCAAGAAATTAAATATGTTATTGTTATTAACACTGCTGGCAGAGGGCGCCACCTGTAAAGACATGGCTTGCATTCAATTGGCTATAATTTTTTGACACCCAGTAATACCGACCTACCGTATAGGTACATTGCAGCCCTTATCAACTGTAAGCAAAAAATGTATACTTCATTTAAATCTCTCAGACACACCATTTTCTAGAATATTCAATTTTTGTATGTCGTTGTCGCTCAAAAATTAATTCTGCGACAAATCATAGGAATATATTTTTTACTTTTTAATTGCTATCAGTATGTATAAACTTAATTTTCTTATTCTCTAGTTAAAAATTAAAATCTTACCAGGAAAAAGAACGGACAAGACACAATCATGAAAATAAAATAAAAATCCATGATAACAAACTTTGAACAAATCATTTAACAAAGTGGTTTTCATCGTTACGGGACTTGACTTTTGCGTTTTCGTCGTGACATATACTACATTTGACTTTTACGTTTGAGACTACTCACTATTTTTAAGTAATTAATTGTATTGTCCGTAATTTTTCTAATTAAATATGAAAGTTTTTACCAACAATGAACTAACAGACATGCATGTTATCTATTCACGGGCTTTTGGTAACTGTTATGAGGCGGAACGACTATATGAAGAAGCCTTCCCAAATCGGAGAGTTCCAGGCAGAGGGATGTTTTAACGGATTAACATCCGTCTGCGAGAAACAGGTACATACTTACATTATCTAATACATCTCTTCGAATATATATTTTTTGACCAGGAACCCTTAATAAAGTAACTGCTGATCGAGGCAGACCACGAAGTGCACGAAATCCTGATTTTGAAGAGGCTGTTCTAGATGAAATTGAACAAAATCCAAAAATAAGTACTAGGGAAATGACCAATCATCTGGAAGCACGCAATGCAACGATATGGCGAGTTCTTCACGAGCAACAATTGCGTCCATATCACATCCAACGTGTGCAGGCACTATCGCCCTAAAGAGATTTTATACCTCGCCTACAATTTTGCCAATGGTTTCTTCAACATAATAATGTAGAGAATTTGTTGAGTTGTGTATTGTTCACTGACGAGTCAGGATTTAGGCGCGACGGGAGCGTCAATTTTCGTAAGAGCCATATTTGGGCTGACGAAAATCCCCACGCAGATTTTGAAATGCATAATCAATAGCAATTTTCCTTAAATGCATGGGCTCGAATTGTAGGGTGTAATTTGATAGGACCATTTTTTTTACCTCACAGACTTAAAGCTACAACTTATTCTGAATTCCTGCAAAACCAACAAAGTGGGTTATTAGAAAATGGTACCTCTTGACATAAGACATAACCTGTGGTTTATCCATGACGGAACCCCCCCCCCCCACACATTTCGCCCTAAATGTCAGAAATTACTTAAGAAATACTTTTGGACGCAGATGGATCGGACGCGGTGGATCTCAGCCATGGTCGGCTCGATCCCCTGATTTAAATCGTATGGACTTTTATTTATGGGGGCACTACAAAAGTATTGTTTATGAAGCTAATGTTGAAAATATGGATGATCTGCAGCAAAGAATTGTACTTGGATGCGAACAAACTAGAAATACACCAGAAATATTTCACAGAATACGACGTTGTATGCTTCGCAGAATACGAAAGTGTATTGAAGTGGAGGGTGTCCATTTTGAACATTTATTGTAGTCAGGTATCATAAAATGTTATAAACTTTTTTATTTGTTGTTAAAATTTGCAGACAATACAATTAATTACTTGAGAAAAATTAATTTTTGAGCGACATCAACATACAAAAATTTTAATATCTCGAAAATGGTGTGTCTGAGAGATTTGGATCAAATATACATTTTTTGCTTACAATTGATAAGGGCTGCAACGTAGCTATACGGTAGGTCGATATTACTGGGTGCCAAAAAATTATAGCCAATTGAATGCAAGCATAGTCTTACAGGTGGCGCCCTTTACCAGCAGTGTTATTAACAATAACATATTTAAATTTCTTGCCCTCAAAAACCCCCGCATCGCAACTTTAACGCCAAAATTTTAATTTGACTTAGACTTATTCGTGAAAAACTGACAAAAACAAATAACTTTAACACGCTGTATTTAAAAAACTAAGCATTTGCAGACCCATGTTTACATAAAAAAATAGTCTTATTTTTTTGTGCTGAATGTGCACCTATAACACAGACCATCATTTTTGAAACACCTATATATATATATATATATATATATATATATATATATATATATATATATATATATATATATATATATATATATATATATATATATATATATATATTATATAATTATGTAAAAATTAAAATTGAAACTGACCCCATATCTGGGTTCTAGGGGTTCTAGCTCGCGCTCATTTGAAAAAATTTATCCAAATTCAAAAGTCGGGATCTTCTTTTTGATGATAATATGACACGTAGGGTATTTTAGACTGTTACTAAAATATTCCACTAAATGTATGGAGAACCTTAAGGGCAAGGCAGTACGTCGAATCGAAAATCCAATTTAATTATCTCATAAAAATAAATAATTTCCTTTGAGTATACATATATTATAAAAAGTTTGGTAATATTTTGCTGGCGGCACACTGAAACTTGAATTAATATAGGAAAGGAAATGAGCAAACAAACGTTTGTGTAATATTGTATTTCTTTTTATTACTGCGGGCTATCAACACATCCATGTAAACAAGCCGCATCGTATGTACAAGTTAAGTTAAAACAGAGACAAAAAGTTACGACAAATTGTCAGGCAACAATGTATGATACTGCCACTACTACTATATTTACTAAACCATGTGTGTGATTTATATCTCATAGAATAACAATGTGTCTGGAGTTTATTGCTTGCATGTATGATTTCTTAAACCTCTACCAGTCACTTGTTGAGATGATCATTACGGAAGGTAAACTTGGCTGGTTACGACACTGAGCACTGAAATACGATCACCTTTCGAGTTTATGTTTTGGTTGCGTATTTTGTACTTTATACCTACATACTCGTATAAGGGAACAGGAAATCTAGTACACAGAGTGCCACCTAACCGATGGATTTATGCTGTATCTCAGGAGCCAACCCCTTCAACCAAAAAAGTAGCAGGTATCTGTCTGACTTTAAGAGTGTTCATTATGGTACAGAAAAAACTTTAAAAATTTAATGTGAAAATAGTATGGTGGAATAAAAAATTTCGCCATCAGAATTAGCTTAAACATTTTTTTTACAAACACATTTTAAATATACAAAAATAAATTGTTTTATTGGAACTTTTATACAGGTTATTGTAGAAAAGTTACTCAGTATGTCAAGTATCTATATATATATATATATATATATATATATATATATATATATATATATATATATATATATATATATATATATATATATATATATATATACTCTGTGTCTACAAAGTAACGCATAACTTCAAGAATCTTAACATTTTAGTGAACTGTCTTAGAACAAATTAACAAATGGGGAGATCCTGACAAACTCTTCAAATTAGCGCGAACTAGGACCCCTAGAACCCATATCCGGGGTCAGTTTCAATCTTTATATGTTTATATATATATATATATATATATATATATATATATATATATATATATATATATATATATATATATATATATATATATATTGTGATGAACTCCGGCTCAGCAGATGGCCCGACGGATAATTTGCCGATCCGTCCTTCAGGCGGAAACTATCCTCGGGCGTCATCTTTGTTCCCTAATGAATAAAAATTCGCTACAAATCGTGCCAATATCGAGACACATATCTCAATTCAGATAGTGTTATCTCTGGCAAGACATTCTTTTACAATTGATAACACAAATGTGTACCATTCAAAAATACAGTGATATGCACCTAAAATAATACGCCTAATAATTAATGCTAATTAAGCGGACGGCTAGCATTCACACCGCAAACAAAGCATAACAAAGCACGGCAAGCGTAAAACAGCGACCCTAACTCGCTAATGAACACCACTAGGTAATTCGTTACCTAATATGGAACACCCTAACTCGCCTACAATGCCCTCCAGCGATTACGCACCATTCTGGATTGATCTCTGTTTCCTCCGAGGACTTTTCCGTCCCTCAAAGCAAACATAGTCGCACCAATACAGCACACGATGCCGGGCACACTAAATACTACCCTATCTCAGCACTGTCCGTGCTCCCGTTTCCCTTAAATGGGTACGAAACGTGACCAGCTTGGCCCTTACCTAGGCTGGACACTTTAGCTAGTTAACCACCTAGTTTAGCGAGCGCATACCCTGCAGAATAAATACACGATTTCCCAAAGGACGTACGTCCCTTCAAGATCGCGGTTCACCCTTTATAGTACGCTTTGATTCGCTAAAACACCCTAATTCCACTACAGTGCGGCATAATTATTTACCTTACTTAGATCTCCCTTAGATGGGCAATCGTGACTATTTGGTCACTACTAAATCCAGTACACTCTATCTACACGTGAAATCCTAACTCCGCTGTTAATACTTCACGTAGAACAGCATTAATAAAACACAGTCAGTTTAACCATTTATAAGTTATACTTCTGCAAACTAACCTTGTAAATTAATACCCTTTTCAGAACACAGTCCTCCTATACCGTTATTCCTTATTACCACCAGACCAATACACGGCCTCCTCGCTACTCTATAGCGACACGGAATCATCTTTCTCCAGAAATCACACCTCACTCCACGCTTTAATAATTTATTACGCGAGATACGGACGGCGGCGACCTGTTACCACGGCGATGATTCAAACCCTCTCTCTCGCGATGTGTCTGCTCTCCACCGTTCGCTTGACATGCGCCTAGGACACATCTTATTGCGCGTGTCAGACTGGCGTACAGCGGTCCATTCTATAAGAACTGCGTTTGGGCTCTGGCGAATTTTCATACTCTAAATGAGTCTGATTTATTGTTCAACAAATATCCGTTATTATACCGCCTAAACGGCTCATTAGTTATTCAAATAACCGCAATAAATCGGACTTCATTACAGCCCCCCCATCTTCGGTTAACAAAAGACGCAGTTTTTTGTTACTACTCAACCTCCTCAACATCATTCGTTGAGTAGACTACTGTGATAACGCCAACGCCGCGCAAAAGAAAGAACAAATCAAAAATTAAAGGTTCCTAAAACTAACTGTACATTATCCTTAACCTCAAAGCAACGCTTGGCCACAAGGCCAAAACGGAGCGATACCTAAAACTAACTTAACCTAGTTCACTGTCACTGCACAGTTTTACATTTCACTTTGCACAAGTGTTCAAATTGGGGGAGGGAGAGAGAAGGCACAGGCATGAAGAACTGGCTGGAGACACCACTAGCAAGTGGCTGGAATTCCACATCGAGCACGTTTTTCACCAGCTCCATCAACTCCCACGCCGAGCTCCATCGGCGAGCACTGTATGCCCACGGATCGGGAACCAGCTCCTACACAGGAGGTTATTGCCTGTTGCGAGACGTTTTCCCTCTCTTCCTGGTCCTGCTGTTTCGTCCAACAAGGACATCTTCGGGACTGCGTTCCTCGCTTCCCACATCGGTAACAAAATACACACGGTCGCCCTTCACATTGCGACCGCATGTGACCTGATTGGCCACAGCGCCAACATAACTTGCGCTTATATACAGGCTGCATTTCTTCGGCCACACTTGCGACGGCCTCTGGCTCCACCATACAATTTCCAATGCTAACCTTCTTCTTTGCACGCTGACTTTGTCGGTGCTCTGTCCTTCTTGCGAACCTATCCTGTATAGCTGCCGTCAAGCAATTGCCTTTGGAATATCTAGGCCCTGGACCAAGCAGGTCTATGCTGACAGCTTTACAGGGTTCATATTTCTGGGACAGTCTCTTTTGGGACACTCTGTAGCTTCGACAATCTACACAGCTTCTCACATATTTCGCAGCCTCGCGAAACATACCCGGCCAGTAATATTTCTGGGCCAATGAAGAAATTGTTTCCGCAATTCCTAAGTGTCCAGCTGCCGCAGCATTATGGTTCTCTCCTAAAATGCGTCTGCGCAGCTGTTTTGGAACACACAGCTTCCAGCGATGGGACAGCTTCCGTGTGTTACATTTACGTGGATTTGGAAAGCTACGGTACAAGCGATCACCACGGATGCAATAATCGGGACAGGCATCTGGATGCGTTGACACCTCTTCGAACTTCTTGGCGTACCAGTTGTCGGTTCGCTTGCCTTCGGCACCAAAATCGGTCACCTTAGCATCTGCGCCCTTCCGACAACTCACATCCAAGTTGGCGATTGGGGAAGAAATCTGAGCAGGCAACGGAACACTTGCCTTATGCCTACTACTCCCTATATCATGCATCTGCCTAATCTTATTTTCATTCAGCTCTTGTTCTCTCGGGTCCACCTCTATCTGAGCTAGCGGTTTATAAAATTCTTCCATACTTGCCACTTGACCCGCTGTTCGTTGTGATTGGTCGACTCGGGCTTGGGTATCCAAATTCTTGATCACGCCATTTCTCAAATCGTGAACCAGATCATGGACT
Source organism: Tillus elongatus (assembly GCA_964006375.1). Lineage (NCBI taxonomy): Eukaryota > Metazoa > Arthropoda > Insecta > Coleoptera > Cleridae > Tillus > Tillus elongatus. The sequence goes on from OZ023266.1 coordinate 122,043,573, forward strand.
CCTAACACGTCCATCCCCAACACCATATTCACGGACAGAGTCGGCAGGACCAAGCATCTTGCTTGCACAACGCCAGAGTCAATACCCAGACTCAATTGGAACATTTCCAAAATGGGCGTCGTTGTTCCAACAGCCACTCTCGTAGACAGACCTTTTTCTTCCCAGGATACCAATCCCACTCGTCTGCACCATGCGGTCACAGACTCACCAATAAACGACCTTGTCGCTCCGGTATCTATCAGTGCATTGAAGGTTCTTCCCTCTACCTTGACCAGTAGAAAGGGCCTTGTGTCAGAACCATGCACCCATTTGTCTTGCGGGGTTTCGGTCTTCGGGGCCGCCAATAGGTTCAAGCCTACACTGCCCCTCTTGACTACCGGCTGCGTACTCGCCGAAGATTCTATTTGTCTTCCGGATTCACTTATCCCTAGGCTAACACTCGTTCCAGCTTTGGAACCTACCGTGTTTTCAGCCTTTGACGAGCCGGTCGCTTTTGAATCCACCTCATACAGAACCTCTTCTACGGCAGTGGCAGACTCTACAAAAGCTTCCACAGTCGTGAAGTCTTTTTGCCAGAGCATTTGCTTAAATTCAGGCAACAAGTTCCTATAAAGCCACGACAGTTCCTGTTATTCGGTCATCTTCCCATGACGACGAATCAGGGTGCGTATATCTGTTATATACTGCAACACCTTTTCGCCTTTGCGGTGCAACCTGCGACTAACCTTTGCTTCCAGGTTGATATAATGATCCCTGGGAAAATAGAACTTGCGAAAGCTATTCACAAAATCCTCCCAGGTCGACCACGATGCCTTATTATTACGGTACCATAACAGGCATCTGCCTTCTAACAGCAGCGGTAACACGCGGAGCAGACTTTCAGGACTTTCATTATACAGCGACCTCATTTCCTCTAGCCTCTCCATGAAAGTTTCCGGATCGGAACTACCATCAAAATGAATGTGCCATCCGGCCACATTCCGAATTTCAACAATCAGTTTCGCCATTGTATTCGTAAACACCGGAGGGTTCTGTAAAGTTACCGGGTTCGGAGACGATCTACCCTCCTTTATAAATTGAACTAAACGTCGCTTTTTCTCTTCGACTGTACCAGAGCACACTAACCTAAACTTTGCTAACTCAACGTCGACTTCGACTTTCTTCAGCTTATATACCCAGCTGGTACGACTATCAAATGCATCCGGGTCTAGGGACAACTCTGCCTTAACGGCTTCCCCTTCCCCTTTATCCTCAGTATCCATATTAACTGTCAGTGTATCCGCTGACACATCACAGTATCCACTTCAACACCCAGTATATGGAATACTACTACGTAGACACAGCACGAAATTTCAACAATATTCGCAGTTTCCCCAGCCTAACATCCAGGGCACGGGATAACCCTTCCCTACAGGACACCTCGGTCCTTCCAACCAGGATATATTTATCCAGAAACCAGGACTCCTAAGTCCCTAACCCACTAAAACACAGGACACCTATGTCCATAAAACAACAGGACAATTTCGTCCAATATACAGGACCAGTCCACATAACACAGGATATCTCAATCCAAGAAGCCGGACTACTAAGTTCCTAACTGACTAAAACAGGACCTAAGTCACTAAAACACCAGGACAAATCCCATCCAATATACAGGACTCACTAGCCCACTCCCAGAACACAGAGGTTCCCTTTTACAAGACCTTCCATTGGTCCAGTCCTCCAGGACACCAACTAGCCTTAAGTTACAGGGTATATTTAAATCCTATCCCTACGAAACTTCATAACTAAGTCCATGCTCGGGCCGACATCTTTTTGTGATGAACTCCGGCTCAGCAGATGGCCCGACGGATAATTTGCCGATCCGTCCTTCAGGCGAGACTTAAACGTTTTTAATTAAACTATCCCCGGGCGCCATCTTTGTTCCCTAATGAATAGGACGGGGTCAGATCCCCGTGAGGACTTCTGATAAGGCCCTCGTAGAACACCACAAAGTTACTGTTTCATAACAGCCTTGTCCCAGGGTAACTCGAGTGGAGATGAAAACTATAGCCAGGGGTCGTAAGTTATTCTGTCCCGTAGAGTTCTCGAGGAGTAAGTGGGTTTTAATCACTTACTCCCGAATAATGGCTGTTTTCCCTAACATATAAAGTTGGAAGCAGAAATACTCTAAACAGGCAACTATCGACTACGATATGCCTACGCTAGTCGCAATCCGTCACAGGATTCTAGCCCTCACACATTTACACTAGTACAAATACCTACAGGCAGTGCAGTGAAACGCAACTAGTTACATAAAAGCTCTCTAATAACATTTAAGATATTTACAAAAATGAAATCGGCAACAATAAAAATCAATCAAATAATTAAAACTAAAAATTCGCTACAAATCGTGCCAATATCGAGACACATATCTCAATTCAGATAGTGTTATCTCTGGCAAGACATTCTTTTACAATTGATACCACAAATGTGTACCATTCAAAAATACAGTGATATGCACCTAAAATAATACGCCTAATAATTAATGCTAATTAAGCGGGCGGCTAGCATTCACACCGCAAACAAAGCATAACAAAGCACGGCAAGCGTAAAACAGCGACCCTAACTCGCTAATGAACACCACTAGGTAATTCGTTACCTAATATGGAACACCCTAACTCGCCTACAATGCCCTCCAGCGATTACGCACCATTCTGGATTGATCTCTGTTTCCTCCGAGGACTTTTCCGTCCCTCAAAGCAAACATAGTCGCACCAATACAGCACACGATGCCGGGCACACTAAATACTACCCTATCTCAGCACTGTCCGTGCTCCCGTTTCCCTTAAATGGGTACGAAACGTGACCAGCTTGGCCCTTACCTAGGCTGGACACTTTAGCTAGTTAACCACCTAGTTTAGCGAGCGCATACCCTCCAGAATAAATACACGATTTCCCAAAGGACGTACGTCCCTTCAAGATATCGCGGTTCACCCTGTATAGTACGCTTTGATTCGCTAAAACACCCTAATTTTACTACAGTACGGCATAATTATTTACCTTACTTAGATCTCCCTTAGATGGGCAATCGTGACTATTTGGTCACTACTAAATCCAGTACACTCTATCTACACGTGAAATCCTAACTCCGCTGTTAATACTTCACGTAGAACAGCATTAATAAAACACAGTCAGTTTAACCATTTATAAGTTATACTTCTGCAAACTAACCTTGTAAATTAATACCCTTTTCAGAACACAGTCCTCCTATACCGTTATTCCTTATTACCACCAGGCCAATACACGGCCTCCTCGCTACTCTATAGCGACACGGAATAATCTTTCTCCAGGCATCACACCTGACTCCACGCTTTAATAATTTACCACGCGAGATACGGACGGCGGCGACCTGTTACCACGGCGATGATTCAAACCCTCTCTCTCGCGATGTGTCTGCTCTCCACCGTTCGCTTGACATGCGCCTAGGACACATCTTATTGCGCGTGTCAGACTGGCGTACAGCGGTCCATTCTACAAGAACTGCGTTTGGGCTCTGGCGAATTTTCATGCTTTAAAATGAGTCTGATTTATTGTTCAACAAATATCCGTTATTTATACCGCCTAAACGGCTCATTAGTTATTCAAATAACCGCAATAAATCGGACTTCATTACAATATATATATATATATATATATATATATATATATATATATATATATATATATATATATATATATATATATATATATATATATTAAAGGTGATCCGATTCTCTATTCAGCAACACCATTTTTTTGTAGGAATGAAATAAAGTGCGTAATAACATTTTTATTATCAGTAACACCTACAAGTTAAGCCTATAAAGAATTACATAGTTCAGTGTTATCTAATGAAATGTTTGAAATACTCGCCTTCCTTTGCCTGACAATACCCCAAATGGTCAACAAGTTCTTGTTGGACTCTATTTATAATATCTGGATAAATGTTGGTACGTTAAGTTCTAATGCTTGTTTTGTAATTCGTCGATAGTATCTGGCTTACTTTTGAATACTACATTCTTCAAATGGCTACACAGAAAAAAATTTAAGGGAGGTAGATCAGATGATCTTGCTGGCTACTCAATTGCACCACGCCTGCCAATCCATTTGCTAAGAAATTCTTGATCCAGATACTGTCGGACAGTAACGTCATAATACGCAGGGTACGATCTTGTTGCTTTCAAAAGTTATGATTTACCATACCAGCATTGTGTCCATCCGGAGATAATTTTAATAAAGTCGGAATGATATATTGCTGTAAAAATTGTAGATGTCGTGGTTCATTTATAGTTCCATAAAAAAAGTAGGGCCCAATAATCCTAGTCCTAACAATTCCCGCCCAAACATTTATCTTTTGTAGATATTGTGTGTGACTCTGCCGCATCCATTTTGGATTTTACCTTGACCAATACCTGAACTTTTGACGGTTAACTTCTCCATGTCGTGTAAAAGTAGATTCGTCCGAGAACAGAATATTTGGTACTTGCAAAGAGTTGTAATCACATTTATCTATGAATGTTGATCGGATAACTCCCGCAATAGCTGTATTTTATAAGCATGCAGCTTTTTAAGTTTTAATACTTTATGTGCCATCTGAAAAGGAATTCCATTGTCTCGGCCAATTTTCCGCACATTACTGTGGGGATTATTTTCCACGGCCAATGAGACGTTTCATTTCACTTCTTCACTTATAGACCGGCGACCCGTTTTTTGGCAAATATTCCACGCTAGACGTTTCTTCAAATTTCTTATCTACTCTACTCACTGTTGATTGATTGATAGACAAATGCGGATATTTAGTATTAAACAGAATACACACCTCTGCCTGAGTTCGGATCCTGTCATCATAACCAATCATTATTATAACTTTAATTCTTCGAACTATTGATAAACGCATTTTACCAACAATTTAATAATTAATTACAAAAAGCAAAAGTTGAAAATTGTACTTATTCTTTTTACATGACAATCAAAACGTAAATTTGCTACTATTATCTGTATATTGTATCGGAAAAAATTATCAAATTTATGCTTGATTAGTTTTTTGACACATGTCACACAGCAGATAATTGTTATCATCAGTTGATTGTTACAGATACGACATAGTATACACAAACCCTCTAGAGTTCTTTTCGTACAAGAAGCCCAACATATTGAACATTGTTTACAGACGTTGAGGTATTGATATATATATATATATATATATATATATATATATATATATATATATATATATATATATATATATATATATATATATATATATATATATATATTTAAGTATCATATCAGTATCATACTACTGGGCTATGTAACTCTATACAGGTTACACTTGTGTTAGGAGTTACTGATAACAAAAATGTGATTACTCACTTTGTTTTATTCATTCCAAAAAATTGGTGATGCTGAATCATTTATTATTATTATACTTATTTATTTGTAATTAGAATTATATATCGCATCTTACAAATAAGCTATGCTTGTTGTTGTATCGACACAATTTCTTTTAGCATCCTCCAAAACTCCTATCTCGAAAACTTATTTTAATCAAAGTCACTTTAGATTTTGTTCTTAAATTTGCTTCTTGTGCTATAGCGGGTCCCACCAACGCTTTCACAGTGGCCATAGATATTACTACTTACTTCTATTTATATCTTAATAATTGCAGCTAAATCTCCTCAAAAACTAGAATTATCCAGTACAAAAATTTTGACATTTCTACTTGACATATGAAATTTATGAAAATAGATAATTAGATTATCTTTAAAAAGATGTATCACACTAGAAACCATGTATTTTTAAATTTCGAAAGCGTAGCTACCCTTTGAAGAGGTATGACGATGGGGCCAGAGATTTTTATATAAAAAAAGTTTGTTTTTGATAATAAAAATAGACCTCTTTTTGCATTTACCTTAATAATGGACACTTTTAAGTTTATTAAATTTATTCGTTACTTTGTAGGCACCAAGTTTATATAAAAATGAACGTCTGTTTGTTTGTTTGTCACGTATGCATTTCTATACCACCCAACAGATTACGACAAAATATTGGCGAGATCTTGTCCAAACGCTTGGAAAGGTTTCTGAGTTGATAAGACTATTTTTCTCACTTTTTTATACATAAAAAATTAATATGCTTGTTTGTCCCTTATGCATTTCTTTAGGGCTCATCGAGGCTTTGGTGAGTTGTGTGCGCACATTTTATTTGCGGGTTAGTACAACCGTTGTACAATGGTACCTGTATAAGATCTGGTTCGTGTTGGCAAAGCAAAAGCCCGACCCTTCTCAGTTGGTTCCTGTGTTTCAGGCGCATAAATGCGCACGTGTTACTGTAGTGGAGTGCATTAAATACAAGCAGATAAATTTCAGCCAGTGTGTGTGGTAGTTGGTAACTCGCGTGTGTCAGGCGTATAAGTGTGCACGTGTGACTGTAGTAGAGTGAAATAAATAGAAACAGCTAAATTTCAGTCTGTGTACGTGTGCGGTAGTTGGTAATTCCTGTGTTTCAGGCGTATAAGAGTGCTCGTGTTACTGTAGTGGAGTAAATTAAATACAAACAGATAAATTTGAGGCAGTGTGTTTGGTAGTTGGTAATTCCCGTGTTTCAGGCGTATAAATGTGCAAGTGTTACTGTAGTGGAGTGAATTAAATACAAACAGATAAATTTCTGTCTATGTGTGTGTGTGTGTGTGGTAGTTGGTAATTCCTGTGTTCAGGCGTAAAAGTGTGTACGTGTTACTGTTGTTGAGCCAATTAAATACAAATAGATAAATTTCAGTCAGTGTATGTGGTAGTTGGTAATTACCATGTTTCAGGCATCTAAAGGTGCACGTGTTATTCTAGTGGATTTAATTAAATACAAACCGATAAATTTCAGTCAGGGTGTGTAGTAGTTGGTAATTCCCGTGTTTCAGGTTTATAAGTGTTAACGTGTTACTGTAGTGTGAATTAAATACAAACAGATAAATTTCAGTCTGTCTGTGTGTGTGGTAGTTGGTAATTCCTGTGTTTCAGGCGTAAAAGTGTGCACGTGTTACTATAGTTGAGCGAATAAAATACAAGTAGAAAAATTTAAGTCAGTGTGTGTGGTAGTTGGTAATTTCCATGTTTCAGGCGTATAAACGTGCACGTGTTACTGTAGTGGAGTGAATTAAATACAAACACATAAATTTCAGTCACTGTGTGTGGTAGTTAGTAATTACCATGTTTCAGGCGTCTAAAGGTGCACGTGTTACTGTAGTGGAGTGAATTAAATACAAACACATAAATTTCAGTCAGGGTGTGTGGTAGTTGGTAATTCCCGTCTTTCAGGCGTATAAGCGTTAACGTGTTACTGTAGTGGACAGAATGAAATACAAACAGAGAAATTTCAGTCACTGTGTGTAGTAGTTGCCAATTCCTGTGTTTACAGGCGTATAAGTGTGCACATGTTACTGTAGTGGAGTGAATTAAATACAAACAGATAAATTTCAGTCTGTGTGTGTGGTAGTTGGTAATTCCTGTGTTTCAGGCGTAAAAGTGTGCACGTGTTACTGTAGTTGAGCGAATTAAATACAAATAGATATATTTCAGACAGAGTGTGTGGTAGTTTGTAATTACCATGTTTCAGGCGTCTAAAGGTGCACGTGTTACTGTAGTGGAGTGAATTAAATACAAACACATAAATTTCAGTCAGGGTGTGCGGTAGTTGGTAATTCCCGTGTTTCAGGCGTATAAATGTTAAAGTGTTACTGTAGTGGAGTGAAATAAATACAAACAGATAAATTTCAGTCATTGTGTGTAGTAGTTGCCCATTCCTGTGTTTCAGGCGTATAAGTCTGCACGTGTTACGGTAGTGGAGTGAAGTAAATACAAATAGAGACCATTTCAGTTGATGTGTTTGATAATTGGTGTTGATTCTGAAACTCAAATTTCTGGTCGACATTACTTTTACTGTCAAATCAATTACACCACCTAAAAGACTAGCGATTGGTCGATCATCATCTTAAGTGCAAAAAAGTTTGCAATGACCATCAACAAAGCACAGGGATAATCCTTTCAAGTGTGTGGACTGAATATTTAAAATCCATGCTTCTCACATAGGCAGTTCTATGTGGCCTGTTCACGCGAGTTATGTGATTAACCTCTGTATGAGTATATAACAATATTCTACATTTAATTGCTATTTTAAATTTAGAGTATAGTGTATGTAAACTCTTTAATTTCAGCATTCGTAAATATTTCTTTATATTAGGAATATCTAATTTAGCAAGTTTTCTTTAGGTCGTTAACTTTGTGAACTCTAATAATGCAATTAAGTGTTTTTCTTATAATTTTTACACCAATGGCATGATGTCATATGATCGGACATCACACCATACGGAGTATTAAATAATTACTAGATCTATAATTTTAACCAGTTCTGTATTAAGCATAGATTTGTGGCTATGCAGTTCCCATATTTTTTTATCAATTGTAGCTCAAAAGCTTTAAATAAATAAATAAACTTTACTTTAAAGCCGTAAACCCACAGATGTATATGTGTAAGCAACCGATGGGATAACAAAAAATAATGCGTATCTAAAAGCACTTCAATAAACAAATTTCAATCACGACCGCTTTCTCTTTTTCAGTGACATGGCAACGCATGCGGGGTATTCGCTAGTTATGCATAGTTATAAAAAAGCTCAAAACACTTCAATTTTAAATTAAAAAACCCTGCAACGGTAAAACTTCATGCCTACATTTAACCCCTTTCGAGTGATATTTGCAACTCCCAAATTTTTAAATGTAGTAGAAGCTTGTGAGCTGGAGCTGACAGAGAGCATGAAATAGCCGAGACCTGCTGCAGGTAGATCGGTAATATGATCAGGGACAGGGCGGTGTTCACCTCACACGTGGGAGGGACCCTGTTGGCGGGGGTCGCCGCAGGTCGCCGCGGGGTGTCCGCAGGGGAGCGTTCGGTCTTCCCTGCTCTGGTGGCTAGTCGTGGACTGCCTGTAGGGAGTCTCTCGGGAGGGGATACAAGGTACAGGGCTATGCGGACGACATTGTCATCATAGTCCGAGGAAAGGTTACACATTCAGTGTGGGAGCGCATGCAGATAGCACTGAAAGTGGTGGAAAGGTGGACGGTTGGCCAAGGGCTCGCGGTGAGCCCGGAGAAAGCAAGCGTCATACCGTTTACGAGGAAAAGGAAGTGGGAGAGCCACATAACTCTCACTATATACGGTAGAAACATATCAATGGCCAGGGAGGTAAAATATTTTGGGGTCGTATTGGACTTTGAGCTAACCTGGAATGGTCACGTTGAAAAATACTGCGTAAGGCAGTTATGACCCTAGCTGTCACTAGGCGGCTATATGGAAAAACGTGGGAACTAGGACCTAGTATGGCCCACTGGCTGTACACAAGGGTGGTCAGACCATCGTTAACGTACGCGACACTGGTCTGGTGGCCTAAGGTAACACAATCCAGTGCCAAACAAAAACTAGACAATTTACAAAAGATGGCTTGCCTAGGCATCACAAGGACCCTGACTTCAACCCCAACAACCGCCATGGAGTTGTTGCTATATCTGCCTCCTACACTTACTTATGATGGGGGAGGCCAGGCTAGGACTATACAGACTAGCCTGGTAGGCTGAAGATCAACCCAGGCTTCAGCGGCCACTGCAAAATTCAGGAGATCATGAAGGAGCTCATGCTTGAAACGAGGTCAGACTTCGCGAGCCTGCGAATCTGCAGGGAAAACAATTTTACAGTGGAAATCCCCGGCCGCAAGGCATGGCGGGAGGAGACGCCGGGCTTATCATAGGACGCGCTCGTCTGGTTCACGGCGGGATCCGGCGGGAAGCGTGGGACCGGAGCAGGTGTTTATTCGGGAGGACCGAGAGTAAGTCATAGTATTTCCCTCGCAGCACATGCAACGGTCTTTCATGCCGAAATGTACGCGATCCTGCACTATGTGCGAGAGAACAAGAGGAGGGACTACACTAACAAGCGGATCCTCATAGCCACAGACAGCTAGACAGCTCTTAAGGCCCTAAGTAGCTCACGTGTAAACTGCAGGCTTGTAAGTGAGTGCCGAGACGAGACGAGCGACCTGGCTGGGCAGAATGAGGTCACCCTCATCTGGGTTCCGGGTTATTTGGGGGTCAAAGGCAATAAAGTAGCTGACCATCTCGCGATGAGAGGGTCAGCAGAACCATTTATGGGACCAGAACCGGTTCTGGGCGTGACAAAGAGCACTGCGACGGTGGCGATTAAATCCTGGGTCAAAAACGAAAGGTCTACTGGACAGACTGTCCAGGCCTCAGATACGGGAAGTCAGTAATTGACGAACCCAGTTCAAAGAGAGCTGTGGGGCTGCTAAATCTTAGCAGAGGACAGCTCAGAAACATAACAGGTCTCTTGACTGGACACATGGCCGTCAAGAAACACCTGCATGGGGCGGTTCGAGGGGGACTTCGCATGCAGACTCTGCGGCGAGCGGGAGTAATCAGTTCAGTACATCTTATGCGAGCGTAAAGCTCTGGATCGCAAAAGACAACTGATCTACCGTCCGTATAGGGCGGTGACAGAGCAATATAAAACTCCACCCTACCAATCGCTGTGCATATTAGTTCAAGGCACAGTAATTTTGGAATGGGTGAAGTATGAAGACTAAGGGCATGCACAATCAGCCAAAGGTTGCAGTGCTATCGGGGCGGCAAAGACGCGGACAAGCCCTGAGGGAGAAAAAAAAGAAGCTCGTGATATCTCATTTGAAAAATCTCTTTAGCCTCCATTTGAAAATGCTACGGTGTTAAAATTTATTGCAAATGTTAACACTAAAAAATGCATCGCTCAGTCGATTGGTGTCTAATAAGCAACCGATCGTAAACAATATAAAATATGCTTTATATAAAAGGTAATGATAAAATAAGGGTATAATGCATGATCATTAAGCTTTACGTATAGTTATAAAATAATATATGTAGCAAACCAACAGGCAACACGTTTTGCACCTCTACTTGGTTGTGAAGTTTCCCTCCGAATCTCAACCCTAATCCCAGGTAACTAATTGGGTTATACAGTTACACGAATGAGCGATAAACGGCTTTAGATAAGGAGAAAGTTTAAGGGAAATTATGTTCCTCTTTGCGCTGAAATAGTACGGTGATCTGTGGTTATAATTTCAACGCCATCAAAAGGTCAAAAAACAATAATTAATGAAGTCTGTTAATACTCCACAAATCTATATAAGTGTAGGTTACATTTCCTAGTCCTGGAGAGAATTTTACAAACTACTATAACATGAAGTTGATTACATTAAAATGAATTATCCTGGCTGCTACCTAATAACATTATAACTAGCAAAATCTGGACGCAGCAAGTGAATTACGAAGCAAGTTTTCATAGAAATGTTTTTAAATCCAAATATGTTTTTTGGTTAACGAAAGATATTAAGTTTTGATGGATAGTATAACCTTTATAGCAGAAACCATGTGTTTACTGCAATTCGAGATATTCGAGCAGCAGTAGATTCTGGCAGTGTATGCAGAATCATGGATACATTTTTAAGTGGGCGCAAGCGAACATTTGACTATAGTGAACCTGCTACAAGTGCACAGACGAGTGCGGTTGTGAAACAAAAATCAAGAAAATATTCTCAAGAATATTTAAAGCTTGGGTTTAAGTAAATAAAGAAGAAACGCCTTTGTGTGTCATTTGCTCAAAATATTGGCAGCAGTGAGTATCAAATCTAATAACTTGAGCGACATTTGAAAACGATTCATAGTGAGTACGATAGTAAACCCAGATAATTCTTCAAATTAAAACTAAACTCATATAAAAAGCAAAAATCATTGAAAAAATCTTTTTCCCAGTTTCACAAAGCTCGACTAAATATTTAACGGCCAACCGGCTAACCAGCTAATCAAGGCTTAATACAATTAATCACAGCTTCACAATATTTTGGTTTTCATCGCAAAAATACGACAAATACATAGTCGATGATTGGTCGTCTGAAGCCTTGAATAACCAGCCGCTTGTTAAATATTTAACAGAGCTTCGTAAAACTGAAAGTTAGTCTGTCAATATAAAAAACATTACTTGCTCCTTACAAAGTTTCATATCAAAAGCCAGGTGTAAAAACCTCACATCATTGGTGAAGAACTTATTCTGCCAGCTGCAATTGAGATCGTAGAAACTATGTTTGGAAATATTTTTGCCAAACCATTACAGTCCACACATCTATCAAATAATACTGTGCTTATGGCGATGCGGTTTTTCGAGATCAAAATGGTTTGATCGCGGGAATAGAGAACCAAAGAGAAATTTTGTTTTGAGTGGACTGTATGCGTTTTTACGAAAGAGAGATATGATGGCAGTATAGATATGAATACATAAAAGGCGTGAATGGCCAACTACCATTTACCCTGCGATACTGTCTTTTTTTCTCTATAGAGAGTAATTAACTTAATTTACCCTCGCGTGCCACGGAACTAGCAAGGGCAACAAGGGCTGTTTTCGGGTTTTCTACCGGCCGGTCCACTATTGAAACCTACGCGACACACATATATTGTTCTCTGGTGGTAGTAGTTCTTCTGCAGAGCGTTGTTTTCCACACGAAGTTCAGTGGCCTTATCGTCGCATTTCCTCTTATCGTAGAAGCAAAACTTAACAATTATACTGCCGTATACGAGTATACAAGGAGCGAACAAATACTATTGCAAGTCCAATTGGTGATACAGCTGGAAACGTACATCATCAGCTTTTCAGGGAGTTGCGTGACAATTTTCTTTCAATTCAGGTTGATGAGGCAATACATAACAATAAAGATGCTCATTTAATCGCCTATGTTTGATTTTGTGTTAGTATGTCAGTAGTATAAGAACTACTATTCTGAAAACCAATAGAACTGAAAGCAACAGCACTCGCATTATTTGCTATCTTAAATGATTTTCTAAACGAGGCGCACATAGAAAGGTAAAATTGCGTCGGAATATGCACGGATGATGCTTGCACAATGTCTCAAAGATTTCAAAAGATACAAGCACTTGTAAAGAAAAATATCCACATTGCATGTGAACACATTATATGACCAACGGACAAGCTCTGGCTTCCAAAGAAATGAGTTCTCGTCTGAATATTGTGCTAACGACCGTTGTAACTGTAGTAAATTATTAGTAAAATCTAGAATCTTTTATGCACTTGACTGCAGTACATTCAGCATTAGTATTTTATTGCAAGGCAAGATGGTTATCACGCGGAACATTTTTCCAACATTTTATTAATTAAGAGACGAAATCGTCATTTAGAAGACGAAAACCGACCAGAAGCCGAGGAGTTTCTAGATGATTTATTTGTTATGCAATTAAGCTACTTGATCGACATACTCGAGAAATAAAATACCTTGAATCTTCAACTGTAAGGAGCAAACACACATATTATGTTGGATAAGAGTGAAAATGTTAATGGGTATTGTAGAAAACTGGAATTATGGAGCAGAAACGTAAAGCAAAAAAACCTAGAAATATTTGCCGAAGAAAAACATGCGAAAGTTGTTTTGTAGCCATCGAAGATCATTTAGCCACGCCAGCAAATAATTTTAAAAAGTATTTTCTCACTGACTTCAACTTGATTGCAAGGTACGAGTGGGCGAAAGTGGTGAAACCAAAATACCATGAAGTAACATATCACTCTTTGAATTTTGAGCAGGGTTGGATGATGAATTTTCTGCACTCAAAACAAGAGCATTTCGTATACTGTTACCATTTTCAACATCGTATCTTTGCGAAACTGGAATTCTTGCGGTGGCTCCTTTAAAGAAAAATATACATCCAACTGAATATAGAAAAAGTGTTTAGAGTGTCAATTTCTAATATTAAACCTTTTTTCGAAAAACTTGTCTGTGTAAGGAAGGCCCAAGTTTATTCATCTTGTTTTAATTTAATATTGATGAGCTAATTACTGAATACATTGTGCAGTACTGATAGAATCCCATATAAATATAGTCTGTTGCTTTTCCTTGAGTAAACCAGATACGTTCTTTAATAATAATTTTTATCACGCCCCCTTCTTGGGTTGTGCTCCAAAATTTGAGAGTCGCTGACTTAAATCGTGTGACATTCCGTAGATTAACAACACTGACTAAGTCATTTAGTATATCCATCTTTGTTTATTCTGATTAACATAATACTGCACAGTAATGTCCTTTTCTAACAATAACAAATATCATTCGCAGCATTTTCCAAACTCTGTTAACTTCAGTTTTTAAAACTTGACTTAAAATTATTCAAGAAAACCGAGTTTTGTCACATTGCATCTGCAGTTTGATGGCATTATATGAGTAGAATTTTGCACAAACCAATTAACGAGTTTGAAGGAAATATCATTTTCAGGCGACAAATCGAGGTTCCGATGCTTAGCGTTCCTGTATTTTTGTATACATACTGTAAAATTGACATCCACCGAGATTGTGGCGTTATATTTGAGCAAGTTGATTCTCTGAATATTCCTCCCTTCGGAAGGGGCGTAAAGCTATCGGTCCCCTATCCATGCGATGTTGGGCACGTTACAGATTCCTACCCTTCTTACAGAATGGCGGGGTTTGGCAAAATTTCCAAGATAGAGTGAGGTAAAACTGCTCCTTAGCGTTGGTGATTGGCCATAGTCGCGGAAATAGACCGACGTTAAAGTACAAAAAAAAAGGGGCCAATGAACATTAATATGTACATTTTACCATGCTTTAAATGCTTTATGTATTTTGGTGCCTATGTATCTATACAGGGTGTCCACCTAGTGAGGGGGTAAAAAATATTTTCGAACTTATAGAAAAAGGCCAAATATTAGCTGCGCCTCATTTCTCAAGCTCTACAAAACTTAAATTGAGGTGTGTACAGGCTGTCCCAAATTTCATGTATCGACATTAACCTATTTTTTTTAAATAGCAGTTCCTAGTTTTTATGACTCTTTCAGATTTCCGACAAAAAACAAAAGGTATGCTGTCATAAAAATTTTCTTTGAAATCCCAATAGTTTTCAAATTATTCGAAAAATCATTTGAAAAATACAATTATCATTGCTCTACAAAAATATCAGTTGTAGTTTTATTATAGGGTGCTACAAATTTCTTGTACCGATATCAACTTCATTTTTTTAATAGCAGCCTACTTTTACGATATTTTTAGATTCCCGTCAGAAAATAAAGGGTATGCTGTCAGAAAAAATTTCTACTAAATGCCGATAGTTTTCGAGTTATTCGAAAAGTCTTGTGAAAAATACAATTTTTATTGTTCTACAAAAATACAGATTTTAGGTTTACAGCTACCTGTATTGTGTTAATTCTCGAAGGAATTCATTTCAGATAGTAGCTCGATCAAAATATAAGGTCAAGTTCGACGAAACTTATACCAGGTCTTCAGTAGTTTATGTTTTTCCGAAAGAAATTCAAAGTTTTAAGACCCCCATATTTCCAATAGAATATCCTGTATTTTTCTTTGCATTCAATTAGATCAGACACTGGCCTATAACTTTAGTAAGACTTTCTATATACCAAAAATCTATAGTTTCAGAAATATTACCACTTTTTCATTATACGAAAGGTAATCGTCGCCAGTTTCTACGAAGTAGGCGCTGCATGTAATTAAATGTAATCCATCGTAAATTACACATAATTAGTCTGCTATGGAGTAATTCATACACAACCAAAATGTTAGTTGCTAACCATTAAACAAATAAATCTAATAATACAATAAATATTATCATGCAATATTACGAAAATAGTTAGTTATAACATTTCTATTAACAAACCAAAAACTTATTTGAAGTCATCAAATATCTATTTCAGATGTTCTAAATGTCACCCTTCCATCTAATTACACATTTATATCCTATTTCTAAATGTGAAATTTTTACAACATTTCCGGAGTCACCTTTTGAAATGCAGTCCTAATTTTAAGTTCCAGGTTCTCTTTGTCCCTCGGAGTTACATAATAAACACAAATAAACTTCCTTCTTTATAAAGCTCCACATAAATAAATCCGGACATGTAAAATCTGGTGAGTTTGCTGCACACTGGACCGCCCGACCTCTACCAATCCATTTATTGGGATAAAATATGTCTCATTGTTGTTTCACCTGAAGAAAAGGAATTATAAACTAGGTGTACTACTTTGTCATAAAATCTTCTAAAAACGGGTTTTATAGGCCTAGTTGGCTAACATCACAGTTTTAATTTTGGATTTTGAGATGCGGGCTTTATTGTTATTTATAGTAGCCTTCCTCGGAAAAATTTGTTAAATTAATTGTGATGCACGAAATCAATAGTAGAGTACAGAATATTATTACTAAATCGAATGATCACTTACCACCCTGGTTGCATGTGCAGGACAAGGATATCACTCCAGGCCGCGATACGTTGTATGATAAAGACAAAAGGCTAATAAGCGATTACGTTTGCTCTCGCCCAGACAGTATATCATGTTAATTAGCTCAGTTTGGGAGTAGTTTATCTTCTAATCCTACTTCCATAAGAGTATTTATTATTTATTATTTATTATTTATTATTTATTATTTATTATTTATTATTTATTATTTATTATTTATTATTTATTATTTATTATTTATTATTTATTATTTATTATTTATTATTTATTATTTATTATTTATTATTTATTATTTATTATTTATTATTTATTATTTATTATTTATTATTTATTATTTATTATTTATTATTTATTATTTATTATTTATTATTTATTATTTATTATTTATTATTTATATTTATTATTTATTATTTATTTAGAAAAGAACATTACTGAACGGGGTTATTTCTAAATAAAGAGTAAGTTATTGCACAGAATGACATACACAAATAATCTTTACAGTCACAACAATTAACATTTCTTGATAAGCGAAGAAATACAGAACCGCATATACAATGATGGAGAAACATTACATCAAAGAAGCAGTGAATCTTAGTGCCACTTTGTTGCAATTCAGAATATCGATGAAGCGATGCACCATATCGTAGGTGGCACACATTATTACTATTGGCGAGTTTAGACGTACATTTGTCCTAGGAGAAGAGATATAAAAGCAGTCATGAGATCTGCAGGTAAGCCCTCTTACTAGAAAAGATAGTGTGCAGTATTTGCGGATAGTCAATATCATGATTAAGCAAGTTCCATAAAAATATTAAAATGGACACTGGTCGTCTGACTCGTAGGGATTATATACAGAATCGTTCCAACAAATGTGCCTAAGCCGTGCCCGCTACGGGATAGACTGCTTTAGTCCTTTAGACCATCAGCTTTTAGAACCTACGCTGAACATCTTCAAGCCCGCTTGTGTGTAATTCGTAGAGGGCAGACCAAACCACAGACTCACATCCCAGAAGATTTTGTACATACGCATTGTACAATATTGTGAGAGTGCCTGTGTTCTTAAAGGTGCTGGAGTTACGTACCAGAAATCCCAAAGTCTTGGAAGCTTTCGAGTAAATGGACTCTATGTGGTCTATTAAAGGAAGATTGTGATCAAAAAGAACACCCAGATCAGTAAAATCTCGTCCGTCCGACGCACAACGCCGCCCACTGTGTAACTAAATTCAATAGATGATTCACTTGGACTATGTGTCATCATTTCGCACTTTTGAATGCTGATGGGAAGACAATTGATGCAAGCCTTCTTCTACTTCTACTTCTACTCTGGGAAAAAAATTAAGATCAGCAGCATACAGCAGGTGCAGGACATCTATTACCCCAGATATATCGTTCACTAACGTATTGAACAGTAGAGGTCCCAAAATTGACCACTGAGGAACTCCCGACCACGCCACCACCTCAGTCGATTCAGGACCCGGTATGACACAATATACCTTCTACCAGACTAAATACCTTCTACCAGACAGATATGTATGAAGGAATTCCAGCAGATTTGGAGAATGACCCATATGGCACAGCTTATGGTTCAATCGGTCTTAGGTCTTGGAAAGTCTGAGTAGATTACGTCTGTTTGTGCTCTCATATCCAAACCCGATGATCCGCAGTACACACCAGATCAAATGCACTTATCAGGAAGTTTTGACACATTATGGAAACAAGTAATATTACTTGCTAAGGTCGGACATTGCCTCTAACGCCTACTTCATAAAATATGGCGACGTCAACTATCGTATTATGAAAAAGTGGTAATATTGTTTGTGAAACCCTAGGGTTTTGGTATAGGGAATGCCAAGTGCAAACTCTAGATCAGTTTTTGATCTTATTGAATGTGTAGAAAAATACAGAGTGTTCCATTTGGAATAAAGGAGTTTTAAAATTTTGAATTTCTTTCGGGAAATATAAATACTGAACACCCGTATAGTTTCGTCGAGTTTGACCTCATATTTTGATCGAGCCACTATCTGTAAAGAATTCCTTATAAATTTTCACAATACAGGTCGTTATAAAGCTACAACTGATATTTTTGTAGAGCAATGAAAATTGTATTTTTCACACGACTTTTCGGATAATTCGAAAACTATTGGGATTTCGAAGAAAATTTTTATGACAGCATACCCTTTATTTTTTGTCGGAAATCTGAAAGCGTCATAAAAGCTAGGAGCTGCTATTTAAAAACATGTATTTAATGTCGATACTTAAGATTTGGAACAGTCTGTATACACCGCAAGATTTTAGTTTCGTAGACTTGAGAAATGGAGGGCAGATAATCTTTGAATGTTTTCTATATCTACGAAAGTAACCAAGATATCTTCCACCCTCACACTAGGAGGACACCCTGTACCTGTATATGTAGCTACAGTAGCTGACCAACTGACGTGAATTAAGTGTTAAATGTATATGCATAATGTACTAATATACACATTTCCAATCCAATGCTAGTCCGTTTAATTTGTATTGTACTATCACATATTATGCACACACACATACACAAATAATGTATGTCGATACATTATTCATTATGTAAAATACATATTTTAGCTTACACGTGATAACTATAATTTAAAGCAAATGGGAACTATAAATGCTTAAATTCGGTCTCTGAAGTTTATACTGTAAATTAGATCACATTAGCATAGCAATAGGTGACACTGTTATATATGTGCATATAAAAGCCAAAACATTATTTTTTACCAATATTTCGAGATAAAACCTTTTTATGTTCTCTAAATGAGCTTGATTGGTACCCTTGGAATGCATCAACTATAGACACATGCACGCATATTTGTTTGTAATGAGGATAAACAAAAGGATAATTAATTTAACAGACAATTTAACTGATCCATTACCTGATTCAACAAATACCTATAATCCGCTTAATCCTATAAGTACCGTGACGAAAGCACCTGACTTAATAGACCTTAACTAACTACACTGATAATGAGCCGGGTAGACGCAACATTATAAATACAAGACTTACGACGAACTCTCGGATCTCTCTCAGGTCTAGGGTTAAACAGACTGGGACCGTAGAGACGATCTCCAACGAGATTTATGAAATAGGCAGATTCAGGCACCGAAATCGAGATACATTAACCCTAGATATTCTTATTCACCGCTATAAGGAGTTTGAGCCAAAACAGGATCCGAAACGTGGAGTGTTAATAAAAGTTTGACGCAGTTTAAACTGAGAACCAAGCATATCTCACACTAATGACCGTAAAAACTCTTTTATATATATATATATATATATATATATATATATATATATATATATATATATATATATATATATATATATATATATATATATATATTCTTGCGCAGGTAGTCGGTCCATAACACGATAGAGCTGTGGATGTAACATATTTAGAATTTCTCATCTACTGATGACGCTAACATGGTTAGTGAAACGATCGTTAGGCTTTTTTTTAATGTGTTTTGATGATTTGGGTTTTTCAAGTGTACTTATCTCTTGGTAATTTACAAAAAACTAATTGAATATTTAATGAATATTTTGCAAATTATATTTCACTCATTTGTCTGCGCTGCCGAGTTTGTTTTAGATAGCTTTAAAAGGGCAATTAGGGACACCATCTATCTGAAACGCGGTTTTTCTCTTCGCTTTTACTTTTTTATTAGTCAGCTTTTCAGGTATTTTATGGTCTTCTTAAAGAATCAAAATTTTCTCTGTCTAAGCATTTCCTGTCATCTCAATTTCACACAACACAAAAAACATCTTAAATTTTGGTTTTCTCTTGAAAATGAGGATGCGCAACGTTTTCATGTTTTTATTTACTTTATATTGTTATATTTCAATCATAGACATAACTGTCCTCTCTGACGTCATTGCTTCTGTCCATCGAAAAACTGTTTACTCTGTGGTTTCATGCAGAAAGCCCTGACATCTCAGTCAGTGTGACTCTGCGTATAAGAAATGTCACTTGTCTTAGAAGGCTACAATTGCGAACGGATTTGGTGAAAGTTCCTTCCTTTCATCTCACATTAAACCTCAAAAAGCGGACAGCTGAGAAATAATGGCGTAAAATATGTCTTAGTTCCATTGAGCCGCCCCGTTCAGGATGGGGCCCACGTTAAAAGCTACCATGTTCAAAAGGGAGCTGACAAGTTCAAAGGCAAACAACATGTTTACCCAGGAGGCTTATTAGACACTTTTCAACCATAATAAGCCAGGTCAGTTGGCAGTTACCTTGTATAATTAGAAATTTCGTCAGCTCTGAATGGTCAATCTTAAGTATCATTCAAGTAAATGGAATTGTCGCCAGCTCTGAGTGGTTGTTTCACTATAGCAATGAAGCGCTGCTGCAACATTTCCAAAGGAGAGACCAACGTTAAGTAAAATTTTCGTAATTTGATTAATTTTATTTCATTTATTTTTACACTAGCCTTTTATGTAGAAGTTCAAAAAAAAATTACAACGAAAACATGACCAGAGAGACAACTTGAGTAGGAATACAAAATGTTAAAATCCTGAGCCCACTTTGATAGTTTACAAAATTTTTATTCCCGGCACTCTCCTTATCAAAAATATTAAAAAGTTTCGTTAACGAAAGTTGTTTAAAATGATTAATTCAACACGATCACTTGCTTCTTGGTGAATTTTCTTAGAAAAAATTCACTAATGGGGGACCCCGACTTTTGACTTTTGAAAAAACTTTTTCAAATGAGCGCAAACTAAGACCCTAGAACCCATATCCGGGGTCAGTTTTAATTTTTATATCCTTATATATATATATATATATATATATATATATATATATATATATATATATATATATATATATATATATATATATATATGTAATGTATCACAACGATAATTAAAAAAATAGTGGTGCGATTTTGATAGTTTCGCATATACCTTCGTTCTGTAAATGGCTTGGATTAGCCAGGAAAATCGAACCAGGTTATGCGGGAAAATTTGGGGTTTTCTTTCGGAAAAAAATTTTATCTCAAAAAATGGAAAAGTTATGGTAACTAAATTCGGTGCGTAAGTTTACTATATTAAAGGGAAACAATATACCAACATTTATATTTCTATGTAGAAAGAAAAAAAGTTATGAAAAATATTTGGTGCCAGATCATTTTTATAAAAATTTACTACCTTAAAGCACTTGGTGCGTCCAGACTTTTATCTCTCTATTAGTTATTTAGATACTTAAAGAAATGAGAATATTAAAGTGAGGAAATACAAACATCAAAAAATAAATGTATTTCAATACTAAGATAACAATACTAACATCAACAGAAATTACGGCATATCTAATGCGATTTTTCAATACGTCTACGTCATTTGGAAGCCTATCTGAATATACTGTTTGTTCTGTCCGGCCCCAGAAGCAAAAATCCATGATGTTCGGTCCGGAGATCTGGGCAAACACAGAATAGGATCAGCATTTGCTATCCGTTTTCTTAAAAATATTCGTTCAGCCATTCACATACCCAAAATATCGAGGGGGCAGGGTAACTATCCTGTTGAAAATATGAAAAAAAATCTTGGTTCGTATGGTAGTTCGTCCACAAGCTCATTCAAGATATTTAAATAAGAATATTGATTAATCTTTCCCTCAATAAAATATAGCCCACTTATAGTAATAATAATTATATATATATATATATATATATATATATATATATATATATATATATATATATATATATATATATATATATATATATATATATATATATATATATTGTCCCAAAACAGAAAATACAGAAAAAATATCTATTAACATTTTACAGTAACGCTAAATTATTCATGCACTATAAACCAAATTAGGTTTGTGTGTGGACATAAGTAGTAAACTAAAAATATTAACATAACCATGAAAATAACATAAAAATGAGAAAAAAGGTAGAGTTAAGTAAACTAAGATAATAAAAAGCAATACATATACACATTATGGACTAGCTTTTCTCCTTTATAAAATCTTATTTACAAAAATAATTACCTACTCATACATTTACAAAAAACAAAAATTACAATATTGTAAAAGGCATCATATCAGTACCTAATTATTCAAAATTGATCAAAATATCCACCCAAGTCTACAACCTAACAAGATAATATTTCATGAATCTAGCATCTGTTTGAATAATATTTCCCAGTTATACAAAACTTCGGCCTAAGGCAGTTTAGTAACTTGGCGCCTACAAACTAAACGTGACGCTGTCCAAATGTAAAAAAGCCTGGACGCAGCAAGTGCGTTATGGTAGTGAATTTTCATAGAAATGATCGGGCACAAAATATTTTATTATAACTTTTTTTCTTGTAACATAGAAATATAAATTTTGGTGTATAGTTTACTTTTTATATTGTTAACCTATCTACCAAATTTGGTTATCATAGATTTTTTATTTTTTAAGATAAATTTTTTTTTAAAATGAAAACTCAAAATTTTCCATAAAAACCTGGTCCGATTTTTTTGATTAACAAACTTGTCAAAGTCATTTATAAAAGGAAGGTACATAGCAAATTTTATTAAAATCAGCCTATTCTTCTTTGAGATAAAAATTATTTTCGAATGAAAACTCAAAATTTTCCCGGAAAACCTCGTCCGATTTTCCTGACTAACAAACTTGTCAAAGCCATTTACAAAAGAAAGGTACATGCCAAATTTTATTAAAATCGGATAATCACTTTTTGAGATAAGAATTTTTTTCGAATGAAAACTCAAAATTTTCCCGGAAAACCTCGTCCGATTTTCCTGACTAACGAACTTATCCAAGCCATTTACAAAAGACAGCTACATGCCAAATTTTATCAAAATCGGCCAATTATTTTTTGAGTTATCGGTGTGATACATATATATATATATATATATATATATATATATATATATATATATATATATATATATATATATATATATATATATATATATATATATATATATATATATATATATATATATATATATATATATATATATATATATATATATATATATATATATATATATATATATATATATATATATATATATATATATATATATATATATATATATATATATATATATATATAAACATATAAAAATTGAAACTGACCCCGGATATGGGTTCTAGGGGTCCTAGATCGCGCTCATTTGAAGAAATTTTTTCAAAATTCAAAAGTCGAGATCTCCTCATTAGTGAATTTTTTCTAAGAAAATTCACTAAAAAGCCTGGACGCAGCAAGTTCGTTATGGTAGTGAATTTTCATAGAAATGATTTGTCACAAAATATTTTATTATAACTTTTTTTCTTGCAACATAGAAAACTGGAGTTTGGCGTATAGTTTACTTCTAATATCGTAAATCTACCTACCAAATTTGGTTATGATATCTTTTTTAGTTTTGAGATAAAAAAATAATTCGAATGAAAACTCAAAATTATCCCGGAAAACCTCGTTAGATTTTCCTGACTAACGAACTTATTCAAGCCATTTACAAAAGGAAGGTACGCGCCAAACTGTATCAAAATCGGCCAATGATTTTTTGAGTTATCGGTGTGATACTATATATATATATATATATATATATATATATATATATATATATATATATATATATATATATATATATATATATATATATATACATATAAAAATTGAAACTGACCCCGGATATAGGTTGTAGGAGTCCTAGTTCGCGCTCATATGCAAAATTTTTTTCAAAATGCAAAAGTCGGGATCTCCCTGTTAGTGAATTTAGTGAAAAATTCACTAATATTTAAAGGAGACAATGTCCTTATCGCTATAGTTACCACTGGTCATTTTGTGCTGATTCAGTCTTTCTTGAAAGCAGTCACTAGAATTAATAAACTTAAGTACCGACAAAGCAAACAATTCCTTTAGGTCGAGATTTTCATTTTATAGATTAGCTCCGAGGGTACAGGATGTCTTTGTTAAGACTAATTTTTATTATCCATTTCTAAGAACCTGGGTGGTTCAGGGGTAAGAACGTGTGCCTCTGAACCGAAGTGTACTGGGTTCGATCCCAGGGTACTCCTTTCACTTTTTCTGTACAAACTGTAATATTAACATCAACCGAGGTTCTGGCATTGTATTTGAGCAAGTTAAATGTCTGCACGTTCCGCCCTTCGGAGGGGGCGTAAAGTTGTCGTTCCCGTGTCCATACAATGTTGGGCACGTTGAGGATCCCTACTCTCCTTACAGAAAGGCAGGGGTTCGGCAAAATTTCGAGGATAGTGAGGTGAAACTGCTCACTGGCGTCGGTGATTGGCCATAGTCGCGGAAATAGGCCGACGTTAAAGAAACAAAACCCATACACATTATCCATTTCTATGTTGAAAAAAGTTTTGTGAAATGTGTTTTATAAGCAGCCCTCCAAAGAACGATAACATAATATAAAATAGATTCTACAGTGGTTTGATAAAATATATTTATCCATTTCCATTCCAGTATATGTTTAAGTTGTGAGAATTTGTAATTAGTTTTACGAATGCTGTTATTAACATAATTTATATGGATATCCCACTTAAGTAGCTGATCGGTATGCACACCTAGATATTTTATGCTTTCACACTTTGCGATGCAATGCAAGTTATCAAAGTAACAAGTATTATTGTAACTTTTAGATTTAATTTGATTAATATTCGGCAGCATTGTCTTAGCTTTTGCATAGGTCAAAAATATAGTTTTAGATAAATTAAGTAAAAGTAGATTCAAATCCAACCATGATATGATTTTTGAAAGCCCTGAGAATATAGCTCCCAGTACTTGGTCCCATGAATTATGAGAGAAAATTGCCGGTGCATCATCCGCAATATAAAACTTTTGTTTATTAGTTCCTCCTGAACTTTAATCCGTTCAAAACAACTATTTAATGATAAGTTGATTTCCGAGCTTACACGACTTGCGATACTGTCACATATTTGACCAAAAAAATGTTTGAATTTAAGAGTTTTTCTACAAGGTTTTCAACAACACTAAATATATAACTCTTTTCACTTCTGTGGCGCATTGCACGTACTGGATTTCTGAACATTCACTCCATCATCACTTAAGAATTTTCGTCGATTATTATTTCTTCAATTATGATGACCGCCAGCCAGGAGTAAACAGTACCACTTATTTGTATAGGGGAGAGTTTTAAAAGTTGCGTGAACGGCAGGTAGAAAGTCAGATCTACGTCTTTTTTATATTTCAACAACACACCACGAGGGCTTACAGCCTAAATAAATCGTACTGTGGGTGTCGAGAAGGAGGAAAGAGGCAACTTGTTAATTCTGGACTAGAAGGTTTGGAGGTTCGGAGTAGAAGGAAAAACATATGCCGGAAAGGAATTGCACAATTTGGAAGTCCTCAGGACAAAAGAGCGTACACAACAAGAAGTTATATGTCTGGTGACCTGGACAGTAAAAGGGTGCATTCGCTCTGTTCCCCTGGTAGATCTGTTGGGGGCAGCAGGTGGAGGAGCTATGGAAGAAAGCTCCTTTGGGCAGTGCCCGTGCAGATACATATAAAAGAGAGAGAAGTCACCAACAGCACGTCGGTGAGCAAGGGATGGCAACCTTTGGGTGAGGGTAGGGTCACTACTCACTGTCGTGTCTCACGGTCGACAATGACACCAAACAATGGTAGGAAGTGGCACACCAAACATTGGCAATTTTAAAATACTGCCGCCGTGAATTTATTACATAATTTGAATTATTTTCAAACCAATATCGACAATTTTGTGATGAAGATACACCGTTAGTTGTAAAAGTCGATTCATCTGAGAAAACAATATCTTTATAGAAATCTCAAGCCTCTAGAAATTTCTCACCTAAAATTAAGCAAAATTCCAACTTTCGGGATTTATACCCTTTCTCTAACGTGTGATGAAATTTAACTTTTTATGGCTTTACCTTCTTCGCTTCATAAATGCGCTGCAAATGTAATTTCCTAATGCGAGTCCCTCGTACCAATTTCTTAGTGACAGCTTGGGCTTTTTGCTTTATGAATCCATTGCTTACACAGTACCTACATTATCTTCATCAAAGTTCTTCTTTTTTTATATCTTACATACAATATCGTTAGCAAAAAAATTTTTTTCACCAGTGTGGATACTGTAGATAGGACTACAACTGTGTTCGGTAACGTCATATGAAATAGTCTGATACCCTCTGGAGTAGATAGTTCACCAATTCCATAACAATAAATTAGGTTGATCCGCTCTGGTATAGTACCCACTGAGCAAGGTAATATTGCATTAACATTGCAGAATCTTTTCCAAAGCAAGTGTAAGTTTGATAGATTACTTGCAGAAAGCCTCCTGCAAGTTTGTTGGAAATGGAAAATCTTCCCCCCAGTGACTTTACATATGTAAGTGTTTGTTTTGTAACTTTACTGCAAGTTTACTGTAGTGAGCTGTTACAAACTTTCTTTATACTTACACATGTTACCTTGCAGCAAGCTTCAATTTTAAAAGGGCCTAGCAAAGTTGTAAAATTTAAACTTACATTTGCAATTTATCTGCAATTGTATATATTATATATACAGTGCAAGTTTGTAACTTGGAATAATTGCAATTAATCTACTTCAGCTTTTTTTCAAAAATGCTCGGAGTCTGATAATATTCTCAGTTTCAACCTTTTCAAAAATGTATTATACAATTTGTATCAAATGTCATTGATAATTTTTGTAAATGACAATTTGTTGACTATTTTTAAAGTACACATCAAGCGATACAAAACCACCAAATTTCAAATTTTTATTATCAATCTTGAGTTGAAGGCAAGAAAAAAAAATGGTGTAGTTATCAATGAAATTTTTTTTAATCTGTTGGTTTTCTACAACTTCACATGTAAGAACTTTAAAAATAGTCAACAAAAACGTAGGGTTGATTTAAAGAAGTTATCGATGAAGTGATTTTTCAAATATGGTACATACTGTATAGCTTCTTTAAAAGACTGCAACTTGAAATACTAACCAATGTGTCCAAGCGTTTTTGAAAAAAGAAACTTAACTGAATTTATTTCAAGTTACAAACTAATACTGAATATAGGTATAGGTATATTTATACATAATATATATTTCTTGTAAAACTGTAAAAAACGGCTTAAGACAATGTTAATTAGAATAAAATCTTTATTACATAAAAAAATTAGAGACTTACAACACATTTCATTTCTGCTGATAGATAGATATATACACTTTATTGACCATCAAATGTACATGGTAAGTCACTGTCTTTATAAGTACCGACTATAGTTACTAGATAGAAATAGTTAAGACATATAGCGAGTGTCTATGTTTAGCCTAAAATGCAGTTCTAGTCAAAACTCAGCAACAAAATAGATAACTTGAACTCGTGATATCGTTATTAATTGACCGATTTCAAACATTGATTTTTCTAAATGAATACCATTTGTTTTTGATCTTGTTTTACTAAATAACTCTTAGTCGTCTAGGAAAACGTGTGAAACACCAATAACAAAAACGAAGTAGCATTACTTATTTTGAGAGGCGATAATTTTTTTAGCTTCTAAAAAATATGTGGTAACATATGTGACATAAAATAAAGTCAACATATCAAATACTATTGTCAAAGAAGAAATATCTAAAATGGTGTGTTGGTTTCGATTTTAGAGAAAGTTTAATTAAGCAAACGTAAGAATATGCAATGAATAAATCAAGCGCAGGGAAATGAATACAACTTGATCGCGAAAATAGCTTAAATATGGCAACAGTCTCTGAAAGTGTTCACGCATGTCTTAACTATCCCTATCGAGTAAGTATAGTACCGTCAATGTCTGTGTACATTCAGAAACATTGAGTTAAAGTAAAGCAAAATCATGAATACAATGAATTACGTATATATAAAAAAAGTCTGTGGCTAGTGGAACTTGCCTTCCAAAGCTTTTCCCTAACGCACTCACACACACAGACACACACACTACAAAGAATGAATACCAGTAGTATGTAACACTATACACATTAGTTTAGAGCGCAATAAATTCCTTCACCTTGGTTTTTGTTTTATAACATCCACTCGTGCCTAGTGTAATCTTGTTAGTATAGTAATCAAACATCTGCTTTGTTTTCTCCTTTTTGTGCCACTGTATTTTTAATTCATGCCTGCACCTGGTATTGATGTTGCGAGCTTCATCATTCACTGCATATTTTGAATACATATACTGAAGAAGAATATGGCTGAAAGGGTACCTAAGTATCCCATTGGCCTCGAACAGATCAGGGCAGCTTTTAATTGGAACTACGCACACAATGTCCTCACTGCTCTTTTTTGCATGATAAACACATGCTCCGCTGCTGACGAGTTAACCCATATGAATGTTCCATACGATAGGATACTGCGACAACGAACAAAACAAGCAATCCTGGCAACTTGATGGGTACTGTACTGTTGCTTATGATGTCGATTGCTCTGGATAAGCCTAATTCTTCCATAGGTCGATCATATTTAACGTTTTAAAATGGTCTGACCAGGTAAGACATCTCCAGGCTGCTTCTAAGGACATAACAAAATTCGTATTTAGCAATTAGGTTTTCTTTTTCGTTGAGTATATTTCATAAAAAGAAACAAAAATATAAATGCAGCCATTTTAGGATAAGAGGACTCGTGGGCCTAAACTGCAGATTTACCGAATACTTCACCAATATCGACATACCAAAATTTAATTATGCTACAGAAAAGTGACTAATTTTATTGAATTCACGCATGTATTTCGTATATAGCTGTTTTA
Organism: Tillus elongatus; assembly: GCA_964006375.1. Taxonomy (NCBI): domain Eukaryota; kingdom Metazoa; phylum Arthropoda; class Insecta; order Coleoptera; family Cleridae; genus Tillus; species Tillus elongatus. Next base: position 122,072,713 of record OZ023266.1, read on the forward strand.
GGGATTCTTACCTGACATGTTTGTCGATATACTCCATGTTTCATTATCTACACTCCAGACAACGAATTACTTAATTACCCAAAATTCAAAAAATTCAGGCTACAATAAGATTGTTCAATCTTTAAAACTCTCAGAAAAGTAACTAGACATAGATCAAATAACAGCTTATGATGATATAAATATAAACAACAATCCGCCATTAATAATTAATGCCGGGCGCATTGTCAGAGTCAGTTCGCTGTTGGCGTTGGTGTTACTATGTTGCTATTGGACGACGATGACATACGATCGAACATACACGAACACGAAAACGGAGGGAATTCAAATAAATGTGTACAAATTAAAACAAACTTTCAGAAAGCTGAGCTTACAAATGGAGAAAAACAACAAGCTGGCAAAGGAGATATTACATTTGAAAGTTATGTTAAAGTTTCATTTGTAAGTTTGCATTGGTTTTTTGGCTGCAAACATTTAGAAATGTTGCAAACATAACTTGCTTAATGGTAAATTATCTAACGGTGCGGTAGGCATTTGTAGGTTACCATGCTTAGTGGGTAAGCATAACTGTTCTTGTATTTCACAGTTAAGTTCGTATCAGTGTTGAAGCACAGATACGACATGAATTACAATTAGATATTTTTAATAACTGTCAAAACGTTATTTTATTATTTTTTCTTCTATAGCATACTATGTGTTTTCAGAATTTCAAAATATCAAAGTCGGCTTAATATTTTGAAATTTTGTAATCCTACTCAGTTTTTTTTTCCGGTCATCTTTTCTTAATAACGCTTACTCGTATCTCCTAAAGAAAAGGCACTTTACTAGTGCAAAAAATTAGCTTTATGTAAATTTCAAGACATATTTGATTTTTGGAAATTAAAATTATGACTAAACTATTTTCTATTGAATCAGTTTACAAATGATTCGTACAAAACGTAGAAAAAGAGACAACGGGACGCGAATAGAGGGACAATCGGGTAAACAAGCAGTGAAAGTTTGTTTCTTTGAACCAAGTGTCTAAGGCGGAGTACCTGCACAGAATATAAACATGGTTGTATGCGTCAAACGTCTAGAATTTTTCATCCTCTGGTGACACTAACTTGCTTAGTGAAATCGTCAGTTTTGTTTAAATGTGTTGTGGCAATTTGAGTTCTTCAGGTGTACTTATCAGGGCTCATCACAGGCTCGCATCCCTACTTAGTCTCTAGTGATGGTCAAAAAGTAACTAGTCTAATTTTTAGAGATTGCTATTAATATATTATTAAGAAATTGCTTAGCGAAATCAGCTCTATTTTTTTTTTGTAAATTTTTATATAAATATGCCAATGTTCGAGCCATACGAGACACAGAAATAAAGTCTTAGCACGAGTAATATATTCAGCCCTAAATAAATGCTTGTTTGCCTTGTTTGTCCGCTAACTTTATATAAAACTTTTCTTGTAAAGTTAAACGAACTTGTAGAAAAGTCTTTTCTGCATAGCAGATAGTACAAAGTCCTAAATATACATAGCTTAGTAAGCACCGAACAGTATTTCTTTAAAGTTTACAGCAAATCACATATATTCTTTTCAAACCTTTTCTTTTGGAGAGATACATTGAATTGTCCTGTGTAGCCTACTGTGATCAAAAAGTATCGTAAAAAATTATAAAAACATCATTATGGATTTTCTTTAAAAACAATTTATAAATAAAGTTGTTCGGAATCACACCAAAACTCCAAATCCCCACTTTGATAGGTAACAAAAATGTCCAAGATAATTAATTTTAATTGTATTCACAAAAAAAAGTTCAATAAAAGAGATAACATAAAACAGGAAATTAATTATAACATTTTAGATTAAACAACGGTTTTCGCTGCTAAATTGCCATTTAATAATACACATTTTTGAATTATGTTTCTATTGTTATTTACTACTCTACGTAGTTCAGCTGGAATAATTTCCCGACAAGCTCGCGTTATTCCGTCACGAAGTTCTTGTAAATTTTGTTGCCTGGTTTTGTATACTTTTGATTTAATATTTCCCCCATAAATAAAAATTGACAGAAGTTATGTAGATATGCAGCCAGAAAATTAAAGGGCTATTTCGACCTATTCACCTTCGGTAAAAGTTTTGATGTAGCCACTGTCCGACTATCCCATATATTAATAACATGCAAACTAAAGATTCCCTATGCAATAGAACTAATTAGAAAAGTTTTTTCGAAAACACAGATGCTTTATCCGTACAACCTGTGCTGTCTTCCTGCATCCAATAACTTGAACGTATATAAATGTATCTTTGAATATTTACTAAGGCTACATATTATTGTATAACACCAAAATCACACAGATGTATTATGTACAGTTTTATATGAAAAAAAAAAAAGAAAAAGAAAGCGTTAAACATAAATAAAACCAACAAAACAAACCAAAAAATCAAAAAGAAAAGATCAAACAAACAAACAAACAAAAACAAACAAAAACAACAAAAACAACAACCAAAAAAAAAAGAACAAAAAACAAGAGGAAAAAAAAACAAAAATAAAATAGAGAAAAAATTAAAATAAACAAAATTAACTTCTAATTAAGAAAACAGCTAGGTACAAAGCAAGTATATACATAGAATATGTAACACTTTAAAGAAAAGGGTCGAATACTACTAGAGGAAACGAGATTAGTGTCAAACTGTGCTAATGCCATACGCCTTAACCAAATACGATTTCGCACTGGAGCTAGAAGTTCATGTAATGCATCCGAAAGTTCATTGTCTAAAAACTCGGTCAGCATTCAAATTATAATTGAGAAGTAGGGATTATATCACCGAATATTCCACATCATTCATTAGTTTTCTAAAAATACTGCTTTCTGAAGCTAATAACCCAGTGTGGATTCCCTGCAGGCCAGTTTTCTGATGATACCATACCATTTACTGTAAAGGTAGCCTCGTTTTTATGGATAATATTATCCAGAAAATTTCTTTCATTTAAATAAATTTCTTGAGTCCACAAAATATATTTTAACCTTCTTTTATTGTCACCTGGTTCTATTGTGTGTAAAAACTTCGGTTTAAAAAAAAAATTATGTCAACGAAAGCAACGCCAGATCTTCGAGACAGATAAATTTAAATTACGTTATACTATCCTAATACTTACTTTCGGGTTTTCATTTTTCAAATTCAAAATAACTTGATCGTCTGGATATCTTCAAACGTGTCTGTTTTTTTTTAGTTACGTTTTAGTTATAATTGTAAAGTTGGTTTAATTTAGTGACAGTGCAGCTTCTCTTGTTGAACGCACATTATCACCAACAAGTCTGACAATTTACACTTTTTTTAGCTAGTAAACCTCTCTGCAGCCATAATTAATAAAAATCACCACTATTATAATAGGAGTATATTAGGAGAGTGACAAGTTATTATCAATGCTTCATGTGACAGATCTTATATTGCTAATAAATCATGGCTATCTTGTTAAAACTAATAACTTTATTGAACTCTTTTTGAGCGTAAATTTTTATTTCCAACCAAACTTGGGATTTGAGGCTTCGAGGTGATTCTAAACAACTTTTTTTTAAAATTCTTTTTGTAACAAAAATTCTTAATAATATTTTTTCTTTTTTTTTTGCAATACTTTTCAATCAAAGTATGCTAATTATTTACAAAGGATATAATGTAGTTTACGCATGCAAAAATGCTCTACAAGCTTCACAAATAGAATAAAAGCTTTTTCACATTCGTCAAAAAATAAAAAAGTTATTGGGGTGTTGCCATTTGAAATGAAACACTTATATATATATATATATATATATATATATATATATATATATATATATATATATATATATATATATATATATATATATATATATATATATATATATATATATATATATATATATATATAGGGTCACGAGTTCGACGACAAGGCGACTTGCCTCTAGACTATGATGGTACAACTTTTTTCAAAGCATACACACACACACACACAAATATATATATATATATATATATATATATATATATATATATATATATATATATATATATATATATATATATATATATATATATATATATATATATATTGTGTGTGTGTGTGTGTATGCTTTGAAAAAAGTTGTACCATCATAGTCTAGAGGCAAGTCGCCTTGTCGTCGAACTCGTGACCCTCTTTCTTTATTTTATTTTATTGTTGCTTCTGTATTTCACTACTAGGGTTGTATATTTAGACATTTTTTTCTAGGCCTGCTTCTTGTACCAGTTCTTTAAGTAATGTTGCCAAAGAGTTATTACATATAAAATTTCTGCAACAAGATTTACTTTGCTCCTCAACCTGTTTGCCCGAACATATATTTATTTTCTTAACTCTTCAGTCCAGTTTTATTTGCCACTCTGTACTTTTGTTCATGTCCGCATTGAAAAAGAATTATTCTCTTTATAAAACATTGTGAGATATGCGACTCAATGATAAACAGTAAATCCATCAAGTTTGGGCTTGTTTGACTTATTTTCGTAAATCCTTTAAATAGATATTGTGCTGAGGAGGGTCGGATAATGGAGAAGGGAGGTGGTCATAGAGAAACATTCATCTTTTTGCCCACTTCTAATTGTTGTGCCAATTTAAAATTTTTAAAAAATCATTAAATTCTGGTGACAATCGAGTTGGGTCTAGGTTGATTGATCAACCCACATAAATGAAGGTATTTATAGCGCGCCGAGGGCTAAAAGGCACTAGGGTGGTTAAACATGTGTTGCGAACGCTACATCCTCCCACCCACCTCAACTTTCACGACCTCAAGTTTTCAAGACGTACAAATGCTTTTTTCGGCACTACATACGTTATGCTTCGCATTCTGCGATGGGCTACCACTGTCCACAAAAGGCAGAGAAGCACTGTAGAAAATGCGGTGAAGTATTTACGAATATTTATTTGAGAAAGGGCAAGCTTATGTAGCGTGTTAGATTTTGGGGTGAACTTAAGACTCAGATAATGAAATGATATGGCGAGCCTGGCTCGTAAACCGGCGCTTCACGAACCGTGTAGCCAGTAACATAGGTCGTCTAGCTGTGACTCGCGGACCGGGATATCACGAGCCTAGGATCCACCAGTCTGTAAAGTAGTACATCCTCAAAGGAACTGAAAAAAATCGGAGTATTGCTATCAATCGGTAGTGTAGTTAATCTTTTACAGAGATAAACGTAGATTAAATACTGATCTGGCTAGTAGGAGGAATAAAAAAACTAGATCATAGACACGCCGTAATCAGGGATTATCAACTAGAAAAGCTATAGGCTCGTGGAATGGCAATTCTCGTGCCGTCTATCTGGGTTTTCAAGAAGGAGGAAGTAGACTCTACAAAGTGGACAGGAAAGAGCCTCGCAATATTGAGGTATTAGGAGAAATTGTTAGGATGTAAAGCACAACTAGGTTGTGATTTCCTGTAAGTATCGTAAAAAGCATTTGTCTTAAAAACTAAAAAGTAAGGAAATGGAACAAATGATTTTTTAATTTGTATGAAAGTCGTGCATTGAATGATGTAAAAAAACTATTTCACACTGCATTATCCTACTATAAGCTGTAAAAGTCAAAGTCATAGTATATTATGTGAACTAACCTAAAATTAGCCTCGGTGGTTCTGAGACACACGTCCTCACCTCTAAACCACCAAGACTCCTTCTTCCCTGTAAAACTATATGCTGCTTTTTGTTAAAATAATTATAAAAATAAAGAATTATATTAATAAACATTATCAAACATTTATTTGCATTGGACAAGCAAAAATCCACAGGAAAAAATTTGTGGAGGCTTTTTGATAATCAATCAAACAAGAAATTGCTACCTATGCAAATAATTTGTCTTGAGAATATAACCCCTGCTAGAGTGTAAAAGACAGATAACAAAATTTTTGTATTTTTTTTTCTGGTAACTAGAAAAGTATAATTTCTTGGAAAACTTTAAGATAATAAGAAATTGCTTCAATTCTCTCCCTTAACCGACATTTTAGCTCTTACAATTTTCGCGAAGAGAAGATGGCCATCGAGTTTGAGACACTGTAGATGGAAAATTCGGTACACTACTAAAGCCACCGAAAACACAATTTGGCGGTTCAGGCTCAAACAAAAACTTATGTATTATTACATACTATAATTTGGGTACCGAATGGCTTTAAAACAAGATATAGTTCGAAAAAATTGATTAACATGTTCAGGAGTTATCAAACTTTTTCTGCAATACGGGTAGTTAACACCCTCCCCCCTTATTTTAAGAGATAGCCCAAAAAGTGAAATAAACTATTTTTATAATTTTAATAGGAGAATCCAAAACCGTTCTACGTGACCTACCTTAATTAGTGTTTTTTGGAGGAAAAATGTGGATTGTAGGTGTTTTTTTTAAAAACTTCGAAAGTCGGAGCCTCCTTATTAGTGATTCTTTTTTCCAAAAATTCACTAACAAGGTGATAAACAGGATATCTGTACGTGGATTCGTATAGTGCAACGATAATTTAATTACCTAATAATGCCTAACTTTAAATATTGAAGGTCTCTGTCATGCTACACATTAGGCTGGTAGTAACATTGTGTGGCACATTAACTGTAGGAATTTATTGTGTAGAAACTTTCGACCCTTCTACCTAGCTGAACTATCCCTTTCATCCATTTTGCTCTAATTTCATTACATTAAGCGTTTTGTCTGGTTTCTGTTTGTTAAATTGTTTCTGGCACAATAAAGTTATGTGACCAACTGTCTGTTCGCTTTTGTTTTCCTTAGAATAACGTCTCGACTTCCTGGAAAAGCATTCTCCGATTATTATGCTATAAAATGAAGTTTTCTGCGTTTACACGCGCAGTCTGTATTTGACGTGGTAAAATGAATTCTTCTTCAAAGTAATTTATTTACCGCTATTACGTGGGGATTTATCTTAATGTATTTTTAGACATTTGTATCAAACTAGTAAAACTGCTGATCTAGAAATGTTGGTTTGACAAGTTATCTGAATTTCTGGATTATGGGTGTGTAGCTTTTTGTTACTTAAAGTTTGTTACCTTTATTAATGTAAAGCAGTCTACAGAAATATATTTTTCTACCATAAGAATCGCAGACTAGTTACTAACTCATTAGTGTGGCACATATATATATATATATATATATATATATATATATATATATATATATATATATATATATATATATATATATAGATAGATAGATAGATAGATAGAGAGGTGGAATGAAGAAATAGCTACACTGCGTTGAAACAGCATTAGAAAAAAGAGGAAGTACACTAGAAGTCGTAGAAAACAGAATCCATCAATAACTTATCAACTCTGAGATGAATACAATGCCAGCAAAAAGGAGCTTAGGAGCAAAATAAAATCAGCAAAAAAAGCAAAATGGAAGTCGGTGAGAGATGAAATAGACCAAGATATCTGGGAAGACGGCTATAGGATTGTGATGAGGAAAATGTTGGGATTACCACTAAGACCTATAATAGAAATGAAGATGATGGAGCAAATCGTTAACCATCTGTTTCCTGACCACAGACCAATGTCATGGATCTTAATTTTTTTTAATAATTTCCCTGCTTTATCGTTACAAGAACTCAAGACGGCCAGTGACAAACTGAAAAACAATAAATATACCGGACCCAATAACGTCCCAGCGGAAGTTCTGAAAATCGTCGTTGAAAACAAGCCGCAGTATGTCCTGGACGTATACAATGACTTAGCCATAAAAGCATCCTTTCCCGATCCCTGGAAGGCGGCAGGATTGATGCTCATGAAGAAAGGAGATAAACCAATGACCGATTCGCCAGGATATAGAACCATCTGCCTTCCAGATACATAGGGAAAACTCTATGAGCAACTACTAAAAATTAGGCTAGATAGTGAAATAAAAAGAACAAGAGACCTATCGAAAAATAAATATGGCTTCAGGGAGCGCCGGCAAACAGTAGATGCTGTAGGAGAAGTATTAAGAATTGCAGAGCAGGCATTAGCATTCACACCCTCACACAGAAGACTCTGTACGGTTATAACATTGAATGTCAGAAATGCATTTAATTGCGCATCCAGGCAGGTAATATTGAAAGAAATGAGAAGAAGGGGGATTCAAGATAGTCGGATGAACATAATTGTAGACTACCTGTGCAATAGACAGTTGATATTGGCCGATCAAATATCGTCGGCGAGAAAGGTACCTGTAAACATTGGGGTCCCGCAGGGCTCGGTCCTGGGGCCGAACTTGTGGAATATTATGTACAATGGCCTCCTTACCCTAGAGCAACCAAAAGGAGTAACTCTCATAGGATTTGCGGATGACTTAGCTCTAGTTGTCGTAGCCGCAAATGAAAAGATCCTCATGAACACAACAAATGCCGCCTTACAGAAAGTTTCCAATTGGATGGCAGGTAGGCATCTCTGTCTTGCACCAGAGAAAACTGAATGTGTCCTTCTAACTAAGAAAAGAAAGATGGATCCTATTGAATTTACAATAGAGAATGTGAGAATAAAACCTAACAGAAGCATCAAATATCTAGGTGTTTGGCTCGATACAAAGCTATCGTTCACAGAACACATTAAAAAAGTATCACTCAAAGCGGAAAGAACAATAACATCACTCAATAGTTTGATGCCAAACCTAGGAGGTCCCCGGTCATCAAAACGAAAAATATTAGCGAGCGTGGTATTGTCACAAATCTTGTATGCTGCCCCCGTCTGGCATAGAACCACTAACAGCAAGAAATTGAGAGATACACGGCTGCAAAGGAAAGCGAGCATAAGAATATCCATGGGTGGTTGGATGTAAGGATGGATGGATGGATGGAAGGAAGGAAGGACAGACGGAAGCACGGACGAACAGGCGGACGGATGGATGGATGGATGGATGGATGGATGGATGGATGGATGGATGGATGGATGGATGGATGGATGGATGGATGGATGGATGGATGGATGGATGGATGGATGGATGGATGGATGGATGGATGGATGGATGGATGGATGAATGGATGGATGGATGGATGGATATATAGATAGATGGTGGTGAACGCTATCAACGAAGTGTTGAAGATTGCCAGGGAAGCCGCAGCCTACCCATGGAAATACCAAAGATTTTGTGCGGTGATAACTTTAGATATTATAAATGTATTCAATAGTGCATCGTGGCAGATAATACTAGAGGAACTGAGAAGGCGAGGTATTGATAAAAGTCTGATATTATATTAAATTGAAGACAGCCAATGCCTCGAAGTAATGTGAAAACGGTTCCGAGGCTGCGACGGTTCAGAAGGGCCAGTTTCTGGCTAGCCCTATTAGCGCCAACTACGTCCTCATTAAAAAGATAGATAGATAGATCTCCTCAGGGGCTCACTCTGGTGGATTGCGACCACGCGGGTGCAACATCACACGCAACATTGAGACACACGCACAAGCATACACACCTATATCCATACACGCATACACCCTTTGTGGGCTTATACCTATACGCATACACGCCTGAGCTGGCCTCTACATGTTTTTCCTGTTTCCATGCCAGGCCTCTTTGCTATGCTTTCCACCTTTTAATCTTTCCTATCAGACCACTTCCTATACTATCGACTCTTGTTCTTTCTGACACCGACGCTATTAGGGTACCCGAGGGCTAGGTGACTTTTTACTTTATAACCTATTGAAAAACAAGAAAGCAAGATGACGACATGGCTACGAATACGGGCACAAACCCTGCCTGCATGGTAAAAACGGGAAAACCACAAAGAGAAAGATCAAATAAGCACGGAAAGAAAACTATCTGCGGGTGGGTCTAAAACCCCGGGAATCCCACCCTGTGGAAACCTCGACAGAGGTAACTACAGGCTACCCCATGTATACGGAGGGGGCAGCTTCTGCAAAAAAACTAGCAACCTCAAGCAAAATAACATTGAACCCTTTTACAAGAAGGAAGTCCCTAATGAGGACACCGTCGAGAGGGAGATCCTCTTCAGTACCCGACAGAAACGATGAGATGTCTAATAAAAATATGGACGGCATATTCCTTGGGGAAAACAACGTCCAAGCTAACGAAGAATTACAACCATTGAAACGAAGGTGAACATTGTCACAGAGTGGAGACAGAATGGGACTTCAAAGGAGGAATTGAACTTTAAAAGATCACTGGGGGCAATAGTGAAACAGACACAACTTCCACAAAAACTAGTTGCAGAGACATATTAGCGAAAAAAAGAGCTTAGTGAAATAAGCAGTAAGCCCATATACTACGCCAAACAAATAAAATGGTAGGACCAGCAAAAATGGTTTGAACCAACTGTAGGCGATGAAGGACTAGATGGGCAGCATGCAAAGACGCGACAGCGCCCATACAATATAATAAGTCACGAACTAAACTGGAACACAGGTTAACGCTGATGATATTGACTTATAATCGCAAAAGAATCGTCTCTATGAGGCCCACCCAAAATGGCAATTAAACAGCCACTGTAGTCATGAGGACGGAATGTGAGACCCGAATAGTAAAAAAAAGGAAAATAAGAATTATATGGATCCAGTGTAGGGTAAAAAAAGGATCAACCTGCATAGGTGAGTTAGATGGTCACATAAAAAAATTGTAAGAAAGAAGAACGATCTGAGATATGCTAAAAGCGCCTGAACGCCGGACATCAGGCTAGGGAGTGTATTAACTTACCTTACTGCAAGGAGGAGGGTCATAGAACGGATCAAACAAGGTGCCCTCAATACATAAGACTAATCAAAGAAAATACCAGAACACTATCAACTACGGGTAACATAACTAACTATGTCAATTAGCATACTACAAACAAACCTGTAAAAAGCAAGGGTTGCACACGACGTAGCCTATGTAACAGTAATAGAACGGAACCTGGATATCCTCGTGCAAAATCAACGGTGGATCAATGACAAAACAGTAGATATGGCTATCGTGCTCATAAATATGAAGGAAGAAGTAGCAGAAGTAAGTCCAGAGGCTGGCTTTATAAGGGCCAGGTTGAGCAGTTTCCAATTCTATTGCGTATATATCTCCCCGCACATACAATTCAAAGAATGCCGAAGGCGAGTAGATGCCATCATGAACGATTTCAGAAGAAAATCAGGAGAAAAAATAGGCGCTATAAATGCTAAATCTGTATGTGGGGCTCACCTTTTCAGGATAAAAGAGACTGGTTAGCCACCATGAACATAAATGTTTTGAACGATGGCAGAAAAGCGACTTACGCTTTCTTGCGATCATCTTCGAAAGGTTGACGTCATATGTTGCACAGGTAAGATATAAAGGGAAATTAAAAATGGGGAGGTGCTGGATGATGAGATTTTTACTGAACATAAATAAATCACTTTTGATATAGCAACGAAGGGGCATAAGGCTAAGCACGAAAGCGTAAAAGTTGAACCAGAGCCTGGGAACTGCTTAAAGAACTGGCAACCTCGAAAATTTCAGCTGGAGTCCGTAACGGAATTACACTAAGCTTCGAGTGAGGTATACAGAGCCAGCTTGACAAAAACCAAAAAACAACGAATACCTTCCTGGTGGAACGATGAAATCGCGAGAAAGAGAAACGATGGAGAGATCTCATCTCTGACTTCACAAGGCTCGTTTTCTTCTCTGTAACCAGTTTTGCCTTAACGATGCTGACAGTGGTGAAACTGATTGCAAAGAAGAATTTGGGGAGTCAATACAGTTAACTAATGTTATGCATTTGATACTACCACAAAAAAAATTCCTCACTTACTAGATTTTTCATTATATTTATTTTGATATATTTTGACATAGTGCCTGTAGTGGAAATAATTTAAAGTTTTTAATAAGAAAATGACGTTTTTAGCAATGCAGCAAGATTTATATGTGAATGTTCACCTTTTTAAATCAGTCGGTAAATAGTAATATAAAATAAAAACTGAATAGGACCTTTTCTCACTTGTGTATATAATAGTTTTTAGGTAAACAAATCAGAAGCTAATTCATGCCAAATAGTTTTTTGATTCTCTCAATTTGTATTTTCGGGATTATGTCACTTTATGATTAAGGCTATTAATTGTGCTTTTAAGCAAATCTGTAAGTGTAGGATTTTCACATTAAGATGGAGGTGACCTCAAATCTCATATTTAATATTTGTGGTAGACAATTCACTCTGAATATTGATGCCAATGAGCGATTTTATGTAGCATGAACATTGGCCAAATTAACCAGCTCTCCATATCTTCTTAGTATCTTCACTACAGTATTATCTGTGTACGTTTTTAATTTTTTGTTGATCTGCAAAATAATTACAAGGTAATTAGGCTCAGGTTGTAGTTCATGTTAATTATTGGTTGTTCTCCGTACTTGGTAAAACTGTTCCATACTAAATACAGACATATAGACTTCTTCTTTGGCTCCACAAGCACTTGTCTTCTCTGTACCAGGTTTTTCCTTCGACTGTATCGTCCAACAATCGTATAAAAGACAAAACCGGTGCAGAGAAAACACAAAAAAACAGGTACTTGTGAAGCCAGTATTTATTATACTTCATGTATCTAAGTAAACTCAAATATCTATTTAAAATACATGCAGTGAAATTTTGATCGTCTTTAGATATGTTTTTTGTTACAGTTTACTTAATTTAACAACCAGTAATACACATACACAAATAAGGTATGTATATGTAAATGGCAACGATATACAAAACAACGGTCAATGCTTGCAATGTAGGGCATAATATATGTGAGTGTAGCCTGCATACGAAAAAGATTGTAGTGATACAATAAGCAACTAGGTTGGTGAGAGAGAGGTAAATGTCAACAGATTGGCAAGTTGACATAAACTTCACAAATAATAACCAAATAGTTTTGACACTGATTGTCTTTTTAGCCAATTTTTATTTTTAAAAAATCGCTAATAGAGAGGTACCGATGGTGAGACTTGAAAAAATGGTTTCAAGTGAGCGCTAATTTAGCACCCGAAACCAAGGTTCGCTTGAATTTTTTTGAGGCATTTTAGAAGATAATCTTTAAACAAAATTGTGCAAATACAAGCACAAGCAGAGCTTTTTTTTGTAAGAAACCTATAATTTTGGCCACAAATGAAAAGTATAAGATACAGTCATATTGTCAAGCTTCCAGAATTCGAAGGGCCACTTGCTCCAGTTAGCTCACGCGCTGGCTACGTCCTTCACCACTAAAAACCAACAGTGAAGCCAGAGAAGTATTCTCCAAATCTGTATGGTAATAGATCGACAAAATAATTGTACAAGACAGTTAATGAGCTGTGTTGAAGGGAAAATGGAGAGACTGGTAAAGTAAGGATGACTCCAGCGGCAAAAGGGGATGTGATAACAGACTCGATCGAAATTGCAGAAAGGTTTAACGTGCACTACTCGCACATAGGCAAACAACTGGCCGACCGCGTAAATCACAGAAATGATTATAGGTGTAAAATAAAGGAGCTTGGACGCTCTGTATTTCCTAAGCCTATAACTGAGACTGAGATTGCTAGATATACAGAGGGTTTAAAAGTAAGTAAGTTCCCTGTAATACATGTAAGACGAAGTGAAATCCTAAAAAAAATTAAAGCTTCATTCACTGATATCATTAACTTACGTTTTTAACAGGGCCTTAGATAACGTTGTATTTCCTGATGCATTGAAGAGGGGAATTGTTATTCCGGTTTTTAAACAGGGAGATGTTTTATATGTGATTAATTACAGACCTATAACGTTAATACATACCTTAGCGAAATTCATAGAAATGGCAGTAAGGGAGAGAGTGGTGGATTTTCTCGATAAATAAGAACTAGTTTCCAACAGGCAGTTTGGTTTTAGAAAGAACAAATCTCCTGAGAATGCCATTCCGGCATTAACAGAAAATATATATGAAGCACTCAACACGAGCAAACCAGCACTATGTTTTCATTTTATTTAGCCAAAGCATTTGATACGGTGTGCCACCAAAAGTTATTAGAAAGCTGGAAAAATTGGATTTAGAGGAAATGCTTTAAAATTTCTCAAAGGATTTATTAATTAACAGAATCAACTGTGAATGTGAATGGTGTATATAGTCAATCACCCACAATTATATGCGGAGTTCCACAGCGCTCTATTTTAGGACCGGTGCTGTTCGTTATCTACTTGAATGATCTACTTACTTCACTCGACGACCAAAATATTATAAGCTATGCAGACAATACTATTCTATATTGTGAAGCCAAAACATGGGCTGATTTAAAGATAAAGGCTGAAAGTAAGTTAAGTAAAGTAAAGACGTGGTCTGGTTACAGAATGTTCACAGTTCATACCAACAAAACAATGTTTCTGGCTTTCACTTCGCACGTGAGTGGCTTACCTACGTTCCGTTTATTGAAAACTGAGGCAATTACTGTCACCAGAGAATCTTCGGTATCTTATATGTTACGGAACGATTAGCTGGGGAGGTGTACTTGGTAACTACTTGGGCCCACTTAATACAGTGCAAAAATAGGTACTTAAAATAATTTATGGTAGATCGAGTATATCTGCCACTGAGACATTGTTTAAGGAAGCAGATGTAATGGATACTAGATAATTATATAAGTTAAAATGTTTGATTTATGGACACCGAAACCCCAGTAGGTTGGGTCACCCTCAACACGGATACGATACGAGATGTCAATACTTTGTTGGTGTAAGACCAATAAAATCTGTGGATAAAAGAAGCTTCTTCTACACAGAAGCAAAGTTTTACAGTCAGTTTTTTGGGGCATTATAAATCTTTTGGTGGGTTCAAGAGACTTATTAAACACTGGACTAGTTGGATGGATATGAGCAAGCTGCATCTTGACTTAAATGGTTAAGAATCATGCGGTTGGGTGCGTACTGCATTGCCAATGTTGTCAGAGCTCCTGCTAGTCCACGTTGCTTGATTTGTCATCAGGTCATATATTATATAATTTATGTTACTTTTTTATGTTGCCTTTAAGTTGGTTTGTGATTGTTTTCTATTTTATTTATATATTTCAGTGCCTTAGGCAGAACTGAGTTTGAATTTGTTTAATTTTGTTTAATTTTACCATATATTTTAGTCTTTAAGAATTTTTTAAGTTGTGGCGTTATTTTTTTGTTGCTTCTCTTTTTATCTATATACAGTGTGGAACAGCCAAATGGAATAAATTCGATAACGGATAAATGAGGGCGTGTTGGGAAAAACGCTTGGACACGTCGATTTGTATTTTTAACTGCGCATCTTTTTCAAGAAAAAAAAATTATATAGGGTGCGTCATGTGACAGTGGCCAATACCAACTTTCTTATTTTAAATACAAGCCCCTGTATATTATTAATTTTTTGGATTCTTCAGAAAATTCTAGACATAATTCATGTACAATGTCCTATACCTATCTTCAACTGTTTCGGAAATATTAAGTATTTTCAGATTTATTACAAAAATTAACCTTAAAAATAGAAAATTATTTTATTTCACAAATTCTAATAAGAAATACTGATTATTTCTTAATAATTTAAAAAAACAAAAAAAAATTAATGTCAATGTAGTAAATGTTCAAAATGCTCGCCACGAACATCTTGGCAACATGCTAATCTGGTATAGAAATGTCTTCTAACATTACTCAACATCTCAGGCGTGACTGATCTAATCGCAAGCGTGATTCGTCTTTTTAAGTCATCTAAGTTGAGGGGCTTAGTTTTGTATACAATACTTTTGACATATCCCCACAAAAAGTAGTCTAATAGCGACAGATCAGGAGATCGTGCTGGCCATTCTATCGATCCGCGCCTCCCTATCCACCGATTTGGAAAAATTTGGTTCAGGTACTGCCGGACATTGATTTGGTAATGGGGCGGTGCTCCATCTTGCTGAAACCATATTTTATTGGCAGGAACTTGTGGGTTTGCTGGATCTGGATATAAGTTTGTCAAAGCTGGCACGACATTATTTTGGAGCAGTTCTAAATATTTATCCCCATTCAAGTTGCCATCAATGAAAAAGGGACCTACGATATGATTTCCAACAATTCCTGCCCAAACATTAACTTTTTCAGGATATTGCGTATGTTCCTCTCTCATCCAATGAGGATTCTCATTAGACCAATAGCGGCAATTTTGACGATTAACATGACCGTGAAGTGTAAATGTGCTCTCATCAGAAAAGAAAACATCTTCTAATTGGATCACATTGTTATCTAACATTGCCATCATTTGTTCACAAAAATACGTTCTCCTATCGAAATCGTCCTCCATGAGCTCCTGAGTTGGTATCATTTTATAGGGATGCATTTTACTTTCCTTTAATGTTTGAAAAATTGCTGTGTGGCTAACGTTGAATAGTTGGGCTGCTTGTCGACCAGAAGTATGTGGGTTTTCTTGAAACTCAAGCGTAATATCCAATTTCGTATCATCACTTACTGCATTGGCAGCTACTTTTTTTATCTGTCTCACATGACCAAGCTCGCGAAACTGCTTTTCTATTTTGCTAATTGTTCCTTGGGATACAGGCGGCAAATTTGGAAATTTTTCGTGAAATAAGCGAGACACTTCCATCTGTGTCCGTGTGTTATCTCCATAACCAATCATTTGTAGAATGGTTATTTTGTGCATTTCTGTTAAATGAACCATTTTTCTGATATTATTATGTACAGTTAACGAAATTCAAACGACAATAGCACTGACACTAATCACTACTGTCATGCAGGCAGACAACAAGTTGCTAAGGCTACGAGTTTTATACGAACAGAAAGAAAACTGTTTTTGTTTTTGTTTCATTTCATATCAGTAAAAAGAAACGAGGGAATGGTTTTTGTTTACTTTCTCATTATCAAGAGCTGAATGGGAAATAAGTATTGAATGCAATGTAGCGAATTTGTGAAACAAAATAATTTTCTATTTTTAATGTTAATTTTTGTAATAAATCTGAAAATACTTAATATTTCCGAAACAGTTGAAGATAGGTATAGAACATTGTACATGAATTATGTCTAGAATTTTCTGAAGAATCCAAAAAATTAATAATATACAGGGGCTTGTATTTAAAATAAGAAAGTTGGTATTGGCCACTGTCACATGACGCACCCTATATAATTTTTTTTTCTTGAAACAGATGCGCAGTTAAAAATACAAATCGACGTGTCCAAGCGTTTTTCCCAACACGCCCTCATTTATCCGCTATCGAATTTATTCCATTTGGCTGTTCCACACTGTATAGTAGTACTTTGGCGCTATGTTTTTATAGTTTTATTTATTTTAATTTAGATTATTTCTTATTTCATTTGTAATGTAATGCATTTTTGTGGTTCTCCAATTTTAGTCTTGTTAAGTTAGCCAGTATTTTAGTATATGTTATATTTAAATTTTTAGGCTGTGGTCTCCTACGAATATAAGAACATTGATCAATTTCGGTACAAGTTTGATTTTTATCTTTGTCACATGTGTATTTTTTTCTTCCATAGAGATACACTGTTATGTGTTATATGTAATTTTCTATTTACTTACATCATGCTTCGGCTTCAGTAAGATAGGGATTCTTAACATCCGTTATTCCTTATTCTAATATATATATATATATATATATATATATATATATATATATATATATATATATATATATATATATATATATATATATATATATATATATATATATATATATATATATATATATATATATATATATATGTATCCGACCGATTACTTACTCAAAAAATATTAAACTGAGTTCAATGAAACCTGGCACATATCTTCATTTTGTTAAGACCGCGGACGAGTTTGTTATCAAGCCCGGTCGGAACAGTTTTTCTATAAAAAAATACTTTTCTCAAGAAAAAAATTATATTCCAAAAACTAACAAAGTTATCTTGATGAAATTTGCTAGATATGTTGCCCGGACACATACCAAAACTAAACTTTCTAGGCTTATAGCAAATTAACTTGTTCAAATTTGAACCATTTAATGAAAATTCGCTACTCGACCTTTTTTAAACAGAAATGTGTGTTTAAAGCGACTTGCAAAAAATTAAAGCATATGTGTTTTCAAGACTGAATTTAAACAAACTTATTTTGAGATTGCGTAGTAAGAATATTTGTATATTGTTTCATGAAGTGAAGGCTGGAGCATGTGATGAGCACTGATAAGTACACCTGAAGAACCTAAATCACCACAACACATCTTTTTAAAAACCTGATGATCGTTTCACTAACAAAGTAAGCGTCACCAGATGATGTTTTTTTTTCGTCCGCTGATGACGCTAACTTTGTTAGTGAAACGATCGTCTGGTCTTTAAAAATATGTGTTATGGTAATTTGGGTTCTCCAAGTGTACTTATATTCGTATCAAATTATTTAACAAACTGCTGTTTTTTGTCAATTGTAAACATTTTAAGACAAATGCTTTAAAATTGATATATTTCAAGATATTAATCTTAAGGTTTATTATTAGCAATTACTTTACAGAATGCTCCGATTTCCAAGCAACAAATGAAGAAATCAGGGATAGAAAGCAATTAGACCTTCTCAAAAATGGCCTATAAATTTCAACAAACACTTGAGGAAATTTAATTAAGGTAATCTCCGGTTGCAATCACGATTTATAGGGAGAAAGGCTGAGAGAATATTCCCTAAATATGACAGTAAGGAGACGTGACGCAGAATTTTAAGACGCTAAATAACAGAGCAGCGTCCCTTTAAAATCATGTCTTTATCATAAATAATATAACCAAATCAAGGTCACTGTCTCTTATGAAATTATAGTACGTTTATAAATTAGGTAAAACCGCATCTAAATCTAAGATTCTGGAATATGTTATTAGTATTTGGTAAAATACAGGGTGTTTCAGCTCGTACCCGACATACTCCTATGCGTGATTGGCGATATGAGGCTGCTTCTGGAAGTCCACATAAAAATGTTATTCGGCCCCTCGTGTTTAATATACAGGGTGATTTGTGTTTTTTGTGAATTTTCATAGGGCTATACTTTAGGCTTTTAGTAAAGTTTTATTAGAAAATTCACTAATAGAGATGTAACGATGGTGAGACTTCCGGAATTTTTTTTAAATGTGCGCGAATTAGGGCCCCTTCGATATTTTTATATGTTTATATGTATATATATATATATATATATATATATATATATATATATATATATATATATATATATATATATATATATATATATATATATATATATATATATATATATATATATATATATATATATATATATATATATATATATATACATACAGGGTGATTCGTTATGCAATGGGCACAGAACGTATGCGTGTAGAGGACCTCAAAGCATGCTGGTTTTTTATACAAAATTTTTCTTTGGCGCCCATGGTTTGTGAGATATTGACCTCGGTAGATTCTTTAATAATTAAAGAAGCAGCTGTATTGTAAGAATGCTCCAACGTTGAACAACCAAATTTGGTAACTGCTTTTCTTTTATCAACATCCTTATTTGGTAAAAATTGGCAAAAAGTGGATATAAACTCAAAAAGGGGGGAATTAGGGTTGGGTCGCCTCCTTAACTGACATTGTTTTTTAAACCATAACCTAATTAAAAGCTAAAGTTTTATAGGAAATTAATTTTTGTACCATTTTTTCCTCTTGTCAAATTGTCGACAAACGACCCATTTTTGAGAAAATTGAGATTTTTAGAGTCGAGATCAAAAGAAAATTATGTCCCTCAAACACTTTGTTATATATTATCATATCTGAAATTTAAAAAACGCTATAAAAAGCTAATCAATAAAAAAAGACTCAAGATATTGCTCAAAATTGCATCAATTTTCTTTCTCATAAAAAATGCTGGTGGGCGCGTTCATGTAGTGAACGCACGAATTAAGGAGGGTCTTCTAGACAGTATTGAAAGTGAGCCTCAAACCAGCACCAGACGACTAACCATGCAATCTCATATAAGACAGCCGACGGTCCAGAAAATTATCCGAAGCAATCTGCTGCATCATCCTAAAAAAGTGCAAGAACTTCAGATTTAGGGGTAAGAGTGTTTTTTTAACTTTCTCTGCCATCAGAACATTTATTTTCTCGAGACCATTATTTTTACGGATGAAGCTTGCTTTACAAGGAGAGGAGTTACGAATGTGCACAACTACCATGAATATTCTGATGTAAATCCACATGCCACAGTAACCCACTATTACCAAAGAGAATTTTAAAAAAATTTGTGGACAGGTATTGTTAGAGGACATATGGGGTAGGCCGGTTTTTTTCTGCATAGTTGGACGCCTCCACCTTTCACTACCAATGATCGTGGATTTCTTAACCTATCGATGGATAGGTCGTGGAATTAAATGCCATCAGCATTGGCCAAGACGATCACCAGACTTAAATAAATGTTACGTTTTTCTCTGGGATGCTTTAAAAGAATCTGTGTCTTTGAGACCAGTTCAAACTGAGGATGAATTGTGGAGTCGCATCAATATAAAGTGGACTATTATTAAAAGAGACATCTAATTACTTAACAGAGTCTACTTTAATTTTCAACGAAGGGTGCAGTTGTGTGTGAGACAAAATGGAAGTCATTTTGAAAAATCTCTTAAGTGTTTTTTTATTGTTTTTTTCTTTATTAGTTTTTAATCAAGTTTGTTAAATTTCAGATATGTGAATGTTTAATAGAGTCTTCAAGGGACATAATTTTGTTTTTATATCAGCTGTAAACTTCTCAATATTCTCAAACATGGGCGGTTTGTGGAAAAAATTACAAAAAAAGAAAACGGCACAAAATTCAATTTGCTATAAAAGTGATGAACTTTAACTTTAAATTAGGTTAGTGTTTAAAAAACCATGTCATTTTAAGGGTGATCCACCCCAATTCACTTCTTTTTGAGTTAATATCCACTTCAAATGTTTGTCAAATAACGATGTTGATAAAAGAAAAACACCTACCAAATTTTTGCTTGTTCTATGTTGAGGCATTGCTGCAATACAGCTGTTTCTTGTAATTATGAAAGAATCTTCCGTGGTCAATATCTCAGCAACCATGGGCGTCAGACAAAAATTTTATATAAAAATTCAGCATGTTTTGAGCTCCTCTACACGCATGCATTCTGTGTTCATTGCCTTACGAATCACTCCTGTATATATATATATATATATATATATATATATATATATATATATATATATATATATATATATATATATATATATATATATATATATATATATATTTACAGCGTAGCCCATTATTCTGGGATTCCTCGATATCTCCTACGCTATTCAAGTTATCAAAAAAATTTGAAAACAAAGGTTGCTTTGTTTTTGAAACTGTATAACCCAAAAATATTTTAAACTATACAGCATCTCCCATAAGTCACCGGCAGCATGCAACTTTGATATTTTAAATAGAACACCCTATATATTATTACACATTTAGATCCTACGTAAAATTTCAATGTTACTTTATATAAGGTACCATATATTATAAATTATTAGTTTTTGAGTTATTCAATTTTTTCAAAAAAATTTGACACTTGCACAGGTTTGCAAAAAAGCGAATTCTTCCTCTGCAAATAAAGATATCAAGATGTTTCTTGTTGTAAGCTTAAGCTTAATATTCCTTAACTACGGGTAAAATGTTATATTTCGATTTGCATTATACAGGGTGTTTATTAAAAACTATTTTTTTTCAAACGAAACACCCTATATATTTTTTCTGAATCTTATGGAGAATTCAATTCTGCATCGATCTATTGTGCATACTATATACCTATTACATATAGTTTTAAAGTTAAAATCAACTCTTTATTTTATTGGGTCGAATTAAATAGAGTCTCTAATTAACTAGTAGGCTTTGACATTATTTAGTCAATTTGGCAAACAAATACTATCAAAATATATTCTTATAGATAGTTGAACTTGTAATAACTTACTCTATCTATAACAGCAAAGAATATCTTAAGGTATTGTCTGTGTCTTATAGGAGTTGCTTTAAATTTAGCAAAAAATTAACATTACAATGTGAATAGTTTATTTACTAGAATTTCCGTCGTTTTATTGGATAACAAAATGCCTCGAAGGCCTATTACTTTTGATTAAGGAAAGGTCAACTGAAAAAGATAGATGGTTTGTAAATGAATTAATAAATCATAATAGGTAGGCTATGACACTTGAGAAATTAAAATATTCTGACAGAAGCATTAAACTGACACAAAGTTCTTGTGTTGTTAATTGTGATTAAGTACGCGTGCATATTAAAATCAATTTCAGTAAAGAAGAGCTTGCAGATATGGTGTTTATATTAGGAGAGTGCCATATGAACTGTTTTCTGACTTCAAGGGTTTACAGAGAGCGGTATCCAGAAATGAGATCGCCGAAAAAAAGGCATTTCAAAAGTGGAAGCAAATATTTGAGGAAACCAGTAGTTTTTCTTACAATAGACATAAGGGAACTAACTCTGTATTAGCTGAAGCTGTACATGAAGATGTATTGCTGGCTGTAATAGAAGAACCTCAAAGAAACGCCAACGATGTGAGTGAGTACTTAGAAATTCCTAGAACATCAGTACAAAGAATAATTAAAACGAACAAGTATCATCCCTACCGTATATGTGTCACCCAATATATAAGTGATCAGGATCACCAGCTAAAGGTTACATTTGCTCTATGGGCACTCCAAAAAGTGAATACAAATGTCAGTTTCTTTGATAAACTATTATTCACTGACGAATGTACATTTCATAGCAATGGTTTATTAGATAGACACAAGTATCATCATTATGCAATAGAAAATCCCCACGTAACACTGGCATTTTATAACCAGCATAGATGGACCATAAATGTATGGGCTGGTATTTTTTAGCACTACCTTATTGGACCCCACTTCTTTGATGAACGTCTTACTTGGGCTCAGTATTTATAATTATTAAGAACTATTCTTCCCGATCTGGTAGAAGACATTCCTTTGGAAATAAGGCGAGACATGTGGCTTCAGTATGATGGGGCTCCAGTGCATTTCACTCGACCCATTATTCAATTCCTAAATGAAAAGTACCCAAATAAAAGGATTGGCTGAGGAGGTATGACTCTTTGGCCGGCGAGATCAACTGATATTAGTAAATTAGACTTTTTTCTTTGGGGTTTTCTGAAACATACTGTTTATAATATACCTGAACAACACAAGAAGACATGTACCAGCGCATAAGCAATGCCTTTTTGCAGAAATGTTGTCGAATGTAGGATGCAATTTCATAAATAGATTAAATCTTTGTGTACAGCATAATGGAAATGCATTTGAGCCTTTCATTAATAAATTTTTTGTTGACTATTACATTATTATATTGACTATTATTTAATTATTACAGTGTTTACTAGTTTAAATAATTTAATCATGAGTGATATTTTCCCGTAAACTCCATATTTAATTGTTTAACATATTTAATAGAATACTTGAAGCCAATCTAATATAGTAGTTTTGTATAACATGTATTACTCCGAGAATACGAACTTTTATACCATCTTTTTCAATTGACCTTTCCTTAATAAAAGGTAAGTTCATAAGATTGTTTACTAAAATAGGCCTTCGAGGCATTGAGTTATCCAATAATAATAATAATAATAATAATAATAATAATAATAATAATAATAATAATAATAATAATAATAATAATAATAATAATAATAATAATAATAATAATAATAATAATAATAATAATAATAATAATAATAATAATAATAAATTTACTAAATAATGCCAAAGCCTACTAACTAATTAGAGACTATTTAATTCGACCCAATAAAATAAAGAGTTGATTCAAACCTTAAAACTATATGTAATAGGTGTATAGTATGCACCATAGATCGATACAGAATTGAATTCTCTATAAGATTCAGAAAAAATATACAGGGTGTTTCATTTGAAAAAAAAATAGTTTTTAGCGTCTGAAATATGACAAAGCGAACAGTCTAGATAAACACCCTGTATATTGCAAATCGAAGTATAACATTTTATCCGTAGTTAAGGAATATTAAGCTTAAGCTTACAACAAGAAACATTATGATACCTTTATTTGCGGAGGAAGTATTAGGTTTTTGCAAACCTGTGCAAGTCTCAAAAATTTTTGAAAAAATTGAATAACTGAAAAACTATTGATTTATGACATATAGTACCTTACATAAGTTAACATTGAAATTTTACGTAGGATCGAAATATGTAATAATATATGGGGTGTTCCATTTAAAATATCAAAGTTTGCATGCTGCCGGTGCCTTATGGGACATGCTGTATAGTTTAAAATAATTTTAGGTTATACAGCTTCAAAAACAAAGCAACCTTTTTTTTGATAACTTGAATAGCTTAGGAGATATCGAGGAATCCCAGAATAATGGGCTACCCTATATATATATATATATATATATATATATATATATATATATATATATATATATATATATATATGTATATATATGTATATATATATATATGTATATATATATATATATATATATATATATATATATATATATATATATATAAAATAAAGGCCTCTGGAGAGTTTCCATGCATCTCGATTTCTTGCAGAACCTGGCTAAATTACTGACTTATGCAAAAAATGCATCTTTCTTAGATTCTTGTTACGTCACCACGATTCTTATTTTCGTCATAAATGATAGGGTCCATGTCATTTTGCATCACCCAAAACACGTGTTACGTCATACAATTATATTTTAAGCATCCATGAGGTCCTGCCTCATGAAATTTATCGTTTTTTCACATCAAAAAAAAAACTTTATATCCGGGGTGGGAATATCATGATCGCACGAATCAAAAATACATAGAAGATCGCTCATAATAAAAATATCAGCTACATTGCCACACTTCAAAAAATGTGTATTACTGAGCCAAATTGTCGGCGTTCACCAAATAAAAAAAATCATGATATTATTATATGAGGAATCCACTATTATTTGTAACACTTGCTCTTTCAATTAAACATAGTGCTGCAAATTGAAGCATAACTGGCACATAGTTGTGATAATTTATTCGCTTCAGAAACACATTCTCATGTAATGAATTTAGGGTCCATGACTTGACCACAAAGCAAATATTTGTATTCCTGTACTCATAAACATTTAGGCGTTATATAACTCGAGTTTTATTGAAAAAATCTCAATTTTTTCCAAATCACCCCTTATTTATCCCCTATCACCTAAAGCGATCTTACCCAAAATCAATTCGAAGCGTTCCTTTGTCGGCTGCTAACTGGATACCAAATTTGAAGATGATATCACAATTCGTTCGAAACTTATTGTGCCTATTAACAGATAGACGTCCATGGCGACACACCGACAGACCGACCGACCGACAGACAAAAAAATGTTGTTCCAGAATCAAGTTTTTTATATGTTGTGAGACTTTTTACGCTGTTTTAGCTACCAAAAAGGCCGAAATTTTTGTCAACAATATTCCACATGCACACATGCAACCCATAATTTAGTTTCAGCACAGAATACCAGGTGTTTGATGAAATTACAACTTTTCTAATAAATAAACACTAAAACGTTATATTTATTATATTACTCGAGTTTTAACGAATCAATATCACTTTTTACCAAATCACCTCCCATTCATCCTCTACCCCCTAAAGCGATTTTACCCACAAACAAGCCAAACCGTTCGTTTGTCGAGAGCTAACTGTATGTTAAATTTGAAGACGATATTTCAGTTCATTATAAAGTTATCGTGGCTACAAACAGACAGACACACAGACCTAAAGACCGACAGATCGACAGCCAAAAAAATTGTTCTTTTCCAAATCATGTTTTATGTATGTATTGATAGTTCTTACGACGTTATTGCGAAATTTTTTTTGCCAATGCGATACTTCCACACGTTGTGACGCTGTGTAAATAATTTAATGAGCTACTATTTAAAAATGATTGATAAACAGTTTGATAAACAAGTCAGATATTAGAGGGGATTCTGAGAGACTTTTTTACGATGTCTTAACGTATAAAATGCCTTTCACAATAAATACCATTGCAACCTTGAAGAGTTTACGCAAATAAATCCAAGGCTAATTTTGTTGATGAGAATTGAAATTTTTTCGTTAAAACTCCAGTAATATAACGTTTTTGAGTTTGTTTGTAGGACTTTTTTTGTTGCTAAAACGGCGTAAAAAGTCTCAAAAGATACAGAAAACTTGATTCTCGAACAAAAATTTTTTGGTCTGTCGGCCGGCAGGTTTGTTGGCCCGTACGTCTGTCTGTTAGTAGGCGCAAAAACTTTCGAATGAATTGAGATATCATCTGCACTTTCGATATGCAGTTAGCACACTACAAAAAAATTCGTCGATTGTTCTTGGGTAACGACGCTTCAGGAGGTGGGCGATAAATGAGGTGATTTTGTGAAAATTCACATTTTTTCTTTAACTCAGGTAATCTAATGTTTGAAAAGTTTATAGGTACAGGAATACGAATATTTTCTTTGTGGTCAAGTGATGGACCCTAAGTTCATTTCATGAGAATGTCTTTCTAAGAAGAGTAAATGATCACAGCTATGTGGAAGTGATGACTCAACTTACAGCACCATTTTTATTGCTTCAGGTTTTCTCATGACTTGTCGTTTTCTTCTAACATGTGGTCGTTCTTCCAATTTAGATTTATACATTTTCTTAACCTGATTTTAAGTAAACGACTGATTTAGTTCCACGAAAAGAGCGCGATATACGTTAAAGATACATATCTTTCTCTCTTCCATCAAACCTCTCGTCAACTAAACAGCCGAACCCTGTCACTGTCCAAGAAAACATTAGTGTTGCTTAAATAATATAAACTATTTGGAACTACTACCTATTTATCTTGTGTTAAGTATTTTGCTTGTTTCATAACCTAGCTAAGTCAAGCGAAAAAGATGTAGCTAAAGTAGAAAATTTTTACTGGTAATATTTGTTCTTAAAATAATGTAAATAGGTCTTGATTATTGTCCTAGTAATAATAACTAAAGTATTAAAATGTCTCTTTTATTGATTAGACCCAAAGAAATCTTGCTTTTAAAATTTTACTGGTATTTATGTGACTATTTAAAATCGTATTAAAATTTGAGGAACCTTTCAAGGTTTAGGTATCACTGGTAACAACAGCTCTCGAAAGTGTATATTAAGCTTCAACGTAATAAAAATAAAGTACGTCCATCATTACAAAATAAATATGTATAGTGAATACAGACGTAGACACTTTTTCCGTGGCTTCACAGTTGCCTATATTATGTCTATAAATCATCATGATGCCGTAAAGCGGCGAAACCGGTTACAGAGAAAAGGTCTCTACGTCTTTATTTGACATGGGACGGTTTCATCAAGTAAAAGCAACAACAACTGATCAAGACTCAAGAATGCAACTACAAAAATGGTCTCTACTTTAATGGCGGCAAAGACAGAATCTTGGTGTACAAGATATAAGTGGTACTCACCATCGACATACAGTGTGCTTTCGCTGCTTGATAAACATTTGAACAAGCCACTGCAATGACTTTTATCTTTGTTACAAGAAAACAAGTTTCCGCTGCGATATGCCTTTCCCGTCGTAGACGGCGTAACAGCTAGATCAAATATATTATAAGGCTGTATTCGAATATCATTAGAAAAAAGCTTAATCGTTGTGTTAAACTGGTAATAGAACTTGCTTTTCTTGTTTGTGAAAAATTTGCAAAGAGGGAGTCTCACTCGGGAGAAAATAATCTCGAGGAAGCAATTGTGAGGTTTTGTGCGAAAATGGATGTTTTTCCCATCTTACCCTAACACGGTATGGAGTTGTAAATCTGCCCTTAACGAATTGGGCAGCTGTAATGAGGTGTCGCTGGTCTGGATAATGATGGCAACGTTGCGGCAGACGCGCTTGCCAGGAGTGGTGCCCAGTGTGACTTTGTCGGACCAGAACCGGTGCTGGGAATAACATCTTGCACAGCAAAACGCACCTTAAAGACCTGGACAGATAGAAGGACAATTCAATATTGGCAAAATCTTCCAGGATTAGCTTACTCTAAGGCCTTCATAAATGGCCTGTCTGAGTCAAGGGCTAAGAAACTTCTAGAGTTGAACAGACAACAACTGAGTACTCTAGTCGGCCTGTATACAGGACACTGTCGCTTGCGGCATCACATGCACCGTATTGGGATCGGTCAGGAGACCGAGTGCCGGCTGTGTATGGAGAATGACGAAACAGCAGAGCACGTGCTGTGTTCCTGTCCGGCAGCGGATAGGACTAGACGCCTGCTCTTTGGCAAGGTAAAGCTTGCTCCAGAGGATCTGGATCAACTTTCGCCCGCAAAGGTTATCGACCTCTGTAGGAGGCTGGATTTGTTAGGCGAAATATAGACATTAGGCGTGAGCCACAATAGACCTTATGGTCGCGGTGGAAGGACCGATATGGACCACTCACAACTAACCTAACCTAACCTACCCTAACACAAATATGGTGAATTTGTGTTAGTGTAAGATAGCATCAATAAACTCTTATTGTTCATGGTTCCTCATGCTCAATGTTATATTTTCTAACATGCATTAAGAATAACTTTTTTTATAACTTGTATGCACCAACTTCAAAGGACTGAAAGGTTTTTTAGCGAATTTTTTTTTTAATGGCAAGACTTTGCAGGAATGTGTTCAACTGAGCGCGAATTATTTTTTTGCTATTAATTGCTTTTATGAGTTCATTAGCCAGCTCTACCGAACCAGTTTTTTCTTTTTAAATTTAATTTTTCCGAAAAAAAAAATTGTGTCTCAAAAAGTAACAAAGCTACTTTAATAAAATTCAGTTGTTGCGTTGCCCTCGTATATACCTTACTACTGACAAAAACTCAACTTCCTAGGTTTATAGAAAATTGAGTTATGCAAATTTGAAGCATTTAATGAAAATTCGCTACCATAACGCACTTGCTGCGCCCGGAATATATTTATTGCACTCTACTGCATCGCCTAAATATCACGTGTCAGACTTTATATTCTAGTGCATGTAAGACCAATTCACAGCCGTTGTTTTTTGTTTTTAACGTCGGTCTATTTCCGCGACTATAGCCAATCACCGATGCCAGGGAATAGTTTCATCTCACTATCCTGGAAACTGTTCCACACCCCTGCCTTTCTGTAAGGATTGTAGGGATCTTTAACCTATGCAACATTGCATGTACACGGGACCGACGACTTTACGCCCCCTCCAAAGGGCGGAACGTGCCAACGTTCAACTTGCTCAAGTACAATGCCACAACCTCAGTTGATGTTAATTTTACAGTATGCACTGAAAAAGTGAAAGGACAGCCCTACGATCGAACCCGGTACACTTCGGTTCAGAGGCACAGGTTCTTACCACTTACCACAAAGGCTCTAAATTCACACCTCAACTATTTCTTACACACAAATCACAATATTTAATGAAAAATAGTTGAGTGGTTTTTGCTCCACCCAATGTTCAGAGGTCCATGGCGGTATTTTTCAACACTTGCTACAAGAAGACAATGATTAGAACAATGTGTGAAAAATATTACATGAGGCTATAACTTAAAAAGAAGGGAAAGGCGGTTAAAAGTTTATATGCTTATTCATATTTTAATACACACACGAAATTTCCCCCATACTCGCACTGTATATTGAGAATAGGCGACAATGTAAAACCTACATTGGGCTATACTGCTTATCAAAAACAACAAACATAACAGGGAGCTTTAAAAAATTAATATTTAGCTAAGAAAAAACTATATTACATTTATTGTAGGTTGATTAGTTTAAAAAAATTATATTTATATAATGAGTGACACTTTATAGCGATTTGCATTGATTTACTTTATACAGCCCTTTAGTTATAAAAAGATCCAGGCTATAAATTTTTGTACATGCGAGGTGTGAAAATGACATTTACTAGTTGATACCCAGATATAAAGTGGAGCACCCGAATAACCTGAAGGGTCGTCTTTTACTACTGGTGATGAAGTGAGGTAACATCCGTCCTTATATTGATTTATGTTTTTGCCAATATGAAAAATTTATAAATGCGGGCACCAATTTGGTCGGGATTTATGGGCTTTAGAACAGTTTATTTGGAAAATGATGTCGTAACTCGCTGGATTGTTTTATATTGCTTTTGTTTTCGAAAGGGCTTAAAAAGCTGTATGTTTCAATGAAATCTGAATAAATATGAATAAAAAGCCACATTCAACAGTTCAATAACTTGTTAGATCTCGCATTTCATGTCAGTAGTCATGAACTTCAGAAAATAACCATACTAACCATAACAAAATTAGACATGGATTTAAGCCAACAGAAGAGTAAAAAAGTTTCAACGCATCAAGTGCGTTATGGTAGTAAATTTTCATAACAACGTTTTAAATAGCAAATATGCGTTTTTTTTTTTTTCAAGAAAGCATGCATCTAATTTGGTTATCAACCTATATAGTAGAAACAATGTACCATATTTCATCTTTTTTGTTTGAAAGTGTAAACATTTTTCGAAAGTAAAATTAAAATGGTCTCGAAGAAACTAGTTTCCCGGCTAACGAACCTTATAGGTTAATAGCAAATTGAGCTATTCAAATTTGAAGCATTTAATAAAAATTCGCTACAATAACGCACTTGTTGTGTCCAGAATTTCTTTCCTTACAAATATGCATTATAATTTGGTGGTCAAAATTCAATACATTAAAGATCAGCTCAGAACTGGTAGAGGCCGGGGGTCTTCGCCTATCTATTTACAACAAAGCATTGTTTAAAATATTTGGACTGAGTCGATTTTCCTAAAAATTCGCTACAACGCACTTGCTGCGTCCTGAATTTCTTTTTTTTCTTTCGTGAATGTTATGTATTACGTGGAGTAAAGCCTAGCTTAACATGCTAAAATGCCCCAATGCCGCAAAACATTTCAATTTGATTAAACTTAAATCCTTATTTAGAGGCACACACCTAATAAATAGTGTTTTTGCGAATTAGGTATTTGCATAAATTAAAAGTTCTGTAAAAAGTTACGGAAATTTACCTAAAAGAAGAAAAATATCGTAAAATCATTATTTAAACAAAAAGGTAACTGCACACAGTGTTCGCAGGCGGTCACCCATCCACGTACTGACCGCGCCCGAAGTTGCTTAACTTCAGTGACCGAGCCGATGTACTCAACGTGGTATTGCTGGTGCCTGTTTGGCATAATTTATTTAAGGATCTTAATTAACCGCTGCATTTACTAAAAACTACTGCCAAATCATAAGAGGATGGGTCTATTTCAAATGAATTTTCTGCAAATATTTTAGTAAAACGGAGGACAATGATGGTTGAAGCTGTAACTTAAGGCTTTGTAAAACACATTTATTATGAAATTTGATTTAGATAGACCGTATTTGTTTCAGGTTCTCAGTCTAAAAATTGCAAATTTTGACGTTTCAAATCGCGACTCTGATATTCATAGAAGAAAAACTATAAAATTTTCAAAGTAATGTTTCTGTAATTTCTTGACTTTTTTGCGCCAAGAAAACATAATCTTTGTCTGTATTCTACAATACATCTTGTTATCCACACAAAGTGTTTTAGTTTTGTGCATTTCTCTGGTCATCAGTGGCACCCAAAATATTTTTTTAAACGTCTATATTTTTTTCCTTTAAACCTAGAGTCTGAATTTTGGCACGTAGTGTAAGTTTAACAGAGTAAACCTAAGTGCCAAATTTGGTTGCCAGAGATTCGTTATTTTTGGAGATACAAAAATTTTCCGAAAGAAAACTCAAAACTTTTCAGGAGAGACTGGTCCGATTTTCCTGTCTAACGAACTTTCATGAAAATCGGTCCATTATTTTTTGAGTTATCGGTACGATAACTAGACATGGATTTAAGCCAACAGAAGAGTAAAAAAGTTTCAACGCATCAAGTGCGTTATGGTAGTAAATTTTCATAACAACGTTTTAAATAGCAAATATGCGTTTTTTTTTTTCAAGAAAGCATGCATCTAATTTGGTTATCAACCTATATAGTAGAAACAATGTACCATATTTCATCGTTTTTGTTTGAAAGTGTAAACATTTTTCGAAAGTAAAATTAAAATGGTCTCGAAGAAACTAGTTTCCCGGCTAACGAACCTTATAGGTTAATAGCAAATTGAGCTATTCAAATTTGAAGCATTTAACAAAAATTCGCTACAATAACGCACTTGTTGTGTCCAGAATTTCTTTCCTTACAAATATGCATTATAATTTGGTGGTCAAAATTCAATACATTAAAGATCAGCTCAGAACTGGTAGGGGCCGGGGGTCTTCGCCTATCTATTTACAACAAAGCATTGTTTAAAATATTTGGACTGAGTCGATTTTCCTAAAAATTCGCTACAACGCACTTGCTGCGTCCTGAATTTCTTTTTTTTCTTTCGTGAATGTTATGTATTACGTGGAGTAAAGCCTAGCTTAACATGCTAAAATGCCCCAATGCCGCAAAACATTTCAATTTGATTAAACTTAAATCCTTATTTAGAGGCACACACCTAATAAATAGTGTTTTTGCGAATTAGGTATTTGTATAAATTAAAAGTTCTGTAAAAAGTTACGGAAATTTACCTAAAAGAAGAAAAATATCGTAAAATCATTATTTAAACAAAAAGGTAACTGCACACAGTGTTCGCAGGCGGTCACCCATCCACGTACTGACCGCGCCCGAAGTTGCTTAACTTCAGTGACCGAGCCGATGTACTCAACGTGGTATTGCTGGTGCCTGTTTGGCATAATTTATTTAAGGATCTTAATTAACCGCTGCATTTACTAAAAACTACTGCCAAATCATAAGAGGATGGGTCTATTTCAAATGAATTTTCTGCAAATATTTTAGTAAAACGGAGGACAATGATGGTTGAAGCTGTAACTTAAGGCTTTGTAAAACACATTTATTATGAAATTTGATTTAGATAGACCGTATTTGTATCAGGTTCTCAGTCTAAAAATTGCAAATTTTGACGTTTCAAATCGCGACTCTGATATTCATAGAAGAAAAACTATAAAATTTTCAAAGTAATGTTTCTGTAATTTCTTGACTTTTTTGCGCCAAGAAAACATAATCTTTGTCTGTATTCTACAATACATCTTGTTATCCACACAAAGTGTTTTAGTTTTGTGCATTTCTCTGGTCATCAGTGGCACCCAAAATATTTTTTTAAACGTCTATATTTTTTTCCTTTAAACCTAGAGTCTGAATTTTGGCACGTAGTGTAAGTTTAACAGAGTAAACCTAAGTGCCAAATTTGGTTGCCAGAGATTCGTTATTTTTGGAGATACAAAAATTTTCCGAAAGAAAACTCAAAACTTTTCAGGAAAGACTGGTCCGATTTTCCTGTCTAACGAACTTTCATGAAAATCGGTCTATTATTTTTTGAGTTATCGGTACGATATATATATATATATATATATATATATATATATATATATATATATATATATATATATATATATATATATATATATATATATCGCCATTAGTGAATTTTTTTAAAGAAAATTCACTAAAAGCCACATAGAATCAAGACATGGCACAAGCGCCGCTTAGAGAGTCTTTGTGACAATAAATCGTTTTTGTCAAAATTTGCAGCCAGTTTCGCCTTTGCGGCATGTTCGGGTAAAAGAAAACTGTAAATACCCATACGCTCTCACTACGACCATAAAAATATGGTTGTTTGTTATGATAGGTTATGTTGAACCAAAAATTTGAATGAAGAAGGCTTGCCAGATGACATTTCTGAAATGTCCTTTCAATACTTAGCACAAAAAATAACATTAGCTTTTTGTAGCAGCAAAAACTATATATAGATACGGTTAAACTAGGGAACAATAACAGTAATACAAACAGATTTGGATGAATTTTTGCGCGAATTTTCGTGGAAGGGAGAGGAGATTGTATAAGTAAGTATTCTGTTCATAAACGTTTAAAGAAAAATAAATGGCAAACCTACAAGATACGTTTAGTTCAGAAACTTACTGCTGGTCTCCGTCGCCGGTTAGAATTTTGCGCGGATTGTGATGGACACTTGTAATGCCAACCCCAAATTTTCCTAAAAAATGATTCTTTATGATGAGGCCACATTTTATTTGAACAGGAAGCAAGCAAAGCCGTAGATAGTGGGCATCCGAAAATCTACATTGAAAAATGGAGTGCCACACCCAATTTTCGCAAAAAAAAATGCTTGTGCAGGAATTGTGGATACCCCAATTCTTGATCGTCTTTCTATTGATGGTAGACTTAGTCCTAATAATTATTTGGTTCAAACCCTAATATTTCCCTTGGTTCAATTTTGTTTTAACAGGATGGAGCTTCTCCAACCTACTCGCAAACAGTAACACTACTCGCGAACAGTATGTTATTACCTCAACCAACTTTTCACATACAGGTTGATCGGTAAAAGAGTATTGATCTAATGGCCAGTTAGCTCTCCTGACCGAACCTCTCTAGATTTTTTGTAGGGTTACATAAAATCCAAAGCTTATTTTGATCAATCGAGAAATATGACAGAACTATAAAATAGGATAACCACGTAAATAAGGCATATCCCGCCACAAGCGATAAAACCAGTAATCCAGGATTTTGAAAATCGTCTTGCTTATGGTCAAGACGGTAATGGACAACAATTTGGACATTTAATTCAATATTATCTCAATCCTTGTTATTGTTTTTTTTTTCACATTTTTTTTATAAAAGCGTTCAAAACTTACCTCCATTTTCTCCAAAATATCCTTATGTAACATATAGCGAAACTTGGTGGTCTGTGTTCAGAAAATACCACTCTTTTCAATATAACTGTCAAATGTAGCGGTAACTATATAAACAAAATTGACGATGACGTCACCAAAAAGTTATATCAAAATGTGCACATTCAAATCTTGTGTTTGACATGTCTCAGCGATTTTTTCAAAGATTTTACGGAATTTGTTCCAGTCCATATGGACTCACTGTATATATATATATATATATATATATATATATATATATATATATATATATATATATATATATATATATATATATATATATATATATATATATGTATATGTATATGTATCCAACCGATAACTCAAAAAATAATTAACCTATTTTGATGAAACTTTGCAAGTGCCTTTCTTTTATTAATGCCGTGGATAAGTTCTTTAGACAGGAAAATCCGACAAGCTTTTCCGGGAAAATTATGAGTTTTCTTTCTAAAAAGAATTTTTCTCCGAAAATTACAAAGTTAATTCAATGAAATTTGATAGATATGTTGCCTTGCGAAAGACCTTCTTGCGCAACAAAATCAAACTTTCTAAGTTTATAAAAAATTGACTTATTCAATTTTTGAGTTTTTTTCGAAAAACAATTTTTTCGCCAAAAATTACAAAGTTATTTTAATGAAATTACTTGAGTATGTTTGCTTGGGAAAGGTCTTACTACGTACCAAAATTTAACTTTCTAAGTTTATAGAAAATTGAGTTATTCAAATTTGAAGCATTTAATAAAAATTCACTACCATAACGCACGTGCTGCGTCCTGAACTTTTTAATATGGAAAATTCTGGACGCAGCAAGTGCGTTATGGTAGTGAATTTTCATAAAAATGTTTTTAATAACAAATATGTGTGTTTTTTTAAGAAAGCAGGCAACAAATTTGGTTACCAGTATAACCTATATAGTAAAAACAATGTGCCTTGTTTCATCAAAATAACTTTATTGTGTGAAAATGTATAAAAATTTCCAGAAGTAAACTTAAAGTGTTCCCGAAAAAGCACGTTTCTTGGTCAACCTTATAGGTTAATAGCAAATTGAGCTGTTCAAATATGAAACATTTGATCAAAATTCGCTACCATAACGCACTTGCTGCGTCCAGAATTTCTTTTCTTACAAACATGCATTATATTTCGATGGAAAATGATTGAAATTGATTAAAAAAAAAAGGAAATTTGTATCACCAACAACTTATGGGCCATCCTGTGATTCTAGAAATATTATTTTAAGATGTAGCTTAAGACACCCTATAATTAATATATACAATTTTTTTTCATATCTTATATAATAACGGATATATTGAGCTTTATTGATTTTTTACGAAAATTCGACAAAAATTATATACCATTAAACGATAAACTCTATAGCTAAGGCTACTGCCAAGCATCAGAGAAAGGGTCTATTTGAAATGAATTTTCCGCAAATATTTTAGTAAAATGAAGGACAATGACGGTTGAAACTAAGACTTTAGGGTTTGTAAAACATCCTTCTTGAGACATTTTATTTCTATAGCCCGTATTAGATTCAAGTTACTTGCCTAAATGTTGCCAATTTTGACATTTTAAATTGCCACTTTGACGTTTTGAGGAAAACCCCAATTTATTTTTCTTTAAATGCCTATAACTTTTTTGTCTTTTGAGCTACATAGCTAAGTTTTGGTAGGTAACTTACTTATAAGGATACAAACCTGTGTACCAAATTTGGTTGCCCTTACTTTGTAAATTCCGGAGATATAAATTTTTTTCGAAAGAAAACACAAAATTTTCCGGGAAAACCTGGGCAGATTTTCCTGGCTAACAAACTTATCCAAGCCATTTGCAAAGGGAATTTTTTAACCAAATTTAATCAAAATCGGCCCATTATTTTTTGAGTTATCGGTGTGACACACATATATATATATATATATATATATATATATATATATATAATATATATATATATATATATATATATATATATATATATATATATATATATATATATATATATATATATATATATATATATATATATATATAAA
This sequence comes from Tillus elongatus, assembly GCA_964006375.1. Classification (NCBI taxonomy): domain Eukaryota; kingdom Metazoa; phylum Arthropoda; class Insecta; order Coleoptera; family Cleridae; genus Tillus; species Tillus elongatus. The sequence continues at coordinate 122,109,394 of OZ023266.1, forward strand.
CATATAAAAATTGAAACTGACCCCGGATATGTTTTCTGGGGGGCCTAATTAGCGCTCATTTGAAGAAATTTTTTCAAAATTCAAAAGTCAGGATCTCCTCATTAGAGAATTTTTTAAAGAAAATTCACTAATAAAGAGACCTTTCAAATGAGGTGTCACAAGCGCCTACTTCCTATATAAAAATTTGGAAGTTGCAACTGTCACTTGAAGGCGTTCAATGTAGTGGTGAATGTTGCAGGATGTCATTTTTCAATCGAAAATTGAAATATTTTAGGATTTTTTGTAATAAATATGCAGAGTAATTAAGATACTGAATTTCTTCCATTTGGCTGTTCCACATAATATAAGTTTAACCGGAATAAACTGTGTTTACATAGGACCATAACTATTAACAGTATAAAACCACTTCATAATAGACGATTACCGACGACCACCGCTGTTTAAAGTCTCGTTAACAAATAACTCTGGTAGCTTAACTTGCGCATAAAAATTTGTGTGATAATGAGCACAGTTATATTTAAAAAAAAACAAAAAAGGCAAAGCTGTGGCGCTTAATGTAGCGATTTCCCTCTGTTTTGTATTTTTTCCAGCACGTCATAAATAACGTGCTACACGTTAGTACCACTCGTTATAATAACGATGCATATTATTATAACGTATTTCCAGAGAATTGAGCCTCTTCTCTATGACAAATTGCAACATTAAACAAGCTCTGCGCGGCATAAAAATGTATATGTTCAGACGAAAGTGTATGTCGCATGCCTTATTTTAAACTTATTGCTTAACGTGCATTAAATGCTAATAGGCAAAATTAAATAAAACAGCGACCAGGACTTTCTAATCTAAAATCAATTCACTGAGTCAGCGTTTTTCAGAGCCAATTAAAATCTGTGATGTTTATACAGGCTATTCTAAAAATAATGATACACAGAGCAGCATTAAAATATTGGCCATAGACAGGGTGGCAAAATGGTGGGAATACCCTATTTCTGGCCTTAGTTTCAAATTCATTAAAAGCTGATATGAATGAAATTTTCTGCACATTTTGAATGCTATTTACTGATGTTTTAAGATTTTTCTCGTCTTTCACAATTTTACATTTATGACGCTGTAGCGAAATTTTTAAAATTCAACACTCCGTATTTTAGGTTTTTGTCGAAAATAATATAATTTTATTGCCAATTGAGCAAGATGTTTGATGTGACTCTGACAACCATTTCATCAGAAAATGGTGAAAACTGAATCATAGTTCTCAATAAACGCCATAGATTTTAACTATTTACGATTGTTGAAAAAAACAAATATATTTTTATAAGAAGCTTGCGATATATTCAACGAAAAAAAATTCAGAGAATTTGTTATATCTTAAGGCAAACCTGGTCTTATTTAGTTAATTATTAATTAATTAATGTAATTTAGTTAACTATTTAGTTAATGGAAAAGGAAGTGTAATATGTATTGCAGAATCTATGTAACGCAGATATCAACTAGATGCAACTGAATACAACGCACTTATACATTATTATAAATTTAATACTAAAACTATTAAAAAGAACTAAATAAAGAAATAAAAATTATTTACCACAAGTTTTCAAATTGAAAACTTTTAGTGGCCTGACAATATCCTAATCTATCGACAAATGACCCTAAAAGATTTTGAATATTTTCTGGTGTTATAAAGCGAGCGGCAGTTCTGATTCGATCTTCCAGCACCAAAAAACTTGAGGGAGGTTCTCTTTAACCACCGATTTTAAATAACTCCAAAGAAATAGTCCAATGGGGCTGAGTCTGGTAGCTGCGTCGGCCATGTATCCCATTCACCAACACATCCGTGCAGAAATATTAAATTTGATTTAGATATTGTCTGACCATAACAGCACAGCATAGTGAAGTACCATCCTGCTACTACCAAGTGTTGTCTGACAAGTGCTGATTATTTGCGAGGTTATAAAATCAACGAATAAGTTCTGGCAGAATCTGATAACTAAAAAGTTGTAAATAACTATCCGCATTCAAAAGATTCTCTCAAAAACAAAGGCCCAATTATTGTTCCACCAGCTACATCCGCCTAGAGGTTTATATTCGGCGGATGGGTATGAGCCCCTTCAATACAGCGAGGATTGCAGTCTGACCAGTACCGACCATTTATTAGAAAATGTTGCAGAATATACTGTATTGCAGAACGCTTATCAGGATCGTTCGTTCAATTTTTGGTGCAGTTTTACTTTATAAGGATAAAATTTATTGGATTTTAACATCCTACGCACTGATCGTTTACTTATATTGTGCTTTGTGGCCAGTTTAGGCAGCGAAGTCCTTGGCTGTTCATGTGCACTTAACAGGGCACTAAGTTTGTTACCCTTATTTAATAGCTGTTCTTTTTCTTCCACATCCTGTAACGTTTCTTTCAATTCCCGCTTCAGTACATTTAAGTAAAGTTCTTGATATGGTTGATTTTGAAACTGGAACTATCCTGTCACAAAATGTTTTATCAAGTACACCACCAGCTTCTTGCAGAGATCTGTTCCTATCGCCAAAACCAACAATCATCGAAATTGTAAATCTTTTAGCTCAGTCATTGTAGAAATTAGTAATAGCTAGCGAACGACCCGAAATGATTTTTGTATTAACTGTTAAAGTGATTAGCATTGTGAAACTATTAAATCTTTTCGCTATGATATATTTGGAATTGGCACGCTATGATATATGATGTAAAAAATTTTACCTTCGGTTTTCACCATTTTCTGACAAAATAGTACGTCAGAGATCTCATCATAAACCAACTGAATGAATTCTCAATAGAATTATCTATCCAACGAAATTAATTTAAAATAACAAGTTATCACGTCATAACTTACTAAGTGAAGATTGGAACCTGTGGTGAGCACTGGTGAGTACACTTGGAGAACCCAAATCACCACAACACATTTTAAAAGACCTGACAATCGTTCCACTAACAAAGTCAGAATTTTTCATCCTCTCATGACTCCAACTTTGTTAGTGAAACGATCGTCAGGTCATTAAAAAGAGTTGTGGTGATTTGGGTTCTCCAAGTGTACTTATGCGTCATAACTTGTAAAGTATGACAGATGAAAGAAATCTCTAATAGTTTGCTCAAATATAATGCCACAACCTCGGTTGATGTTATATATATATATATATATATATATATATATATATATATATATATATATATATATATATATATATATATATATATATATATAGGAAAAGGTTTAAGGGCAAAGCCGCAAGGAGACAACCGCAAACACGTGTTTCAAGCGGTTGTCTCCTTGCGGCTTTGCCCTTAAACCTTTTCCTTGTATAGTACATAAATGCCGTGTTATCAATCCTGTTTTATTATATATATATATATATATATATATATATATATATATATATATATATATATATATATATATATATATATATATATATTTAAATTTAATAGGCTGCGGCATCTCAGGCCATTAGCACATTCTTTCCCATCATTCTATATATTTTTTAAATTTTCCAGACAGAGTCAACTTGGCTCGCCCGGGAATCGAACCCGGGACCTCTCGCTTAGCAGGCTGGCACCTAGCCACGAGGGCGTCTGTATATATATATATATATATATATATATATATATATATATATATATATATATATATATATATATATGATTTTTATTTAAAAAAATCGGATAACGCATGTATGAATTTTGTTCCGAACTCACACTTGTACAGCTAGGAGTAAAAGAGTAAACTTTATATTTTATTTCCACATCGTTAATATGTGTCGAAATATGACATCGGGGATAAAAATTTCAAAAGATTTTGTGGCTTAGACGTCGTAAAAAGTGTCAAAACATGTAAAAACATGATTTGGAAACGAAAATGTTTATTGCCTGTCGGTCTGTATGTCTGTTTCTTTGTACCCACGATAACGTTATGAATATTAAGTTATTTATGAATAAGAACTAATGGAGATATCCCCTTTAAATTTTCTCTACAGTTAGCACCCGACAAATAAACGGTTAAGTTGTTTTTGGGTAAAATTGCTTCAGGGGATAGGGGACGAATGGGGAGTGATTTGGTGACAATTAACATTTTTTCTTTAAAACTTGAGTAATATAACATTTTAGGGTTTGTTTTTTAGAAAATTTTCAATTTCATTAATCCTTCGGTAGTTTGTGCTAAAATTACACTAGGGGTTGAATGTGTGGGGGTGGAATATCTGTGACAGAAATTTCGATTTTTTTTGCTAAAACGCCTAAAAAAGTCTAAAAGCATACAGAAAACTTGATTCTGAAGCCAAAATATTTTTGTCTGTCGGTCTGCTGGTCGGTCGGTCTGTCGTACTGTCGGCCTGTACGTCTGTCTGTTAGTAGGCGAAATAACTTGCGAACGAATTGAGATATCATCTTCAAATTTGGTATCCAGTTAGCACCCGACAAAGTACCGCTTCACATTGTTTTTGGGTAAAATCGCTTCAAAGGGTTGACATTTTTGCATTAAAACTCGAGTAATATAACGTTTCAGAAGTTTATGGACACAGGAATATGAATATTTTCTTTGTGGTTAAGTCACGGAGCCTAAATTCATTTCATGAGAATGTCTTCCAGAGGAGAGTAGATTAAGACAGCTATGTGGAAGTTATGATTCAGTTTGCAGCAATATTTTATTTTTTATTTGTATATTTTAGTATCTGCTGTTTTAAATATGGGGTGGCCCATTGAAAATAAGCTGGCAGACATAACCAGGAAAATATTTTGTCGAAAAAATCCTAAAACACGTCAAGTTTGCTTGTGCGGGTGACAGCTCTTGACGCAAAAAGTATAGCCCAAACTTACTCTCCTAAGAGGGGGTGTCATCCTTCATTTTTTTTTAATGGGAATATGGGTCATATGATAACTTGTTGAAAAGATCGTTTGATTCTCTATATAATCTTTTTTTATTTTTTGAAATTCGGTCTATTCTTTTAGAAGATATAGCGTTTTAAAACAACACAAATAAATTTTCCGAGAAATTGAAACAATAAATCGTTTACCTTAAAATTTTAGCATAGTAGCAAAGTAAATATTGAAAATTTCGGGACGTAGCTAGTGTGTTATGGTAGTGAATTTTTATTAAATGTTTTAATTTGGATTACTCAACTTTCTATAAACTTAGAAGGTTGAATTTTGGCATGTAGTAAGACCTTTCCAAAGCAAACATATTATGTAATTTCATTAAAATAACTTTGTAATTTTCGGCGAAAAAATTGTTTTCCTTAAAAAATTAAAATTTGAATAACTCAATTTTTTATAACACTAGAATGCTGAGTTTTGGTATGTGGTAAGGCCTTATCCAAAGCACTATATTCACAAAAATTCATTGAAATATCTTCGTAATTTTTGGAGAAAAATATTTTTTTTAAAGAAAACTCAAAATTTTCCGGGAAAACCTTGTCCGGTTTTCCTAGATAACGATCTTTAAAATAAAGGCACTTGCCGAGTTTTATTGAAATCGGTTAATTATTTTTTGAGTTATCGGTTGGATACCTATATATATATATATATATATATATATATATATATATATATATATATATATATATATATATATATATATATATATATATATATATATATATATATATATATATATATATATATATATATATATGAGACATGCTTGGTTCTCGGGTTAAACCGCGTCCAGAATTTATGGAAACTCGACGTTTCGGCTCCTGTTTTGGAGCCATTTTCAAGAGGTAAAGGAAATATGTAAGGACACTCTAAGGCCTCAATCTGTCTACTCCTTAGAGCGGTGGATAAAGGTAGGTTGGGTTGTTGTAGCTCGATTACGGGGCCTCAATCTGCCTACTCCCCAAATCTCGCCGGAGATCGTCTGTGAGGTCTCAGTGTCTAGGGTTGATATGAGTGAACACACTGAGACCTCACAGACGATCTTCGGCGAGATTTGGGGAGTAGGCAGATTGAGGCCCCAAAATCGAGCTACAACAACCCAACCTACCTTTATCCACCGCTCTAAGTAGTAGGCAGATTGAGGCCTTAGAGTGTCCTTACATATTTCCTTTACCTACCTTTGTCCACCACTCTAAGGAGTAGGCAGATTAAGGCCTTAAGAGGGTCCTTACATATTTCCTTTACCCACCTTTGTCCACTACTGTAAGGAGTAGGCAGATTGAGGCCTTAGAGTGTCCTTACATAATTCCTTTACCCACCTTTGCCCACCACTCTAAGGAGTAGGCAGATTGAGGCCTTAGAGTGTCCTTACATATTTCCTTTACCCACCTTTGTCCATCATTCTAAGGAGTAGGCAGATTGAGGCCTTAGAGTGTCCTTACATATTTCCTTTACCTCTTGAAAATGGCTCCAAAACAGGAACCGGAACGTCGAGTTTCCATAAATTTTGGACGCGGTTTAACCCGAGAACCAAGCATGTCTCATATATATATATATATATATATATATATATATATATATATATATATATATATATATATATATATATATATATATATATATATATCTAAACATATAAAAATTGAAACTGACCCCGAATATGGGTTTTAGGGGCCCTAGTTCGCGCACATTTGAAAAATTTTTTGAAAACTGTCATCATCGATACCTCTCTGTTAGTGATTTTTAAAAATAAAGGCTCACTAAAAGTCGTTAGGAGCAATCATACTGGTAAACAAACAAACCAGCATACCAACGAATTAAACTTTAATCCAATAAATGTTCACACTGAGATCAACCAACTTCCATACAATTGTATAAATTTTGTTCAAGTTTTTGCCTAACATTTGCAAGGATTGCAGGAGTAATTCTCCGGCATTTATCAATAATGCGCTGACGCAACTCTTCCAGTGAATCTCACTCGCTAGCATAAACTTTTGACCTTAAATTCCCCCAAAAAAGTCTAAAGGGGACAGGTCTGGAGATCGGGCTGGCCATTCTACACCACCTCTTCGACATATCCATTGACCGGAAAGGTGTCTATCCAAGAACTCCCCAACAGTAACGGCATAATGTGGTGGGGCACTATCTTGTTGGAGAAATAAATGTTGTTCTGAGTATCTTTCATCGTTCTCAACAATGTCAATTAGCATAGGGTAAACCAAGTCTTGCAATATTTCCAAATACCATTTTGTTGTAAAAATGTCGGCTAGTTGAAAGATTGGTCCAATAATGTGATCACGAAAAATACCTGCCCAATCATTGATTGTTATGGAGTTTGAATGTTGCCTTCATGGAAAACATGAGGGTTCTCATCTGACAAGAACCAAAAATTATGACGATTTACAATGCCATTTAGAAAGAAAGAAATTCCGTCAGAAAAACAAGTGTTAGAAAGAAATTGCCTCTTGACAACTATTCTTTGAGAAATATTTTCGAAAAATTCCAAACGCCGGTCATAATTATCTTCGTTTAAATCCTGAACTAGCTGTTTTTCATATGCATGAAACTTTTTTTTCAGAATTCGTTGAATTCTCGTTCTACGTAGATTACTAATCTCAACTAATTTTCGTGTACCTAATGTTGGATCTGCACTAACTTGGCCTATCACTTCCAGGCTTGTGGCTTCATTCACCATAGAAAATTCACGTTTAGGATTTCGTTTCTTATTAGCCACTGATCCAGTTTTACGGAACTTGTCTAGAAACTAGTGCAAGCACGTACTTATAACGAGCACGCCTATTAATATACAGGTTATTGAATACACGTGCTGTTTCCTTGGCGTTTTTATGGTTTAAAAAAATGCCATAATTTCAACTCTTTTGGCAAATGAATACACCATAATGACTGGTTATAAAAATATACTCAACAATGCGAAGCAATAATCACAATTGAATTTTTCATCGATCGAGTCACTTCAGTTCACAGGCATGCACAAAAAGTTGCTATCAAGATTGCGCTATGGCAAGACATATTTTGCTAAGTTTTTTGGAGCACCTTAATCTAAATGACTTTTTATTACCTACTCAAACTTTTAACAACATTTGTACCTTCTAATGGACTCTGGTGAGGCACAACTCAAACCTTAAGACTTTCTCGGGAAATGCATTAGTGATATTTCAAACATCCATACCTTCTAAAAGAATCGTTCGAATTTCAAAAATAAAAAAAGCGATGTGTAGGGAATCAGAAGCTCTTTTCAACCTCATATCACATGACCCACATTCTTATTTTCAAAAATTTGAGCGATAACACCCCCGCCTAAGAGAGTAGTGTTTGGGCTCTACTTTTTGCACAAGGAAACTTGACGTGGTCCAGGGTTTTTTCGACAAAATATTTTCCTGGCAGTTATAACTGCGAGTTGGTTTTTAAGGGGCCACCCTATATATTTATAGGTGCTTACATATGTGTATACATATAAAATGTTGACTAGGATTGTGGTCTACTGTAGCGATTTGAATGAATAAATTATCTATCTCTCTATAAAAGTACTCGTACAGATTTAGAAAATGCATCGGATATCAAATATCTGTTATTCTTTACAACTTAAAATCAGGTTCATTGTCTCACAGAATTTGTTAATGAAAATTAATTTTAAAGTTTTGCAATGGAAGGCAATTGTAATTACTTTATCTTTCCTGTCAATTTATATTAACCAATTTAAGTCTAATGATGCTACAAACTACAAAAATTAGAATCAATTGGAAAAAAAAACAAACAAAAAATCAAAAAAAAAACAAAAAAAAAACAAGATGTCTTAATGTGTATGTATATATGTGTATATATATATATATATATAGTATATAAAAAAAAACAAGATGTCTTAATGTGTATATATATGTGTATATATAGTGTATATATGGTGTATATATGGATGTGTAAATATGTAAGATACCAATTATTAACATAACCAATAGGTATAATAAATATAAATAACCTTCAACTGCAATTCAAAAATCTGTGGTGAATGAACTACAAGTTCGTGCCATCCCGAGTGGTTGAGTGTTTACACTCACTCACTCAAACTCGACTCAACTCAAGAAGCAATTGGAGGTTACCAAACGACGAGACATACTTTTGTTTTTTATGGGTTTCTTATATTTGGTTTTACTTAAGGATATGATTATTTGTCTTACCTGTGGATTCTTTATAAAGTAATTATCATTCTGTGTACACCACAATAGTATTATAAGATGTTCAAAATAGCAATGCAAGCTTTCGAATTTTTTACTCAAACCAATGTAGAAATCCTAGGATTATACACTCTAGACGTTCTTGACAAGCGCCATGCACCTGTCACTCAGGTAAATACTAAAAAGAATAATGTAACACATTATTTCTACTATAGCGCAAATCTCATTCTTGGTCGCCTTATCCTTATCTTCCCGCTCTATATACTCCGGCAAACAAATGTATGCGCATTAACAATAAAAATAAATATTTACTAGCGTTTTCAGAAATGAAAATATGAAAATTTATTCGACTGTTTGCGATCAAGTGATAAGGCGGCCAGTTTCTAATTTAAAACAGAACAATGATATCATATATCATAGCATAGAACAAACAAGCTGATAAAGAAAAAAATATTCTGCTAACAGACTTGATCTTAATAAACGTATTGTAAAGTTAACGTTATCTCTTGTTTTGTTACAGACTGATGCCAGTATTAGCTGTGCCAAGTGATTCGGCGAAGCCATTACTACTGGAAATATTATTTAGCGATTTCTAATAATTCGTCATAAACTGATGGTGGCTCAGTGTCGAAACGTGTCGGAGGTTTGAGTGGCGTGACAAACATGTAGTGACTGTGTTGATAGAAACTGATATGGGTTGGTTAGACTCGAACTGGATGCAAGAGTTAGCCCCTGTCGATACTGACGTCAACTTCAAGTGGGAGTCTTCAGGTATTTATCTGAAAACAGTTATAAATGTATAAGTAGATGCCTATTTTTTTATCTAGTTATAATGCTGTTCAATTATGTCAACAATTTTTATTTACTAAATGTTTTTGGTGGTAAATAGGTTTTTTAAAGACATCGAATGTACTAGAAAGTATAACCTTTTAAGTAGAAACCATGTACTATACTCCATCAAGATAGCTTGAATGTTTGAGTGAGTACAAAAATTTCCCAAAAATGAACTTAAGATTTTCCCGAAAAAACTGGTCGCACCTTCCTGGCCAACGAACTTATCCAAGAGATTTACATAAAAACTGCACCTGCCTAAATATAATTATCCACACGAGTCTTTTTGACAGAAATTTCCAAAAAAATACATGAAAATTTGCGAACTATTTTTTCACCAAAAATAGCAATTTTTTACAAAGATTGGCTAAGTAATCTTACAAGAAAATTATTTGAAAATCTTTTTACGAAATTTTCAAAAGTTTTTTACACGTAATTTCGAAAACAATGTTTAGACGTGAACTTGCAAGCATTCCTCTGCAATAACTTATTAAATTATTAATTAATAGCATTCCACAAAACTTTGACAAAAAACTGCAAAAACACAGAGGAAAATGTTTGGGAAGAACTGACTAAATATTTTCTATACGGAAATTTGCTGAAAAAATACATACACTTTAAACTATATACCCAATCTGCAATTAAAATTGAAAAAAAAAATGTTCGGGACGCATCAAGTGCGTTATGGTAGTAAATTTTCATAAGAATGATATATTGTAGTGATTTAGTCCTATATTAAAGTTATAAAACATTACTTTATTTAATTAGGAACAGTAAAAAATAGGATAAAGAAGGGCTAGCAAAAAGACGATCGCTAACATAAATATTTATACAGCAATTTGGATAAAAACTCAAACAAAACAATTGATAAATAGGAATTGTGCTCAACAAAAAATACACCAGAAAGCTGAACATAGAAAAAAATCCTGTGGTTCATGCATTGGGGGTGATTGTCTGCATGCGTGAGGGGAAGAGAAACCCCCAGGACGAAGAGGGTCACCTAAAAACACGGGGGTTCTCCTTCCCCTTGTGCATGCATACAACTACCGTTAAGGCATAAAGCACAAGAAGAATTTCTCGGGAGCAACCCCCAAGAAAGTTACTGGACCTGGCTGAATATGGGAGTTGTGCGGATATACAGGATTTAAAGGAGGTATTGCTGCAAAATGTGAAAAACTCATCTTTTCAAAATCCGACTAAATGGTTTTCTAGCATTTTCCGGTCATATTTCCTTCCCGCCCAGGACCCCTATTCATTGTTGGTCCCTTAGCTTTCTCGGGGGTTGTTTGCAACAAATTTGCCTTGTGGCTTGTGCATCCCAAGAGGATTCTAAGCATGTTTCTGAAAAAAAAACCTAAAAACCCTTCGTGCAGTGTAAACTGTACATTTACCGGAATTACATCCACTTCATTATCCTCTTCGTCATCTATAGTGTCTTTTTCAGATAATACCTTTTAACGATTGTAACTTACATTGTTTAGATTTTTATTTACCATTTATTTAAATGGCATAGCAGTAGAGGTAACGTTATCTGTTTTTGTTCAACATCGTAGATATTGCATTAAATAATCTGAAGTGATGTCTAGGATTATTTTAACCTTCATCTCGAATAACTTTATTTTTATTTTATCAACAGACTTGAAAACTGGTACACAACCACGTCTGTCTATGTTCTTTTTTATGTTGTAAATCTCCGTTTCAATCAGTTAAAGAATTTGAGAGACGTTGCGTTTAAAAAAATAATATATAAAATATCTAAGACCAAATTTTAATTTAGAAGCTTCGTATAAAATTTTTTTTTTTAAATAAAAAACTGGGACTTTAAAACCGATCTCCAAGGTTCATTTAAATTAAAAGAATTAGTTTTAATAACATATCTTACTAATAGTGTACAATTCTTATGAAAATTCACTACTGCGCCTAGAGTTTTTTTTTAACTCACAACCCCCGCTTTTATTTTTTATTTTTGATAGATTATTGAATTGTCTACACGGTATTATCAAAATTTTTACATACCTAAATTTTCGAATGCAAGTTTTTCAAAGAGTGGAGAGCATAGACCTTACATAATTAAAAAACAAAAGATAACGAATAAAATTAGATTATGTCGTGTAAATAAAATGTACAAAATTGTAACCACAAGCAGGTACGAATCAATGATACAGCATAATCAGGTGTACGGCTTTTTCTTTCTAATTTCAACAACACACCACCAGGGCTTACAGTCTAACTACTATCGTACAGTAAGTGTCGACAAGGAGGAACGAGGCAACTTGTTAATTCTGGACTTGAAGGTCTGGGGGCTCGGAGGCGAAGGAAAAACATGTGCCGGCAAGGAATTCCACAACTTGGAAGTCCTCGGGACAAAAGAGCGGGCATCAAAAGATGTTCTATGTCTGGTAACCTGGACAGTAAAAGGGTGCATTCGCTCTGTTCCCCGGGTCGGTCTGTTGGGGGCAGCAGCTGGAGGATCTATGGAAGAAAACTCCTCTGAGCAGTACCCGTGCAGATATATATATATATATATATATATATATATATATATATATATATATATATATATATATATATATATATATATATATATATATATATGTGTGTGTGTGTGTGTGTGTGTGTGTGTGTGTGTGTGTATATATATATATATATATATATATATATATATATATAAGAGAGTAGGGTCACCGATGAGACGTATAGCTCTCTTCTGAATGGAGTCCAGGATAGCGCGTGTAGAAGCGGCACCCCCGATGTGGAAGCAGTATTTGAGGACTGGCCTTATTTGTAAAGTATATAAGGTATAGAGATTGGCTGGTGAAAAGTATTTGCGAGCCCGGAAGAGGAAACTTAATTTCTTAGCAGCTGTTTCTGCAGTTGATGTGACATGTTGGTGCCAATTGAGATTTCGATCCACAGAAATGCCAACAAGTGAAAAGGACTCATTACTTTGAATAACTTGGTTGTTCATTGTGATGGGTCTAGGGCTGGTATATCGAAAACAAGACTGAGATTTGCTGCGGTTGAATTGTACAAGATTTCTACTTCCCCAGTCTTATATTTTGGAGATCCACGGAGACAGATCCCTCCATGCGATCTTCATCTAATTGGGCTTAAGAGACAGGCTTAGAATATTGTATATTTGCGTGGAGGGTGCGGTCGTCCGCGTAACTGTGGACTGGGTTGGATGTGCTAAAGAGAAGGTCATTGATGTGGAGAAGAAACAAAGTAGGAGCTGAAGCGGAACCTTGAGGAACTCCTGCCTTAATCGGATACACTTTAGAGGAGAGGCCATCCACAACAAGAGAAATGCATCGAATTGAGAGGAAATTTGCTGTCCAGGTACAGAGTCTTGGTGGAAGGCCATATACCGGAAGTTTATTAAGCAGCGCTCCGTGCCAGACCGGGTCGAATGCTTTGGATATGTCTAGAGCGACAATATGGAATTCACCGTGTAGTTGCATAGACGTGTTCCAAGAATGGGTGACAAAGGAAAGGAGGTCGGCAGTTGATCTGCGCTGACGGAATCCATACTGTCTGTCGTGCATTAGACTGTGTTTTTCAAGAAATTTTAGTAACTCGGTGTTTATATACTTATATATTGGGATTCGAGGAAAGTAAGTAGGTTGCTGAATCATATTGGCTAAAGAATTGCTGACTGCAAAGGCCTCCGCTGTTTTACCTTGTGGATCAGTTTTTGAAGACCCTAGTCATTCCTTATTGCAGACATTGAAGTCACCACCTCGGAGGCAGGGTATTCAGAAATCAGATGGTCCGTTGTTTCAGAAGGGTTGTCAAAGATCTGGACAAAGGTGTTGTCAGAAGGTGCCCGGTAAATGCAACAGATGAATTTAGTTGCAGCCCTGAGAGCGAGTTTTATCCATAGTATGTCTTTTCTTCCATCTTCCAAATTGGGGAGTCTGGTGCAGGGAGATTGCTACGGACGTATGCGCACACACCTCCATGCAATCTAAAGGAAGTAAGGAGCTCATACTCCGGGAAATTAAGGTGATTAGTGGCTGTTTTGTCACTGATTTGGGTTTCGATGGGGAAGAGAAGTTGGGGCCTATTAGCCTGGATGAAATGGTGAACGGAGTTCAGGTTAGAATTTAGGGCACATATATTCGAGAAGGATATGTTAAATATTGATGCTGGCGCCCCCTGTACACCCCTCTCTCGGAGATCCGAATGAAGGGGTATTTTACCTCCGGAATCTTTTGTACAAGGGGGAGCCATCATAATTTTTGCTTATAAGGGAAACCGACTCATACACCAGAACCGGAAACGTCCGTTGGGACTTCACCGGTCCCTTGATGTACGGGGTGGTACCTCCCCGGGGGTGAAAAAATCCTTTACTGTCACGTAAATGAAAATTCCACTACCACCTGCTTGACTCCGATTAGTCGCCTCGTACGAGAGGCAAGAATTACCATGAGCCTATTCTTTTAGTTAGTTCCCGGACGACAGGGGACAAATGAACGCTATTCTTAATAATAAATCTCCTTTGAAAGTTAATTAGGTATAGCACATTTAAGTGAAACCCATCGTATAGATATTTAAATTCTCGTTGAATGCGGTGATAAAGCCATAATACGGAAAGAAGTGTGAAATTCGTTTACTGTGTATACGCGTATCAGCCAATCCACCGCGAGTAAAATCGAGAAGAAATTCAGAGAAACTGGAGGTGTTAAATACATGCAAAGTGCACTGCGTCTTAAGGAAATTGATGAAGACGTAAAATTCTATATTTTATTAAGTGTGGATACGAATACTTATGTTTCATCCGGATCAATTGCAACAGACTACGGAATTTCTTTCCGATCAGTATTACGTGCACTAAAATTAGAAAATTAACAATCTTACAAAATACAGCTGCTGCACGAACTTAATGAAGATGGCCCTTCCGGCGAATGCAATTTTGTGAAATAATGCAAGCTTTATGCAACCGTAATCCAAACTATATTCGCCAAATTCTTTTTTCCAGCGAAGCATGTTTTTTTTGTGTAAATAAAACAGTGAATAAACAAAATTACAGGTGCTGTAGTGGAAAGAATCCTCACCGGATAATTGTAATAAAAATAAAATTATAGCTCCTTTCTCCTTCGAAAAAACTCCCACTGGGCAGCGATATCATAATTTTCTAAGAAAAGGTGGGTAAACTTGAAGGACCTTGATTAGCCTGAACAGCCATTTCGGATAACGGAATGTTGTCCTCATCGCTGCCATAATGAACCTCAACTTCCCCAGGCACGTCAGTTGGAAAAACAGGCACATCACATTCATCCTCATTGATATATTCTTCATCGGTAAGTGTGTCCACTTCAGGGGGTATGAGGACAATACTTACATTATGGTGGCTAGTACTTGCGACGTCGTCAAGTGCGGTACCAAGCCTTTTGTAACGTTTACCATAAAAAGATGCAGGATTTATAGTTTGAAAATCGTCAGTATCCATGATAGTATTGAATCTAAAACAAAATGAATTAGAATTAATTTTTGACTTCGTATATGCCCAGTGTACTTATGAGTACACCTACATATAATGATACCGATAAACACAATGTAATAAAGTATACTCCTGGATATATATATATATATATATATATATATATATATATATATATATATATATATATATATATATATATATGTTGACAGAAAACAAAAATATCTAATAGAAACACCAGTAACCAGTATAAACACAGGTAGAACATGCCTGTCACTTTTATCTAAATGAACTCATCATTTCCCAATTTAGCAGAATGCCCTTTATTATCTACCTAGCCCATTGTATATAAAATATTTCATTTACATCAACTTTGTTCGAATTTTACACAATAGACGTTTATAGTAATAGCAATTGTAAACTGTACTCAAATGAGTACAGTGGGATCAAATGGGTTAATAGCAAACATGTCTCGTTAAGACAAGCAGGCATCAATTTGGTCAATAGTAAAACCTATATAGTAGAAACAATGTACAATATTTTATGAAAATAACTTATTGTTTGGGAATGTACAAAAATTTTCCACTAAACTTCAATATTTTCGAGAAAACTGGTTTCCTGGCAGACGAACCTTAGGATAGTAGCAAATTGAGTTATTGACCTTTGAAGCAGTTAATGAAAATTCGCTACTAAAACGCACTTGCTGCGTCTAGGTTTTTTGACAAACATGCATCGTACTTCGCTGAAAAATGCAAAAATCAATTAAGTAATGTTAAAAAAATATTGTAGGTATTAATAATGACTTATGGGACACCTATGATTGTCAAATTTCGATTGTATAAGATGCAGCTCAAGAAACCCTATAATTAACCTAGACTTGTTTTTTCTCGTATCTTGCATAACAACAATTATATTGAGCTTTACCATAGAAATACGTCATCCTGTATCCATGTAAACAGACAAAAACTGAAACTAAGCCCGGATATGGATTCTACGGGGGCCTAGTTTGCACTCATTAGAATAAATCTTTTTCAAATACAAAAATCGCGGTCTCCTCATTAACTAATTTTTTCTACGAAAATTAGCGCTCAAAATTATAGACTTTTAAACCATAAACTTAATTAAAACTACCGCCAAAGCATCAGAGAAGGGGTCTATTTGAAATGAAGTTTTTGGAAATATTTTTGTAAAATCGCCATAACAAAAATTGCTCAAATTTTAATGAATAATTCGCGCCTGTACTCTACAATAACTCATTGGCCGCGGAAACCAGCAAGGCTAACTTAATATCAAAACATCCTCGTAACTAGCTCATATATGAAGTATCACAACATTTTAGTGATATTTTGCATGACTAATAAAAATATGTACTCCACTTTAGCTTGATTAAAATACAGTTAAAATACAGTTTGTTTTTTTGCTGGTAAACTGACC
The DNA here is from genome assembly GCA_964006375.1 of Tillus elongatus. Classification (NCBI taxonomy): domain Eukaryota; kingdom Metazoa; phylum Arthropoda; class Insecta; order Coleoptera; family Cleridae; genus Tillus; species Tillus elongatus. The sequence continues at coordinate 122,126,183 of OZ023266.1, forward strand.
TACCTTGTTTTGATTTCAGGCAGTAATGTTAACATGTGGAACGAAACAGAGGAACACGATCAGCTACTTAGGCATAACACCATAGAAACGTGTAGGGAGATCTATGCCAATGAGACAGAAGCAATCCGTGTCCTTCATCCAGAAGGATACTGTAATGTCTCTACAGACACTGTTATGTGTTGGCCGCCTACGCCAATCAATGAAACAGCTGTCATCAAATGCTTCAAGGAGCTCTTCAACATACTTTACGACGATACGCGTAAGTGTTTTTATATGTTGTAGTTTGTAATTTATAAATTTATTTATAGTAAATTCAAAATAATCCACGACTCAAAATGCTTACTAATAAATAACAAATTTCCAAAGAAAACGGATTATGGTATTAGCGCGCCATTGGCTGATATTAGTATTATTATTATAAGTATTGATATACAGAGAAACACGGACAGAAAACAAGTCCTATAAAGTCTATATAAAGGTGTTCGAGAAGAAAAGTAATTGCTACAATTCATTTGTTATAAGGCATTTTAAAAAAAAATCTGAATTTTGGTGTTTCTTAAGCTATAGCCAGACAAAATGACAAATGTCACAAACAAGCATTTGCCGAACAAGACAGTTGATATTTTGCACAAAGTTGACTAAGCAGTTAAGTTTCAAAAGTGTTTTACTGATAGGTGACTACATACCACTTTAACTGAAGCAGAAATGTTCTTGCTTTACAACTTCTTTGCAGGTATGGCGTAAAATATAGGCTCAATTTTAAGGTAATAAAAAAATAAAAAACCAGTCTTTGTCTAAGTCGAATATGTAACCGAAGCATGAGCAGTCAGGGAATATGTTCCTATATAAATATCAGTAACATGAGTATTTTGAGGATAGTTTAAAGGGCTTGACGTTAAGCGCTGTTGGTATTATAAACAAAGAAAAAACACAAACGTAGAGAAGGTGTTACCTCACGAATATGTACCTTTTTTGTAACCTGTTTTGCCTTTGAGGGCATCTTTAGTCAGAGTAACATTTGTAAAGTGCTTTTCTTGCAGACGCCTTTTACTAAAAAAAGATCCATCGTTCTTACGTGGCTGAATTTTTTGTTAAGTTTAGGATTTTCTTTATCTATGTGGTGATTATTATCCCAAATATATTGTGCTACACATGACTTGTCTACACTACCGTATCTCAGCTGTACGAGATGTTCCCTAGATCTGGTTTCAGTGGTTCTCTTAGGCTGTCCAACTTATATGAGATTACAATCTTTATAACTATCTCATAGATACCTGACATTTCAGTGGATTTATCTTTACCTTTCGTCTTACCTAGCAAGTTTTGTAATTTTTTTAAAAGTTAGTTGAAAATCGATTTTCTTAAAAATGCTCTCGAGACCACTTGTGTTGCGTAGTTCAAATGGTACGCCAACAACCTTTTATTCTATTTTATCTTTCCTGAATATCGTGGATTCCGCTAGTATTTTATTTGTTCTATGCCTATTAATTATTTTTTCCACTAAGCAATTCGAATATCCATTATATTTAGCCACGTTTTTAATGTACTCTAATTCTCCACTATATCTACTTTTACTTAAGGGAAATATAATTAATCTATATACTGAGAAACCCAAACTGACCGTTTTTTTGTTTAAACGTATGGTGCGAGTGATGTGGAATGTAACCTAGAGTGGTAGTTTCCTTCCGCAATGAATTGAGAGAGAGAGAGGGTTGTCCATTACCGTGCCTTGGGTTTTGTTAAAAAACTCATTGTTAATTGAGAGATTTTGTTAGATACAAAGGTTTGTTAAAGTTAAATATTCTTTGAAAACCTCTTCACTTATGTTGTTTAATTTGAACAATTGTTCTAAATAAGTTAGCGTTTGTTTTGTGGCCACGCTAGCAAACAAAGCTGCTACATCAACTGATATCAACCCTCACCTTCAACCAATTTAACATCTTTAACTACATTAATGAATTCAAGTGAATTTGACACTGAAAAACTTTTTGTTTAGTGGGCAAGATTTTAAATTCACTTGACAGTCACTTTGCAAACTTTTATGCCGGAGAATCTATAGCCAAAATAGTTTTCCCGGTTTATGAATTTTTGGGAGACAATTTTTTTTGGGAATTTGTAACCTTCTTTCTAGGTCTATCAAGTACCTAACTACCTTTAACATTAGTCATCATTTTTGGTAGGGGGTTTTTGTTTAGTTTTTCAGACGGTCCTGTCTCTACTGCATTATTCACTCTTTCTTTATATATTTTTTGGTCCAAAATCATAACCGTAATACATTTATCTGCTTTAACATAAAAACAATCCTCTCTCTCAGTCGTTTAACAATTTCCGTTTAATTAAACTGTTTTTAGTGCACTTTTTTTTTAATTTTTTAAGATTGTATCTTTACATGCTTCTCAAATAAAGTTGTTTGAAGATTCGCGTATTATTTTAATTCCTGTTTCGATACTAGCAATGCCATCTACTAGTTCGTCCTTTTGTGCCTGCAAACCGAATTTCAGCACCTTGTTTAAGAGGTCAATCTTAATTTTTTAAATGATTGGGAGGAAATATTTTCCCCGAGGAACTGATTTTTCGTTTTCAATATGACACTCTACAAATTGCTTTAATTTTTTATCCTGTATATTAATTTTCTTAATTTTGTTGTTCTGTGGTAGCTTATTGCAGAAAATTAAAAGCCAGGAGTTCCGCTTTTTATTGCCTCCAGTATATGTCGAAAAGCTTAAGTAGATTTTAGTTACTTACTCCCAGTTATTATTGGTTATTTTCTGAGGTAAACAACATATAAGCAAACAAGTATAAATATTTCACTTTAATTAATTATTATTATTATTTCTGTGGATCGAAAACATGAAAAAAGGCATAGCAAACACTAAGGTGCAGTCAATAAGGCAAACAGTATTTAAAACACTATAATCATCGAATTATTTACACTAATATACAAAAATGCATTAAAGAAAAAACCAAAAGATATTTAAATTCTCAATTATTTAACTAAAACTTATGCTGACAGAAAAATATTTTAATAAATTAGTAGGGCAACTATATATGCATTGTTAAAATGATACACACGTGAAGTTTATGAAGCCGGCGGTGCATAATTAAAAGCCAGAAGCATTGTTTCTGTGAAGATTATTACCAAAAATTATAAGCAAGCGAGTAAGCGATATAAACAGGTTATGGGCTGAAGAAGTATGTAAAGGCAAAAGCAAAAGCAATATTAATAACGGAAGTGCACCGTTGCCTAATACATGTACCCAACTAGCTATTCCCTCACCGGTGTCCAGAATAATAGGTATGTAACCATTGGCAACATGCTGCAGTCAGGGTGCAGAAAACTACCTATGACCGACAACAGTGCACACGAAATGACTCATCTTCATCCCCTGTTCTGTTACGAACGCCCAAGGTATTCAGCTAACAACTATGTGCAAGATTCTACAGTCAGGTTGCAGAAAACCATCCTGTATCACTACTGTCGACAATAATACACGCGGACTGATTTATTTTTTACCCTGCTTCCTTGCAAACGCCCAGAACATTCAACTAACAAACCTTCGCATCATGCTGCAGTTTGGTTGTAGAAAATCCTCCTGTATACAAGCAGTTATACTCCACGTAGTAGTACATGTTTTTTTCTTGATTCCTAATTTATTCCGAACGCCCAGAATGTTTAGCTAACACCATCCGCAAAATACCGTAGTCAGGTTGCGCAAAATCACCATATAAATCTAATACCGTAAATTATAATACACGCTGCCGCGAATATAAACATATGGTCACCTAGATGCACCCCATAGTCGTAGGTGATGCATACCTATTCGGTGTAACAATAAAATCTCCTGAACCGAATAACAACTATATTGCGCTAAAAAATAATTTAAACACACGATTCAGGCTATAAAATGACCACAATGTTTCTTAACCAACTTTAGTGCAAGACTGAACAATCACTCTCTAGAACCGGACTATTCAATCTTCCACTTAGCAGGGGACTGCTCGGCACCGATCAAGCAAATAGCTTGCTGGACCAGTTTTAGTGAGAGAAAAGCAGCAGACGAAATCTGGTTCTCTGGTGTGTACCGCAGCTGCAGGCTGTATTTATGGAGGGGGCAATGGCCGTCGTACCGCATCGTCGCGAGATAAGTAACACCACAGCACTAGCCCTGTGTACAACAATGTATTATATTATTATATTTTGCATTAGCATTTTATTATTATAAGTTTGATGTCAGCCTTAACCGCAAAGTTAAGTCGCGATTCAATGTTCGCGAAGAAACTACTCAATCTGTGTCTCGGCATCCGCTGTTTGTCAACTTTCATAAAGAATATATTCTTACGCTATTTTACTTAACAAGAATCTAAACATTGACAAAATTGATTGGAAATGTCTGCTTCATTACAAAGTAAAAATTTATATTCGCAGAAGGGCACGCAAAATGAATGAAAACCGATAATCAATTTATCGTTTTCTGGAATAATCGAAAATCGAAAAAACCGATATTCTATTTTTGACATCGATTAATAAATTAATCGATTTTTTTTATTTTTGATTAATGGGTTAAACGATTTTTGGTCTTCCAATTTTTCGATTAATTGATTAATAGAACTTCCAAATGCGTCAATATTTTTTGGTTCATTCCATAACGAAATATTTGCATTAACTTTGATTTTTTTATGGCAGCCATATTTGAAATTTGGATCAATTTTTTATTATTCACATGATATGTGATATATGTCAAAAGTATATGAATGGGGGATATTCTTTTTTATATCATCCTGTCATTATTAGTTTTCTAGAAATAAATGCGTAACGCGTGAAAATTCAATTGTTTTGTAAAAGGCATTACTAAGCATATAATTCTGCACAAATTTTACTAATTAACTGAATTTCTAACTAATAAGAATCTAAGCATTACTACCTTATCGTGGACACCTGTACATTTATTACTTCATGAATTATTAGCAATCATTCACTGATTCGGTATCCTGTTTTCCCATTCAATGATCAGTTTTATTAAATTATTATATTAATCCATTAATTGAAAATAGCGAGGGTCTCCTCACCGGTGCTTGTCCAGCTCCCGTCCGGTTTCCTTAAGGATCCTACATAACTAACTAACTCCTGTTTGAGTACCTTTACCAGCATGGCTGCCTCCGGCAGGGAATTGACTTCCCCGTAGTACGCGCGCCAACTAGCTCGTTTATTCCGTCGCAACTCCTTCTTAAACTAACTTCTGGCAATCTTAAACTCGTCCCAGGCCGCCTCACCAGATTCTCGGACGGCTCGGTTTAAGGCCCTCCGAGTCCGCCCGCGTAGTGCGGCGAGATTCCTGTTCCTCCATCTACTTTTGATGGACGGTTCCCCCCTAAGTGGTGACGCAGCCTCGTAGGCTGCCATTATTTTACCTTCTCGGGCCTATACCTCGCTATCTAATGCCTCTGTAGAGAGTCATTTCCCCTCTGGGCTCCTTGGCGACCCAGTCGGTCTTCCTTCGGTTTCTGCTGGAGGGGGAGGACTCTCACGGTCCACATCCAATTCAAAGCTGATCATACGATGATCAGACATTGATATGTGTTCCGTCTCCCTCCAGTTAGATATATCCCTTGTTATTCCGCTGCTCGCTAACCTGATGTCGATCACCTCCTGCCAGATACGATTGACATACGTCGGAGCCGTACCTCTGTTTAATACCTCTAGGTTCGTTGTAGCCAAATACTCTAGTAGAGTCTCACCGCGTTGGTTAGTATTTGTGCTGCCCCACAGTCTCTGCTGAGAATTGGCATCGCAGCCTATAATCAGTTGTAACCCAGGCTCCCTCGCGAAATCGAAGATACGCACCAGTTCCTCAGCCCCCATCGATCGTAGGGAACATAAAGGCTGCACATCATAACCATAAACCTAATATTACCCACCTTATACTCCAGGACAGCTGCTGTGGCGTCCCTGGACCCGAGCTGCGGCAGCAACATCACGTCCAGATCCCTCGACGCCAGTATGCATGTCCTAGGTTGTTCCTCCTCTACTTCGCCACCAACTAGGATGTTGAAGCCGATTCCTCCAAGCCCTCTCACTTGCTTCCTATACACATAGGGCTCTTGGATCAACACAACACCGCCTGGACCGCATGTGAGGAGCCTTGCCAGCTCCCCAGTGGCAACCCGGCTATGCTGTAGGTTGATCTGGCTCACCCGCAGTAGCTCCACGAATTTAATCGCGATGCTGCCCGGGCGGAGACCTCGTATGGTCAAAGCCCGTCCGCGCGCCCGCCACGGGCCTGGCGGAGGCGACCGCACTTCATGTCGGAACTCTGGTTACACTCAGTCACCAACTCGAAATAAAATACAGCCGCCAGCCTTGCCCGCCCAGCTCGCGAGCAACCCCGGGCCCCACCGAGAAGACCAGACGCCATGCTCCAGGTCCTTCTACCGTCTCCAGGTGCCGCCATTGCCCAACATTGAGCGAACGGTTCTGGAGCGCAAGCATCCTGACAACATCCTCTAGGTCCACCTCTTGACTTCTGAGCCAAAAGCCGATCCGGACCAGCTATGGGGTGCGTCCTGCCCTTACGGCACCGAAGGCGATTTCCCCCACCGCCTTCCCGGACCAGCCGTTGAGAAGCCAAGTCAGGGACTCGCCATCCTCGGCGGTCACCAAGAACCACCCTGGACCAACTATCCCCGAGTTGTGGAAGCGAAGCTGCAACGCCCCGTCGGATACCGACATGGCGTCCAACATCCCCGCCACCAGACTCCTCCTTATTGGCTCGGCCTCTTCCGCCAGGACTACGCCATCCCTCCGGTTGGAGGTGATGACCACCTGCATATCCCTCCTATCCGCCGGACCTGACGTCCCCGAGGGGCCAGGGCACACGCCCCGGCGGCCAGTCCTGATTTATATGCCTGCCATAGGCGTGCTAAAAAAAGGTAGCGGCCACTAGGAGAAACACGGGGACTTTGATAAACAAAACAAAGTTCCTCGGGTACGGAACGGCACTGGTACAACAAAACTACAGAGTTAAAATTCAATAAGGCGTGTTTAGTCCGATGATGACACTGTGTAGGTATATAACCCGCAATACGATTGAGCGGAAAGAGTGTTGCCTAAGGGTGGACCCCATCGGCGGGAACCAAGAGGAAACGAGCAACTCAAGGAAGTGTTTTGGATTTATGTATAAAGTGGAAACCTCAAAAAAGTAACGGGGGTCCAAATAAAGCCGTTACAGGGGATTTAGCGAATATCGAAAAATGTTCTGAAAAAGAAAAGAGTAAACAATATCGTAGGCGAAAAAATTATTAAAATGTATATAAGTATGACATATGTAGGTATAGCCAGTAAAGGAGTCTAATCAAAAATTAACAACACGATTTGTAAATGCATATGAGGGCTTCATGCTAAAAGCATACTAATGAAGGGTTTCAAAGTTCCTTCAAAGCAAATAACCCCAGTCCAAGCCTGCTTCGTGTTTCTGTGTGAAGATTAAAGAGAGTGTAACTTTCTGTCTTACTTATAATGAAATTTTAACTAGGTAATAATTTCGGCTGCGGATTGCGGTTATAAATATTCAACATTTTGCGTGGAAGAACTTTGGTTGGTAAGTTCAGGCAACTCTAGAAAGCAATTTATTTTAACGGTTTAAGTAAACGCTATTTCCGTTTATAACTGAGTTTGTAGTTTATGCGCCTTCATTAATATTATTTAGATTAAATTTGCTTTTTCTGTTAAGTACCCCTTTAAATTTTCCGTCGGCACGAATATGTTGGTTATTTTCAGAAGAAATTACACATTAGGCTAAAATATGCTTTTCGTAAAGTGTAGTAAACTTTCACTTAACTTTTAATAATGCTGTTACAAATAAAAATAACATGGAAATTTATAATTGCTTGTTAACGCTCATAAGTCGTTTGAATAATTTCTACATAGTACTTACGGCATAAGTATATTTTTGGAGAAACCCAATTCACCAGAACTCATTTTTAAAGACCTGACGATCGCTTCACTAACAAAGTTAGCGTCATCGCGGGATGAAATATTCTAAACGCTTTACAGCTAAAATTTTGTTTATGTTAGCTGTAGGTAATCGACCGCAGCCCTCGAAGGCGGATCAAACAAACAAACCCTCTTAGCTTATGTTTGCCGGAAGTTCCTTTATTAAAATTCTTTTGTATCAAAGAGGCATTGTGCAAACAATGAACTGTATAGAGGTATCGAACTTCTACATACAGGGTGGTGCAACAAAAGAATAGACACCCAAGGAACAAGAAGCGAGACTGCATGTGGTGGGGGAAATCCATTTTCTAAAGTGCAGGCTTACCGCCGATATGGATATTTAAGCTCAGCATTAGCTGTTCTGAGTTCTAATACCCCTAGTTCAATAAAACTCTAAAAAAACACCAAAACTGTAAATCATATATAGGAGAAAGTAAAAAATCAGAAAATTTTATGCGCATAATTTGTTATGTTATTTCAAAAATTTTATTCGAAGAATAACGATCAATTCGGCAATTTGTGCATGCCAGGACGAAAAGTGTGTTAGATTTTGTTGGACAAATATAAGTTATAATCACATTTTGAACATTTCGTTTTTAAAGGTTGCAAGTGATTTTCTTCTTTTATTTCGACAAATTCCTTATATAACGCATTGTAAAGATTTTACAAGAGATTATGTAATGAAACTGTATAAGTTAAGAATATACCACTCTCTAAAACAGACAAATTCCTAATTTAAAAGCGTTCTAAGAAAGCAAAAAGTAGTGCATAAATTTCACATGCAATTCTTACAATTTATTATTGTTGATTGTACTAAGCTTACTAAAATACAGATATAATTTAATATATATATATATATATATATATATATATATATATATATATATATATATATATATATATATATATATATATATATATATATATATACATACATAAATGTTCCTGTCTTTGGGCACATTGTTTTTTTTTGCTTATCCTTACATTAAATTACTTTACTTAACTGTCATTTCCTATTTATTATTTTTTGTCCCCACATATTTTTCATATTTTCCCTTCATTAATTAATTCATTTTATGTAATTTGTAAGTTAGACTAAAATCTACCGCTCTACGCAGGTTACGTTTTAGTGAATTTTTATTTAAAAAAATTCACTAATAGAGAGGTATCTATGGTGAGACTTTGCAAACATTTTTTCAAATGAGCTCGAATTTGGGCCCCTAGAACCCATATCCGGGGTCAGTTTTGATTTTTATATGTTGAGTTTTCTTTCGAAAAAAATTTTTTTCTCCGAAAATGACAATGCTATTTCGATGAAATTTGGTGTACATGTTGCTTTGGGAAAGACCTAAATACCGAAAAATAGCTTTCTAGGTTTACAGAAAATTGAGCTATTTAAATTTGAAACATTTATTTTTAATATCACCGCGTTCCATTGACAATGGCAAACCTGGCTTATATGAGATCTAGTATGTCTGAGCGTTGCCTGCCAGCGGATAATTTGATATTATTGCGCAGGTCTGTTACACGCTGTAACTGACGTTTATCGTATGGTATTAGATTATTTTATCTGTTTCAGTTGACACATTATTTGTGTTATTTGGTAATTTTTATATACAAGTGCAAATTATTTCTTTATGATTTTATTAATGTTAGTGGGTGGACTAAACAGTGTTTGTTATGTTTTATCAACACATATAAAGGATCGAAGTTTTACAAAATGGCTGATATGCAACAGGTTAGTTAATTTCTCTCTGATGCTTTGGCGGTAATTTTAATTAAGTTTATGGTTTAACGGTCCATAATTTTTAGCTAATTTTCGTACAAAAAATTCGTCAATGAGGAGACCGGGACTTTAGAATTTTAAAAAGATTTATTCAAATGAGCGCAAACTAGGCCCTCTGGAATCCATTTACGTTATATTATTGCATTTTTTATCGGAATATGTTTGTAAGAAAGAAAAAACAAGACGCAGTAAGTGCGTTTTGGTAGCAAATTTTCATTAAATGCTTCAAATTTCAATAACTCAATTTGCTATTAACCAAAGGTTTGTTGGCTAGGAAATCAACATTTAAAGTTAATTGTCGGAAAATTTTTGTACATTTTCAAACAATAAGTTATTTTGATAAAATATGGCACATTGTGTCTACTATATAGGTTATATGATGACTGCTTGCATTAAAAAGACATATTTGCTATTCAAAGCATTTTTACAAAACTTCACTGCCATAACGCATTTGCTGCGTCCAGACTTTTCCTTCATTTATAATCGCATTGTATATAACACATTTCAATTTACCGCTCGTTTCTACGACAAGAACATGACGGACTCGTTCAACGTCATGCAATTTAGACTGTCATACATCAAAGATACCGCCGCAAGTGTCGCTTCTTGTTCCTTGGGTTTCCATTCTTTGGTGAAACCAAGATGGGGTGGATAAACGTTGAGGTATTTTGTAACACTTTTTTTGTTGGGAAATGGTGGGTAGCTGCACATGATATGTTTTCAAAGTATTGCTATGATGCAGGGTGGTAAGAAAAACTTGTGGCGAACCAAATTTACATGTTTTTAAGTATAACACCCTATATATACTTATCTATATGAATTGTCCTGGTCATTATGACAATTTTGATATAAGCTTTATTGAGTTTAAAAAAAATACCTATATTTAAGCCACTATTTATCAGCAACTCAATCCGTTGTAAAAACTAAATGTGACAAAACGTAATACACCCTTAAACACAGCAGTAGCTTGTAATTAATAATAATAATAATAATAATAATAATAATAATAATAATAATAATAATAATAATAATAATAATAATAATAATAATAATAATAATGATGATGATGATGATGATGATGATGATGATGATGATGATGATGATGATGATGATGATGATGATGATGATGATGATGATGATGATGATGATGATGATGATGATGATGATGATGATGATGATGATGATGATGATGATGATGATGATGATGATGATGATGATGATGATGATGATGATGATGATGATGATGATGATGATGATGATGATGATGATGATGATGATGATGATGATGATGATGATGATGATGATGATGATGATGATGATGATGATGATGATGATGATAATAACAATAATAATAATAATAATAATAATAAGTAGTGCTATCGAGCGAGTAACCCTACATAGAGACCAAGGTGGCAGAGGAGTGTTGGATATTGGTAAACAGTTAGACCAGCAGATAGTGAACCTGAGTACACATTTCCATCAGCAGGCGCTTACTTCTGAACTACACCGTGCCATATGCGAGGCAGATGATTCAACACCGCTACAACTAAAAGAAAGCGAAATACAAAGTCACCAGCGGACTGATCAGGACAAGCTGCAATCTTGGATGCAGAAGCCTCTTCATGGGCGACATCTGAATGAGACCACCCAGGCTCATGTCGACAAATTGGCGTCGGACAGATGTTTCCAGAGACAGAGAAGTTTTTGCTGGACATACAAGATTAGGTCATCACAACCAGAAACTACCTGAAGTACATAGTTGAAGATAATTCGGTCCAAGATGAGAAAGGTAGATTTGGGTGTCAATCAACAGAGACTATCCAGCACGTCACCGGAGAGTGTCAAGCGCTTGCTGCAACAGAGTATAAAGAGAGGCACGACGCAGTTGCTGAAATAATTCGTCAATAACTAGCTCTGAAACTGGGACTTTAAAATTTGAGTAAGGTGCCCTACTATAGATACACTCCTGAGCCTATTCTGGAAAACTCGGGATACAGGTTGTACCGGATATAATAATAGTGGATAAGTCCTACAACTAAGTGACGCTGATTGATGTGGCCATTCCAAATATTAATAATCTAGAGATAAAGTACAACGAGAAGATCATTAGGTACAGAGACCTGGGATGAGTGAATGTTCCCGTTTGAGGGAGTGTGAAAGCCCTTCAGGCTAAAGTCATAATAATAATTGGACAGCTGACGCAATACATTGGAGAAGTACAGACAAGAAAATTACAGAAAAGAGTACAGGAAATAATAGGAGAAATTCGACAACACTCAGCACAAGACCCAGTCAACCACAATGCAAAAGAATGTTTGGACACCTTAAAACAGAAGCTTTCTGTATATGCAAAAGGGTTGAGCAGATATAACGCGAGCAACAATAGGCAGTGCGACAACACAATGTTTGAACGCGCTGAAAGGACTTTCTGCCGTCAGTTTAATTCAGCTATGAATGCAGGCACCGATACTTTTCCAAAAAAGGAACAAATTGAAGCGTTCTGGCCAAGTCAACTAGCCACAGAAGCCTCCTGCAATATTGGCGCCAGCTGGGTTAAGCTAGATGATCTATAAAATCGATACTTCCATCGTGATATCCCTTGAACACACAATGTCTACCTGGAGAACAAAGATTCAGTTACGGGTACAAATGGGTGACAACATCGTAACCAACACGATACGAATTAGAAGAGGCATATTTCAAGGCGACTCGCTAAGCCCATTGTGGTTGTGCCTGGCATTAAATCCACTATCAAATAGCCTGAACTCTACCCAATGTGGCTTCAGTGCAAAAGGCAATGGCAAAGAGCAATGGGGCTAAATCATCTGCTGTATATGGATGATCTTAAGCTGATGGTCTCCACAAAGGACCACCTGGAACACCTCCTTAATATGGTGGAAGGATTTTCCAGATATATTGACATGCAGTTTGGGCTTGACAAATATCGCACCTTATGTGTAGTCAGAGGGAAAATACAACCAGATGTACATGAAATGCAAAACGGCCAGCAAATTGTCTCGATGGATGTAAAAGAGTGTTACAAATACCTGGAAATACATCAAGCAAGGAAAATAAACCACTCGGTAGTGTAGAACGATCTGAAAAATGAGTTTACAAAACGAGTAAAGCAGTGGTGCGATCACATCTTAACAGCAAAAACCTCACTAAAGCCCTGACTAGATATGCATGTTGTGCACTTAGCTACTCATTTGGGATTGTAAACTGGAGTAAAACGGACACCCAAAATCCACAACGGAAGTTTCGAGCACTCCTAAGAAAATCCAAAAAGCATCGCCCACGTAGTGCTATCGAGCAAGTAACCATACCTAGACACCAAGGTGGAAGAGGAGTGTTGGATATTGGTAAACAGTTGGACCAGCATATAGTGAACTTTGTACACATTTCCATCAGCAGGCGCTTACTTCTGAACTACCCCGTGCCATATGCGAGGCAGATGATTCAACACCGCTACAATTAAAGAAACTGAAATACAAGTCACCATCGGACTGATCAGGACAAGCTGCAATCTTGGGTGCAGAAGCCTCTCAATGGGCGACATCTGAATGAGATCTTCCAGGCACAAGTCCACAGATTGGCGTCGAACTACTGGTTGGTGTCCGGACAGATGTTTCCAGAGACAGCGGGGTTTTTGCTGGCCATACAAGGTCAGGTCATCCCAACAAGAAACTACCTAAAATATATAGTTGGAGATAATTGGGTCCAAGATGACAATGGAGATTTGGGTGTCAGTCATCAGAGACTATCCAGCACGTCGCCGGAGGATGTCAAACGTTTGCTGCAACAGGGTATAAATAGAGGCACGACTAAAATGCTAAAATACTTCATCAATAACTGGATCTGAAACCGGGAATTTTAAATCTTAGTAGGGTGCTCTACTACAGATACACTCCTGAGTCTGTTCTAGAGAACTCAGGATACAGGTTATACTGGGATCGGACCGTGCTCACAGATCAACGAGTTGCCCACAACAAGCCAGATATAATAATAGGGGATAAATCCTGCAACCAAGTGACGTTGGTTGATTTGGCCATCCCAAATACTAATAATCTAGAGATAAATTACAACGACAAGATCATTAACTACAGAGACTTTGAGATACAAGTAAAGAGCAGTGGAAGGCAGATAGTGTCCGACTGATTCCAATAGCCATGTCGTCAACTGGTGTAGTTCCTGAGAATCTTCGGGAGAACGTTAAGAGACTAGGCCTTGTAGAGCATCTTTATAAGGCTATGCAGAAGGCAGTAATACTTGCAACTGCCTAAGCCGTGCGGAGATTCCTGGGAAATGATGATGTGTCGCGTTGTCGTTCAGAGCCCGATAACTTGGAAAGGACTCCACCTGAGCTCAATCCCTTTGGTATCTGAGATACCTGGGATGAGTAAATGTTCCCCTTTGAGGAAGTGTGAAAGCCCTTCAGGCTAAAGTCGATAATAATAAAAGATAAAATATATGTTTATTTATCACAAGACGGGGTCTTATTACAAGGGTTTGACACTCATAAAATCTATCCACTTTAGGGTAAGCAAAATTACCTGCGTAAAAGATGAAGTCTGTTTCAAAACTATAATAACAATAAAAACAATAAATCCCGGATAGCACTACTAACAATAATTTGGAAGGATTAAATGCAGTACTAAAAAATAATAAAATTCACCGTTATTTAACCTACAGAATAACAAAAAAACAATGTACACAGTTATTCATTCCCTAAAAAGATATTAGCTTCAACAGGTTAATTACAAATTAGGCTACACTACATAGAATATCCATGGCACAGAGCGCGGCCACCAAGCCGTCTTGGTTTTTGAGACCTTTAATAAATGCAGGCCTAAGTGAATCGTACATAGGGCACTCAAAGAATAGATTGTTTCACTCTCCTATCTGCTACACACTGAACATAGTACCTCTATTTCTATGAAGTAACATAGATCTTTGTAAGTAAATTTTATACGAGATTTATTGGACAGGCAAATTTGAGCGATTAGCTTTATCAGAAATATTGGCACGGCAACGCCGAAATAACTACGCACTTTACGAGATACACCAAAGCTGCTAGAAAATTGCGAATATGTAGAAGTACTTAAACGGCCCACATCTCTATGAAACAATCAACTCTCAAAATCTTCCATCAACTTTTTCTTTTTTAGACTCAGTGATGAAGGAGAGACAGATAACCACTGCAGACTTGCACCAAACAATTCACACAACTTCTGAAATTGTGAATCCCAGTTATATTTGGGATCATCTCCCTGAAGTGCGCATAGACTTTTGAAGCAAACATATAGATATCTATGAGCGTCCATACTCAACAGTTTCTCCAACCAAGTTAAGCTAATCTGAAATATCATCAGAGCTAGGCTGATAGTTCCTGTCTCCAGTCTTACCATGTAATCGGGATTGTTAACCGGAAGCGAAAGCAGGGACTTGAAAAATCTTACCTGAATTCGTTCAATAACTTTTAGATAACTAAGTGATCAAATGGCACTACAATTTTGCACTACTCCCAGTACTATAGATTGGTACAGCTCAACCCAATCCTTCAAGAATTTCTTTTTGATTTAACAATAATAGGCATCACTCTACAACTATATTGTAAGCACTTAGAAACTATGATTTTTGACATACAGTGAAAGCAACCTGAAGAAAAAAACACCACACGCAAGTACCTAACCACTTCAAGCTGAGAGTTCATATAATAACTTAAGTGACTTGGTATTTATTTTACCTCCTGCATTAAAGCACACTGCCTTTGTTTTTAGTGTGTTGACGACTAGTTTATTTACAGCGACATATTTCTTTAGGGTATCCAGCTTTCTCTGCAGATCTATTTGAGAGTCAGCCAAAAGTACCAAATGGTCCGCGTAGAGTAGCATGATAACGTCGACCTTACCATCCACACTTAATCCTTGCAAGCCTTCCTTTCGAAAAAACTATTCGATATCTGCTAGGAAAAATGAGAACAACAAAGGGCACAAAGGACACCCTGAAGCAACCCACTTCCAATGTTTACACTCCTAGAATATTCGTTGCCTACTCTCACTCCCAGGGAAACTTTATTGTAAAGGCAGCTAAGGTTTTGAATTTTTTTTGAAGATGCACCAAAACTAATAATTATTGCCACAACAGACTGTAGTCAGCAGAGTCAAGCGCACGTTTAAAATCTACAAAAGCGACATATAAGTCGTAGCTGCAACTGAATAATACTGTACTGCCTAACTATACTGTCTATGCATCCCCTTCCCGGTCTAAATCAATTGTGACATTCAGTTAGCACATTTGCCGTTTTCTCCCAAGTCAGCAACCGCTGAAGCAAAATTGGAGAAAACACGTTCTCAATGCAGTTGCCTAAGGCAATTCCAATTCCTCTGTAGTTACCATGTTTGTCTATAGCACTACCTTTGTGTAACATTAGCATGGTAAAGTTTGACCATTACTCAGGCAGTTGCTCCTGTTCAAGGCAGTCGTTAAACAGAGCTAATAGGTACAGCTTCCAGTTTTGGGGCAAAGGACAAATAAACTCGTATGAGATCATATCACTACATGGTACCTTTCGTGGTCTGCAGAATGCTAAAGTTGCTCGCAGCTCATCCAGGGAGATCTCAACATTCAGAGTCTGGTGCCGTGCGTCATAATAAAATCTACTATCTATTGTTTCGACTGGATATCGATAAATCGCCTTGTAAAAACTTTCCCAACTTTCTATAGCCAAAGCATCCCCATATTTACGACTTCTTAATGATTTTACGGAACTCCAGAAAAATTATGGATTTCGTAACTTTACAACAAGTTCCTGAAAGTACTTCTTCCTCGATATTAGCTTGTAATTGGTTTGAAATGAGTCGCCGTTATACAGACTGGTTGAGTTTGTCAAATTCACTTCGGGCTCATTTTTTTCAAATGTAAAACACCCTGTACTATTGTATTTACATGTCAAAGGCAACGTTATAAGTTTTTAAAAAATACCATACATTATACCTCTCTGACCAATAGTTTTTTCGTAAATTAGGCGTAAAAGCAAATTTTCTGCATTATTGTAGGATTAAAATGTATTAAGTTGGTTATTAAAGATTTAATATTAGGAAGCCATGACATTAACTTTTCAAAATTACAAATCCGTATGTCAGTCGTTATTATTTGTTGGCAACTGGTTTATACGAATAATTATTATTTGGTTTAAATGCTTTGAGTGCTCAAGAAATAATGAATATGATTTTTATGTTCGGAGATAACCAAAAAAATTCATTACTAGCAATTAGGGTATATGCAGCGCGATATCCGGGGCTTGAAAGAAAACCGAGATTTGATCCCTTTACAAGTTTATTGGAGACATTGAAGAAAAGAAACGCTGCAGTGACGAAACGCAAAGTAATGAGTAAACCGGTAACAAATGAAGATAATCGAACGACTGTGTTATTAACAGGGTAAGAAAATCATCAAATGAGTACCAGGGAAATTAAGAGAACGACTGGTATCGAATGCACTAGTATGAACCTTTTATTGCTCAACCTTTCTTTTATGTAATAATTTATATTTATATTATACATCTGTGTCCAACCAGGAAATAGAAGACATAAAACCACCTCTACTTTTTAAGTAACAAAAATAGTGTATGTAATAAAAAGGAAATATAAAGAAAAAATATGTTTATTTTTCTAAATATAAAATCTAAATATACATATAGTATTAAACTGTTATTTGTGGGCACACTATAGAACAAAATTTTGATTAGCATTTCAACAAGAGACTACAACATTTTGGGAGTGATCGAGATTATATTCCTCTTGACCTACACATTTTGCATCTTCCCCTCGTTGTTGCAAATACTGGCTAATCTTTGTCCAATTTTTCTCGTCGAATATCATCAGGACTACTGTACTTATATTTTCGATATTCCACGGAACACGTGGATGCATTACAACTTGATCTATCCCTGCTGCTTTAGTTAATTGTTTTCACACTGGTTCATCGGATCCAGGGAAATAGACCTACAAAATTCTAAATGAGTCGTTTTTTCAATCAACTAGTTGATTGAATTCACGAATGTGATATATACTAAACGCCAAAATATTCGATGCCGCCATTTCATATGCCTTCTGTCAACATAATGGGAGCTTCGGAGTTGATCAGCTAGATCAACTCCTCCCATATGGGAATTATATTCGTTTACAATTTTGAGACATTTTATTTCTTTAGATGTATCATCTTTTGATTTTCTGGTAACTGAATTTTCTTCATCACCATGATAGTTTGAGGCTAGATGGACTATTCTTTTGTCTCTCCAACTAAAATAGCCAACGTTTGTAAACGAAAATCAGTTATCGTAATCGCCTATTTTCATTCTTTTTTCATCAGCCTTGTTGTTTGGTGTATGTTTCGTATTCGTTTAAATTTTTCCACAAGCCAGAGTATTTTTAAAAAATAATATTCTATTTTGACCCCAAAAAAAGATGAAAGAAAAACTTCTCCTAAACGAAATTGTCGAAATTCTTGTTTTAATTGCTCGTTTTTTTTTTCCCTTGAAATGAATCAAAATTTATGATGCACGCATTTTGATCAGCTATTACTCACATCTTATAACCACGACTAACTGGATTGAGTGGATTATATTGCTTTAGTAAGCTCCACCCTTTGAAGAATATTATCGATTCATCGATACTCGATGATCTTGTTTCATTACCGAATCTAGAGAACTGATTATTCAAGCCATCTATCAGTGGTCTTATTTTGTATGCTTTCTTTTTTATTAGAGGGCATTGTTTGATTGTCATTAACATGTATATTTGTTGAAATTTGCTTAATTCTAGACCTCGACATAACTTTTGCAGCAGCGGGAACTCCTAAATCTTCACTGGTCCTCCAATAATAGTTCCAGCTTTAAACTTGCTGGTATCCCATGAATAAATTTAGACCAACGGAAGCTAAAATTCATGCCTATTCAAGTTCAAAGGTTTATTATGCTGCGCAGCATACAAGTTGTTTTGATATAATATGTTCTCAACAACCGGATCTGGAAGACTATTGAGGACGTCAATAGGTGTTTCACATGAAGCGAACATATCTGGATGAGCGTCCTTATTAATATTGTGAGCTATATTTGTATGCAGAACAACATTATTCGCAGCTGTATTTATATCTACCTCAGTAAATGGTACTGTAGCCATATCCACAGAAGTACCATTTGCACCTTCCGCGAACATTTCTTCAGGATTTTCGATGACTTCATAGACTTCATAGTATTTAAAGAGAAATAATACATTTGTTGTCACATATTTATTAGTTTGCTAGATTATATTAGTAAAATCTTAAGTATTGTATATAAAGAATATTTCACAAGAGGTGTCCTTATAGTCGATTGAATATATTTTTTAAAAGCTTCAAAGCAGAATATTTATATTTAAAATTAACTCAATTTTTCTCCCAACTGTAGTAAATGATGCCCTGCAAGTGATACATCAACACGAAAATGCACGTAAAAAACTTTAAACGCTTTAATAAAATGATTGACGTATTTTGGTCTCACAAACAAATAATAAAATTTACATTTGCATTGAAAAACATGTACAAACGATTAATTAATTACATAGTTCAATTGTTGCACCACATATTTGAATACTATTTGTAAAGGTGAATTTTATATTGCAATCAAACAGCACAATAAATATATTTTTTACTAATAAACCATTTATACAATTATTACTGCTATCGACTTAGCATAAAGGGCTTTACAACAATCCCACAAAAGCGAATATTTACTCATCACATATATCTTAGATGCCAAAGAAAATTAGCCCAAACGGGGCCCTCTCTAAGGGGGTGAGCGCGTGAATTATTGCTGAAAATTATTGACATTTTTTTGTTAAAGCTCGAATAATATAACGTTTCAGAAGTTTGTGGGTACAGGAATACGAACATTTTCTTTGTGGTCAAGTCACGGACCCTAAACTCATTTTAGAAAATGGTTTATCACAGCTATGTGGAAGTTGTGTTTCAACGTGCAGCCCGTGAGTCTGTTGCTCTGTATGTCTGTCTGTTTGTAGCCACGATAACTTTAGAACGAATTAAGATATCCTTTTGAAATTTGGTGTATAGTTAGTACCCGACAAGCGAATGATTCGGATTGTTTTTGGGTAAAATCCCTCCCGGGGTAGGGAATTAATGGGGGATTCTTTTGTGAAAATTGGCATTTTTTCGTTAAAACTCGACCAACATAACGTTTTTGGGGTTTGTTTATTAAAAAACTTTTAATTTCATCAGCCATTAAGAATTGTGTGCTAAAATTAAAGCAGAGGTTGAATTTGTAGAGGTGGAATATCGGTGACATGGAATATCGGTGACAGCATTTTTTTCGGTAAAACGGCATAAAAAGCCTCAACATCTATAGAACTTGATTCCGGTATGAAATCTTTTTAGTCTGTCGGTCGATCCATCTGTCGGTCTGTACGTCTGTCTGTTAGTAGGAGCAATAACTTTCGAATAAACTGAGATATAATCTTCAAATTTGGGATCGATTTACCGCCTGACAAAGTAACGCTTCCGATTGGTTCTAAGTATAAACTATTCATGGGATAGGTAATAAATGAGGAGTTATTCGGTGTAAATTGACAATTTTTCGTCAAAACTTGAGTAGTATAACGTTTCAGAAGTTTATGGGTACAGGAATAGCAATATTTTCTTAGTGGTCAAGTCATGGACCCTTAACTCAATTCATTAGAATGTCTTCCTGGGCAGAGAAAATTATCACAGCTATGTGGAAGTTGTGATTCAATTTTTAGCACTATTTTTAAATCATGTCAAATATTTATGCTGGCTTCTTTCAATAATGAGATAATTGATTTGTATACCAACCACGGCGTTTGTAATGCCTACGATGTTTTACTCCGTGTCGCCCATGGAGAATTTTTTGCATCGACGATTGCAGTTAATTTTGATTAGCTCGATGATGACTTTGTCTTTTTACCTCCTCTAATTGTAAAGGTGTTCAAACATCTGTTTTCATATGGCACGGTGCATTTAGGTCATCAACATGTATTTCTGTGCATATAGAGTGTATTAACGCCTACAAGAAAATTTTTCGACTTTAACACACGCAAATCTTCTGTCTGACCACAACAGTGTTACTTGTGGTGCCACAAAGACTGAGGTTTGGACACTGTGGCTGGAAAGTTAGCGCTAAACTTTTAGCAACAGCTAGTGACGAAGACAACTTTATGACCTACATATAGTAGAAACAATGTACCTTATTTCATTAAAATAACTTTATTCTTTAAAAAAGTACAATAATTTTCCGAAAATAAACTTAGAATGATCCCGAAAAAACTGGTCAGATTTTCCTGGTCAACAAACCTCTTCCAGCTATTTACACACCTGCTAAGATATAATTATCCACATAAAGGTTTTGAAAGAAATTCAAAAAAAAATGTTTGCCTGAAAATTGGCAAACAATTTTTTTAACGCAAATTGCCATTTCTTTTACAAAAATTGGTTAACGCAATGTTACACAAAAATCATGTTTTTTTACGAAAATTTGCTAAATAATTATTTTTCACCTAAATGTGTAATATTTTTTTTAACACTAACATATATTTATTAGCATCAACACTCCAGAAGAAATCTTCCAAAAAAGGTTTCTTAAAAAACAAATAGATAATTTTTCATAATATTTTATCACTAAAATTTGCCACAAAATTCATATTATTCAAATTTCCTATTATACCAAATATGTATTTAAATTTTCGTGTGTAATTCACATTCTATAATATAAAGCCGCGTACGAAATTTGGTTGCCATAGTTTTGTTATTTCCAGGCGTTATAATAATTTTCCAGGAAAAACTGGTCCGATTTTCCTAACTAAAGAACTTAACCAAGTCACTTGTGAAAGAAAGGTACACACTAGATATGATCAAAGTGTGGACTGTAGAAAACTGTTCTAGGGGCCCAGTTCGCGCTCATTTGAAGATATTTTTTCCAAATTCATAATTCACGACCTTCTTATATTAGTGAATTTTTTCCAGAAAAATTCAGTAAAATACTTCATAAACGTAACGTTCAACTACTTCATTAAATTTGTAGTTGCTTTTTTTAGGAACTGAAAAACTGAAGAGTTTTTTTTCTTTCTTTTACGTCGGCCTATTTCCGTGACTATGGCCAATCACCGACGTCAGGGAGCAGTTTCACCTCACTATCCTGGAAATTTTGCCGAAACCCTGCCTTTCTGTAAGGAGGGTAGGGATCTTTAACGTTCCCAACATCGTATGGACACGGGACCGACGGCTTTACACCCCCTCCAAAGGGTGGAACGTGCAGACATTCAACTTGCTCAAATACAATGCCATAATCTCGGTTGATGTTAATATTACAGTTTGTACTGAAAAAGTGAAAGGAGTACCCTGGGATCGAACCCAGAACCCTTCAGTTCAGAGGCACACGTTCTTACCCCTGAACCACCAAGGTTCTAACTGAAGAGTTCATACTGCCTTTTCTATAATTTTCTGGCCGCAAACCACCACACCTTTCTCCATGAAAAACTCCCACTTTGCCCAATTAAAAAAATCAACTATTTGACAACATACTTTTATTTGTTTAATATTCAGTCTAAACGCATCCATATACATCTGTTCAACCATAGAGTAATATGTGTTCTACACAGACAGATCATCATATTAACAGTTATCTGAGACCTGGCACTGAGAATCCGACTATATATTTAAAACAAAGCATGGTTTAATATATTTGTAACACATATTATACACACATGTTATCTCTCTGCTCTCCTCCTTTATCTCAACTTTAACTGTGCCAAAGCTCAGACTGCTTAATGCGCGCAATGTGCTTAAAAGGGGGTAAAACGCTTTTTCTTCATATACTAATATCTAGAATAAACCCTATAACTGATCTACTGCCAAAGCATCAGAAAAAGAGTTTATTTGAAATTCATTTTCCGCTGATCTTTAGGTAAAATGAGGGACAATGACGGCGGAAGCTGAAACTTAAAGCTTTATAGAACACACTTATTACAACATTTATCCTACATAACGCGTATAAGTTTCAGGTTCCTTATCCAGAACTTCAAGTGTTTTGAATCGCGACTTTGGCGTTTTAAGGAGAAAAACTATAAACTTGAAATGCTTATGCTCTTGTTTTCTTTTAACATAGAGATCCGAATTTTGGTACATGGTTTGCTTTTATGATATAAATCCGCGTACCAAATTTGCATGCCATAGTTTTGTTATTTCCGGAGATATAAATTTTTTGAAAGGGCAAGGTTGTTGAAAAGATTTCGAAATACGTTAACGGACCTGGAATTAGCGAAGATGATCTAGGTGAAAATGTGGATGGACCTGATAATGCTGACAATGGACGGGGTGTGGGTATTATTGAACGTAGTGTACTCGATGTAGATTCGTCGCTGATGTGTACATCAAATGCAGATTGCCATCTTTATTTGAAGATAGTTCTACATAAGAGGTTTTTTCTTCGTCTACAAGCCTGTTTGTAGTTTAAATTTGCCCCTCTTTGACGGGTATGTGTGTAGCAGCAGCTGCTACGAAGTCGACGTCTTAGAGCACATTACGGTCCACTGGCCAAATGCCAGTTTTGCGGAATCCATTGATTGCATCCGACACTGTGGCTGCTCGCAGGTAAGCATTTGCAAAGAGCTCACCGACTGGTAGTGGATAACTGTTCTACGATGATAAGTTCTTATCCATATTTTTACCATCTCACCATAATAAGTGCACAATGGTTTCATAATCAACACATCCAAAAGTGACAAACGATGGGTCCAATGGAGTGGAATGCAGAACAAGATAACGCTGTTATCACCGGAAGAATCTATAAGTTATACACTTTAAGATGAGTTACGTGGCCATCCAATAGCCTGGATCATCTTTTTTGCACGCGACTGCTCCACAAACTTCTTGAACCAAGTCAGGAAGAGTTTCTTGGTTTTATATCCCTTTTTGTTGCCTTGGCCCTATGAATTTGGTGGTGTACCATTTATAAGCTCTATGCTTATCCTCTATCTTTGAAATATGAACACGCGCGGCATAAAAGAGCTATAAGCCCCCGTGCACACTTCAAAAGTGAGTAGTTACCCTCTCTCTGCACATGACAGAGATCCCACTTGTTTTCTCCATTTGCGGGCTAAAGTTCTGCCTAGAGACTTAGCAACCGTTGTTATGTTAGTCTCGTCTACATTAAATATTTTGTTTGCTCTAATTGTGTATATATATATATATATATATATATATATATATATATATATATATATATATATATATATATATATATATATATATATATATATATGTATGTATGTATGTATATACCCCCTAACAAATCGAAAAATTTGTCCACAGAAATTGGGTTGAAACCTTGAGCTCGAGCAGCTGACATAGTTTCCGGTTTTCTTAGTGACATCTTCGGATTCCTTTTTAAGAAATAATCCAACCAGTCCACTCCAGCCATGCGCGATTCGTGGTCGAAGTTGTGACGCAGCACTTTTTTTTTCGCCAGTTCATATGCTGGAAAACGGAATTCTTTAGTTGATAGACCGAACAGGCAACATTTCATGTCTTTCAGGTATTCGGCAAGTTAATTCTCTTGTTCTGGAGAAAAAACGTGTTTGAAGCTACCTGGTTTTATTATTTCAGCTATAACAGCTGGATTTTCAACAGTTTTTTAATGAGTCTTTGCAGTGTAGGCCGAGGAATATCTTATGAACGAGCAGCTGCCTTGTAGCTTAACTTTCTAGATTTCACATCTTTAATGGATTTATTCAATGCTTCTCAAGCTATCTGAAAAAACGAGGCGTCTTATAAATAAAATGTATGATTTTCTTTTCCAAATGTATGAATTTAGTCAGTTAAATCTCCCTTTTTCCAATAAAACTTATTCTAAAGACTATAGTGATAACAACTATTAGATGCAACTACGACATTTGAAATTCAGTATCAGATAGTTTAAAACAAAATTATTCAAACACATAACAAAGAATAAGGGGCATAATGAGAATGCCCAGTAAACCCCACTCTTTATGCCCCAGGCACCACTTTTCAGATCACATGTTAAAACAGAACCTAACCTAAGAATTCAGTATCACAATGGTATACTAATGATAAATCCTTCTCACCTCGATTTCACCAAGTTTAGCTCACAATCATACCCAACAGTTCAAGTTATATAACTGTTCAAATATTTGGTCAAATAAGATCATATTATACATAACGTTTTTCGAATTTGTGCAGCGCAGAGGTTTCTCTCGCTTGCATTAACCTCCGTTGATGTTCGCTGGAATGTTGATGCCTTTGAAGGTGGGCGGGCACGCTGCAAGGAAAAAGGGAAGGTGACATTATACCCCGGATGCCCGTTATGTCCTGCCTTCCCTTACTCTTATATATTGTCGCTAGCAGATATGCACCGTTTTTGAGAAAAATCGATGTGAACTTTTAAAGTCCTTGTCTAAATTAAAAGTAACAAAGTGAACGGTGTAATGAATTTATAATACATCTCTTGTTAATTCGCTATTGACATGAAAGTTTTCGAGAAACTAAATTTTATTTCTTGTTACTTTTGCACAGCCACTTTACATTTCAAGCAATTGATTTAGTTATTATTGAGAAATCTAGACAAGTTCACATATATTTTTCTCGAAAACGGTGCATACTATCGATAATAAATTAGTGTACCTTATTTCAAGAAAAAACTCAAAGGTTATTAAATCTAACATCAAAGATGTGAAAAAGTCAAGTTAAAAAAAATATAGTTAAATATACAAGACGCTTATAGAAGTATTTGAAATAGAGAACTTATAGTCCACGGTTAGACATATTAGGATAAATTTGCCGGTCAAGTTTCATCTTATTAGATGGATACATTCTAAAGATATATGAGAAAACTTAATGTTAGAGCTTCATCTTGAAAGAAGTTGGAAAAATGCTGTTGTCGTTTGTCTCTGTACTTTCTGGACGCCTGTATAAATAAAGAATTATTTTGTCACATACTTTTTAGTGTGTTTGTATCTTTTCTTCCAGAAAAAGTGACTTTTGGGTAAACATTTATTGGAATGTTCGCATATATGTTTCATATTTGACAAGTACAACCCTGGAAACATAAATGGAAACTAACAGACACTTGGCGTAAAGATGTTTGTCTGGCGATCTTAGTAGAGTCTTCATGCGAAAGGGATCTAGAAAGTTGTCCAGAGTTGCAACGGAACAGACGAAGCGATAGTATCATTTCTACTTGTCGTGTGGTTGGCTGCACTGAACTCGCTGTGATCTTCAGATTACACACTATCTTGAATGTGTACTTTCTTGAATTGCTCTCAGCTATCTGAAAACCCTGTACTTTATGGTTATTTTGATATAACCGACAGATGTCATAAGATTTGGTTAAGTTTTCGAACAAATATATCCTGGTTATAAAATTTATAATACTAAAATCTATTAAGTTACGTAAAAACCTATACGCGGTGTTTCAAAAAACATGTGCCATCGCTCGTGGTTAGATTCCTCACGTAAAAATAAGACTTTTTTTGTATCAACATAGGAACGATTTTGCTTCGTTTCGTAGCTACAGGGGCTAAAGATTTTTTATTTTTTGGCTTGTTCTAAATTTTTCCAAAACCACTGTAGCAATCCTAATGAAATATAGAGGGCGAAAGTTATATGAACTATCACTTGGCAAACGGGAGGCACCTACCAGATGTTATCAAAATATGGGTTCTAGGAGTCTCAGTTCCTACACATTTAAAAATATTCAAAATTCAAAATTCGCGATCTTCTCATAAGCTAAGTTTTTCTATAAAATTCGCTAAAATTGAGGTTTACAAAACACAATTCCGAAATATGCAATGGTAAGGCTTTATTGTTAAATAGTCTGTGGCTAAACGAACATGTTAAAAGTCAACATAACATCGAAAGAAAAAATATATCCACATTTGGAAAAACGAGTGAGGTCATCTTGCAATAATATGTCACTTTTACCCTCCAAAATTAAGAACAATATAAAGTGAATCGAGGCATGGAAAAATGGTAGTGGACCAATAAGAGAGCAGTGTTTTTGCTATAAAAATTGTTTGTATCAAATTTGTTGTTTTTGTTGTTGTTTTTAGGACAATCCTTAACAACTTACTTAAGTTAAAATCTTAATTTTTTTTGACTTTTTTAAGAATCACAGGTGGCTTTGAATTTTAAATATGTGAGTGATTTGTTTGAAATAAGTCGACCATACCGCGTCCTATTATTTCTGATCAGTTTAGTTTAAATAGATAAAAAAATAATGATAATATTAGTATGATATATATATATATATATATATATATATATATATATATATATATATATATATATATATATATATATATATATATATATATATATTGTTTAGTTTTACCGCGCAAATTTAAGTTGTAAGACTGCAGTGTTGTATGTCACAAACAAGCAGACATAACTGCGGTGGATTGTACGCATGTCCCATCCCTCGAAGAGAGGGTACCTGCAATGTTCAAGACCTGGACAGGGCCTATTCGTTCATGACATCAGCTTCGAAAAGCTTCTGCACCGAGTGCATTTGATTTGTACACGAGCGTTGTGCTATTACACCTTCAGCCTATATATAATGCATATCATTGGTATATAGGTTTTATATTCGAAGAGCTTCTGCACCGAGTGCATTTGCGGTATTACACGTATATCAATAGTATATAGTTTTATGGTTTTTAAAAATATAAAACTCCGTTAAGTGTTTCCGAGAGATTTTATTCCATAACACGATACAGTCCATTTTAATACGTAAGTGGCAGTAACTACAATCCACGAACCATACACAACAATAACATATATATATATATATATATATATATATATATATATATATATATATATATATATATATATATATATATATATATATATATATATATATATAATCTGATATCCCGCTTGCTGTTATAATAAGAGTTGCTCATGATCTGTATTACAGACAAATGTGTTTGTAGCAGGACAACTTTCTTCTTACAAGATTATCACATTGATAGTATTAATTCAAATTTCTTCAAAGCTTCTCATGAATTTGGAATTTGCTTAATTTAACATTTACAGATGTTACTTTATATTGCCTTTATGATATCTAAAGCTTAGCACTAGAACATTTTAAAATATAAAAACGCTGTTCCTATTTTATTTTAATCTGAAAAGAGAAAAGATAGAGGGTTCGGCTTCGATTCCCTGGCGGGTCAACGAGAAGATGTCCTTATCTGGCAAAGTGAAACAAGCTAACAATGATTGGAACAAATTGTTGTGACGGCCAAAGATGACACAGTCATTAATAAAAATAGTACCTTTTACTTTATTTTCTAAACGTAAGATGCATTTTGAATTATTGCTTGCTCATCTGGTCCCCCGTCACTTACTTGTCACGTAGTTATACTAATTTATTTGCGTCCAAAAATTATACAACGCCTCTTACATGAAAGATACCCATGTGCTACGCTATACATACTGATGAATTTATCATATTTTGTAAAAACTCTGATTTTAAAAGTTCCGTTCATTCCTGTGATTATAAATATGTTCTATTAGTTGATTATTTTGGGCCTTATTTACTGAGTGCTAGACGTATTTTTGCAGACTGTTGTTTTGTATATAAGGCCCTCAATAGTTTGGTTATATGTCTAGAATAGTATTCTTGTTTTAGTGTGAGAGTATGTTTACATGATCTTTGTAATACTAGTTTGCCTTGTGTGTGTGTGTTTTGTTTCTTTAACGTCGGCCTATTTCCGCGACTATGGACAATCACAGACGCCAACGAGCAGTTTCACCTCACTTTCCTGGAAATTTAATTGAACCCCTGCCTTTCTGTAAGGAGGGTAGGGATCTTTAACGTGCTCAACATCGCATGGACATGGGACCGACGGCTTTACGCCCCCTCCGAAGGGCGGAACGTACAGACATTCAACTTGCTCAGATACAATGCCAGAACCGCGGTTGATGTTAATGTTACAGTTTGTACTGAGGAAGTGAAAGGAGAACCCTGGGACCGAACCCAGTACCCTTCGGTTCAGAGGCACACGTTCTTACCTTTGAACCACCGAGCCTCTACAGTTAGCCTTAGAGTGACTTTTGCAAAGTTAAGAAATAAATGGTTATTCTAACACAGTTGTGAGCTCTGCCAATGATCTCTACCCACAGGTTGGCATTTTTCTTTTAACTTACAGTAAGTTTAAATATAAAGAATTATTAGAATTATTCATCCTATGATGACTCTGACTTGGCTAGTGAAACGATCGTCAGGTTTTTTTTAATGTGTTGTGATGATTTGGGTACTTCAAGTGTGCTTATCAGTGTTCATTACAGGCTCCAATTTTTACTTAGTGATAAACTTTGCAAGGCATTGAATTTGTAAAGAGCTAATTGCTTTGACGGTTACATGTTGACATCTGCTTTTAAAGTCTGTAGTATATTATTATTATTGTCTTTGAAGGCCAATTTTACCTTAGGTCCCTTAGTTTAGTTTAGTTATAGATTACCGTAAAGATTTCAAAAATACTTAAACAAACTGTAAGTGTATAAAATACTGCTCAAGTTCGTAGAGTCGACAATTTGTTAACAGCTACCAATTAACTAGTGGTCAGTGGTTGGCATCTGCTTGACTTCTGCACCACTGCAGATTCTTAATGGGCTTTGTAATTTATCACGTATGGAACCCAGTTGGAGTGTAATTACAGTGGAATTTACATAACTGATCTAACAAACTACAAAATATTTGGAATCTATTATATACAGGGTACAGCACATTAGATGGTACTCACTTTAATTTTTTAATTATTTTACAAGCCAAAAATTTTTCAGCTGTATTCATTTTGAACTCCTTATGGCTTTTTGGCACAAGCTTTTTAAACGATCGATTGGATGGGATACACATCTCACATAGGCGCTCTGCAATGCTGACAAAAGCTAGTATAATTTGATCTCTGGAAATTTATTTTTTCGTGACATATGAATTGTTTTCCCAAAGTATTGGTACAAAAGTTTTGGGAATGATTGTCTATTACGACGTATGGATTTGATTTGGTTCATGTCGATTATTGTTTACTAGTGGACTGTATTTTAATGGTGGTTTAGTTGAAGTTCAAAACAGAGAAAGTTAAACTTAACAATACTATATTTATTATATACACAAAGGAGACTATTCAATGGACCGACGGAAAGGTCTAGTCGCTTCTAGATCGACATACAAATAGGCAGAGACAACCCCTCACATCTTACGGTTACAATTTAGTCTCAGGGGTGCCACCGTTAGACAATTTAAGGTATTTTTAGTACAATGTTGGTAGTTATATACGACTGGGGTGCCTCTGGTTAAATTAGCTAGTAACTACAAAATAAAAATATTATATACAATTCTGGCGGGAACCGACTGTTCATATGTGGTGATTATTATCAAAATTAGTTATTAGATTTTAAGACAGGCAAAATTCATCCGTAAAAAATATATAACTTAAAAAAGAGAATTGTTTACACTTTGACTTACAAATAGCAAAAAGCTACACTGGGAGGCAAGTCCTAACAATACATTTATGTATTTATTTTTTATTAGAAATGCTCCATAGACTTTATGATAATCTAAGGCTGGGTACCTGCACATAATATAAACCCAGTTGTCGTGGTCGTTGTCGTCGTCAACCGTTTAGAATTTTTCATCCCGTGTTGACGCTAACTTGGTTAGTGAAACGAACGCCAGGTTTTTAAAAACGTCTTGTGGTATTTAAGTTCTCCAAGTGTACTTGTTTTATTTAACAATATCAGAAAGAGAGCCTGTGAATGGACTTTACATTTTTTGTGAACGCAAAAGTTCAAAGGGGTAACATTTTAGAGGCCGCAAACCGTGTGTACATAAAACAAAGGTATCATAATTATTATTACGAAACAAATAATCTATTTAATTAATAGCTTATTAGTGAATTTTCATTAAGAAACGAACGCAGCCTAACAACGTACGTGCGTTTGTGCTGGAGCTTAGCTGTCATTTGTCAATTGTCAATATCAAATTGGAAATTTAGGTTAGTAGAAGCAAACGCCACAAACCCAGAAGAAGGAGAAGGAGAGAAAATTGGAAATTTAGTCTCAAATTTGAGTTTTAGCTATGATACAATTACTAGAGAGAGATATGATAACGCGGCTACCTATTTTTGCACTGTCACGCGAATGCGACAAGAGGAGAGTACTGTGATAATATATTATACGCAAATAAATAATACATTGTATTATACACAAAAGAAAGGCTTGTGCATGCAGATAGTAATACAATTTTGAATACAAATGTCAAAATAAAGCTAGTATGGTCGCTGCATAGTAATATTATGCTAATGCTGCGGTACAAGTTACTAAACTGTTGCTTTTATTAGATTTTATAAATGAATTTTACAAATTTCTGTGTGCATGGAGCCAGAAGATTTTTTTATAATCAGAATACTACTGTGACATGAAATCAAGTTTAACGCGCTCTAAATAACTTCAGAAACATTCTTAGAACTCCTCTTAGATGCACGAGCCGCAGGAGAGATTTATTCCAAGCAATCAGCAAGAAAGGTGCGGGACCAAGAATGAACAGGGGTGCCGGGTGGAAAGGAAATATGAGCGGAAAATGCTAAAAAAGAAACTTAGCCGGACTTTGAAAAGATCCGTTTTTCACATTTTGCATCAATATCTCCTTTTAACTCTCTCTACCCCGCACAACACCCATATTCGCCGCAGGTAGCGTAGGTTTTTTGGGGGTTGCTCCCAAGAAATTTTCCTTATGCTTTATACTCTAAAGGTGATTGTATGCATGCACAAGGTGAAGGACCCCCCGGTGTTGTTGGTTGAGAGGGCAGAGACCCTCTACGTCCTGAGGGTTCTTCTTCCCCTTCTGCATGCAAACAATTACCTTCAGTGCATGAACCACAGTATTTTTTTATGTCCAGCTTTCTAGTGTATTTTTTGTTGAGTAAACTTCCTGTTTATCAATTTCTTTGTTTGAGTTTTATATCCAAATTACTGTATAAATATTTATACTAGAGATCATGTTTTACTCGTCCTTCTTTATCTTCTTTTTTACCGTTCCTAGATATATAAAGTGATTTTTTATAACTTTTAATATAAGGCTAAATCACTAATATAATGTATAGATTATTCTTATTAAAATCAGAATCTCGGTGGTTCAGAGGTAAGAACGTGTGCCTCTGAACCGAAGGGTACTGGGTTCGATCCCGGGGTACTCCTTTCACTTTTTCAGTACAAACTGTAATATTAACATCAACCGAGGTTCTGGCATTGTATTTGAGCAAGATGAATGTCTGCACGTTCCGCCCTTCGGAGGGGCCGTAAAGCCGTTGGTCCCGTGTCCATGCGATGTTGGGCACGTTAAAGATCCCTACCCTCCTTACAGAAAGGTAGGGGTTCGGCAAAAATTCCAGGATAGTGAGGTGAAACTGCTCCCTGGCGTCGGTGATTGGCCATAGTCGCGGAAATAGACCGACGTTAAAGAAACAAAAAAACACACACACTTGTTAAAATCAACTACCATAACTCACTTGCTGCGTCCTGAACTTTTTATTATAAAAAGGAATCTACGTAAGTGAATTATCATTTATGGGGAAGATTCTTTCAGGAGGCACAATTTTAAGGGCGTTCTAGTATAGGTAATTTATATTTTATAGTATCGCATGTGCAAGTAATGGTTCCTTACAGAATATCGAGTAGCTAAGAAACCGGGATATATTGCCTCACATGAGACTCGGATAGCATCGTTGAGATGTAGTTAACTTTAATATATTGCAAAATGTCGGACAAAGGTGAAAGTAGATCAGAGCAATGTTAGTTCTGTTAATAAACATCGCCAAATACATCATAAAACATTAATTGGAAAAACAGGTCTTTTGTTTCGTAAACCTCTCTTTAATTATCAAAATTTACTATATCTTCTTGGTGAAGGGATATTTTTTAGATTTTTACTTTTAGTGAATCTTTGCAAAAAACCTTTGTTTTTAAAGATTTTGAGAACTAATTACAGAGAACAGCCTAAGAACCCGTATCTAAAAGTATTATTTCAATTTTTGTACACTACTACATACAGTGCCAGTTTGTAACCTAAATACTGAGTGAATACTGGGACCTGTGATGTGTGTACTTATTATTGTAGCTTGAAATAAATTAAGTTAAGCATATACGGTTATTAGTGAATTTTCTTTTAAAACATCACCAATCGCGACTTTTGAATTTTAAAAAAGTTCCTCAAATGAGCGCGAACTAGCTGCCCGATAACATATACCCGGGGCCAGCTTCAATTTTTATATGTTTATATTTTTTCTCGGAAAATTTTGTGTTTTCTGTCGAAAAATTTTGATATTTTCAGGAGTAACAAAGCTACGGAAACCAATCGGTACGTGTGTTTGTATTACAAAAAGTAAAGCATATACCAAAACTTAGGTGTGCAAGTTTAAATAGAAAAAAGTTATAGGCACTGAAAGAAAAAACATTGGAGTTTTCTTTAAAACTTAAATATCGCGATTTGAAACGTCAAAATTGGCAACATTTAGGCAAATAACCTGAAAAGAATATGGATTATGTAAAGAAAATGTCGCACGAATCCTTAACATTTAGCTTCAACCGCCATTGTTCTCGTATTAGCATTCCTTTCTCTGATGCTTTGTCAGTAGTTTTAGTTACGTTTACGGTTTAATGGTGTATAATTTTTAGCAATTTCTTTCATGAGGGACCGTGAATTTGTTTTTAAAAAAGTTCTTTGAATGAGTGCAAACTAGGCACTCTAGAATGTAAATCCGGGTTAAGTTTTAGTTTTATCTGTTTACGTATATACAGCACTGGAGAAATTTCCACCTGTTTGCAAGTTTCTCAAAACTTTGTTTGGCGGACATTGAGAGAAAAGTGTTGCATCCATACTGTTACCAGCCTGTTCTTCACTTAACCAGGAGATGAAGTACAAAGATTGGCATTTGCGTGATGGATTCTCGAACAGCATGGGCATTATCCTACTTTTATCAGTTCCATCTTGTGGTCCGATGAATTTATTTTCACTAGAGATGGGACAAATAATTGTCACAATGAGCATGTATGGTCATTACACAATCCTTACCCATTTAGGAGACATCGCTTTCAACATAGATTTTCAATCCACACGTGGTGTAGGATTTTCAACAGTCGTCTACTGCCAATGCAAATTCTGCCTCATCGTCTAAATGCTCATCATCAGCTCTTATTTCATTTATTGTGATTTTGAACCTACTTAAGGTGATATGACTGCAAATGCGTCTTTTGTCAATAAGTATAAGAAGTATGATATGCTAAGTTGTATCACAGAATGCAACTAAAATGAAAATTAAACATCACAATTATATTTCGAAAGGTGTTTCATATGCATATTTCGGCTCTAGCAGAAAGTGTGTTAGGTGCTCATTACATGTTTAATAGGTTTCCCAAAACAAGCCATACAAGGCGTGTAAAGCTATATTCAGGAGAACTAAAATAAGTCTGGACGCATCAAGTGCGTTATGATAGCGAATTTTCTTTAAAATGTTGTTAATAGCAAATGTCATTCACTGATGAAAGCAGGCATAAAACTTGGTTGCCTCTATAGTAGAAACAATGTACCATATTTCATCGAACTAACTTTATTGCTCAAAATATATAAACATTTTTCAAATGTTTTTAATAGCAAATGCGAGCAGGCTCAATCTGATTACCGGTATAGCCTATGTAGTAGAAACAATGTACTATATTTTAATAAAATTACTAATGGTTTGAAAATATACAAAAATTTGCCGAAAATAAACTTAAATGTTGGTTTCCTAACCAACAAAGCTTACGTTAATAGCAAATTCAGTTATTGAACTTTGAAGAATTTTATGAGAATTCGCTACCAAAACGCAATTACTGCGTGCAGATTTTTTCTTGCAAACGCATCATATCTAGATAAAAAATGCAAAAATGCAAAAATGCATTATAGAATTTGTTCTACGAAAATTTGCTAAAAATTATGGACCGTTAATATATATATATATATATATATATATATATATATATATATATATATATATATATATATATATATATATATATATATATATATATATATATATATATATATATATATATATATATATATATATATATATATATATATAAACACAGATCTCCTCATTAGCGATTTTTCTTTAATTCGCTAAAATCGTGTTGACTTGTCTTTTATTTAACCACGACCGAAAAAATATAAACCTTACGAGCAGGAAACCTACGAAATTATGGTTTTTGCTAGTGTAGCAACATATCCTAGAAACTCATGTAGAAAAAAATCTGGGCGCAACAAGTGCACTATGGTAGTGAGTTTTCACAAAAATCTTTTTAATAGCAAAAATATGTATTTTTTTAATGAAAGCAGGCAGCAATTTCGGTTACTAGTATAACCCATATGGCAAAAACAATGTAACATATTTCATCAGACTAACTTTATTATTTGAAAAAGTATACACTTTTTCGGAACATAAACACACATTATAGAAAAAACTGGTCCGGTTTTTCTGGACAATGAACCTCTTATTTGACCCACCTACCAATATATAATTATTCACAAAAGGCATTTCGACGAAATTTACAAAAAAATTCATGAACAGTTGGAAATAATTTTTTCACGTATATCCAAAAACCTTGTTTTTTATTTTTATAAACTTATTAACCATTTGTTATTCATTACCAAAATTTCACAAAAAAATTGCAGACAATGATTTATTGGAAGCAAAAAAAAAATTCTGCGAAAACTGACTGTTTTTTACAAAAACCAAATTTCTTAAAGGATACATAAAATGTCAAATTAGCTATATACCTAATCTGTAATTAGGATTGAAATAAAATATATAATTTTTATAACTTTTCGCATAAAGTTGAACCAGTAGAAATGAAGAAAAATATAAGTGGAGAAAAACTCATTTTTTCCTGCCACAAGCTGTCAGAAATAAGAACATTACTTAAGTCTGCTATTTTAAAGTTTTATTTGACATGAAAAAGCAACGAATGAATGAAAGCAATTTATCGACTGATCATATATTATAAAAA
Source organism: Tillus elongatus (assembly GCA_964006375.1). Lineage (NCBI taxonomy): Eukaryota > Metazoa > Arthropoda > Insecta > Coleoptera > Cleridae > Tillus > Tillus elongatus. Next base: position 122,162,089 of record OZ023266.1, read on the forward strand.
TGTAAACGTAGATAATCCTATCAAATTAATTATTTCTTGCCTCTTTGTACCAACGTTAATTTAAATATTTTTATATTTTTCATCGAAAATTCGATAAATAATAACATAATCTGACCGAATGCGACTCTAAAACTAATTATCTCAAGAACTAAACTATGTAGGATAGGGTGTGTAATACAGTAGTTGAAGAAGAGGGCATGTCCTTCGTTTCTGAAACAAAAAATACAGGCTGTTCCATTTGTAAAAATTGAGTTACAGCAGTTTGAATTTGTCCACCTCAGTCGCTATTTGAGAGCGCCTTGAATACGGCAACTCGATTTTTTCGACAAATAATATAAACGAAAACCTCTTTGAATGAGTAGATTGAATGGGACTTCGCTATTCATTGAAGAAAACGCCGTATTATGATTTTTGATATGTTTCAAAAATGTGAAAAGGTGCAAAACAATTAAAATAACCTAAAAACAATGAACGCTATCATTTTTTTTTCTACATTCGCGCATTGTAATTCAATGAAAAATTCAAAAATGCAATAACACAAGGGACGTTGGAACAAAATAGAAAAAAGTTTGCATCACCACGAAAAAAAAACTTTTTTCCAAATTTAAAACTCGCGGTCTCGTCAATAGCAAATATTTTCTACGAAAATTTGCCAAAAATTATAAACCATTGCACGATAAACCCCATAACTGAGACTACTGCCAAAGCATCAGTCATTGTCACAAAGTATACCTCTATAATCTCAGAGGGACTGTTTGAGCACAGATTTTTATGTGTTTGACATTCAGTTATGAACGTATCTACATAGATCTGTTTGACCATAGAGTATTATGTGTTTGACATTGGCAGATTTAATATATAGATATTACGATCAGCTAAGAACTGGCACGTACCGGGGGAATCCGACTGTCTAAAACAAATCTATGGTAAATCTATTTGTAACACATACTATATTATACATATATTTTATTTTTCTGCGCTTCTGCTCCATATGACCTTTAACTGTGCCAAATCATAGATTCCCCCATGCGCACAACCTAAAAAGGGGTACAAGGTTTTTTCTTCACGTATTAATATATAGATTACATAAATAAATATTAACTACTGCCAAAACATCAGAGAAAGGGGCTATTTGAAATAAATTTTCTGGAAATATTTTAGTGCAATGCAGAACAATGACGGTTGAATCTGAAACATAAGGGTTTGTAAAACACTCTTCTTGTGGCATTTTCCCTACACAAACCGTACTCGTTCCAGATTCTTTGCCTAAATACCTTACCTATTCTGACGCTTCAAATCGCGACTTTTTTATGCTACCAACTTTTTGTCTTTCAACTTACAGATCTAAATTTGGTGCATAGTTTACGTTTTATGATGTAAAGTCGGGTACCCAATTTAGTGCCATAATCTTGTTATTTCCGGGGATATAAAAATTTTCCGAAAGAAAACACAATTTTTTTTTTGGAAAAAGCCCTACCGATCTTTCTGGCTAACGAGCCACTAAATTTCATCAAAATTTGCCCATTATTTTTTGAGTTATCGGTGTGATATACATATATATTGAAACTAACCCTGGATATGTGTTTTAGGGGACCTAGTTCGCGCTCATTTGAAAATATGTTTCCAAAATTCAAAAGTTGGGATCTCCTCATTAGTCATTTTTAAGGAAAATTCACTAAAGCAGAAGACGCTGCTGGATTTCCAAAATCCAGAGTTTAATAAATAATAAAATGTTCGAAACGCAGCAAGTGCGTTATGCTGGCAAATTTTCATTAAATGTTTCAAATCTGAATAACTAAATCTTTTATAAACCTAGAACGTTTAGTTCCTGCGCGTAGTAAGGTCTTTAACAGGGCAACATATGTGCCTAATTTAATCAATATAGCTTTGTTCTTTTTTGAGATACGAAGCTATTAGTAAAAGAAATGTACTAGCCTAGTTTCATGAAAATCGGTTAATTACTTTTTGAGTTATCGGTTTGATATATATATATATATATATATATATATATATATATATATATTTATTTTTATATATATATATATATATATATATATATATATATATATATATATATATATATATATATATATATATGTGTGTGTGTGTGTGTGGGGGGTGGGTGTAGGTGTGTATGTGCGTGTGTGTAATATAAAATCAAACAAACCGTGGTTTTGGCTTCTAGGGACGTAAATTCGCGCTCATTAAAAAGAAATTTGCAGTCTTACTATCGATACTTCTCTACTAGCAAATTTTTTTTCTTAAAATTAGCCAAAAATACATAAACAGTTCAGAATTGTCATCCAGGAGATGTCAAACGACATTAAGAGTCTTCTTAATTCGTATTTACAACATTTAAATATGGATAAGGATTTCTATAAAAAAGTTATTTGGTCAGACCAAGCATATATAAACAGTAGTGGAATACTTGATAGGCACAATCACGGGTTTTGGTCCAAGAAGATCATCACGTAACGTTTCCGCGGGAACAGCAGCTTAGATTCGGTGTTAGTATTTCTTGTTTTATCTCGGAAAATATTATTAAATTTGTTATTTACGTGGACAGCTTAAAAGCAAATGGGTACTTTGTCTTTTCTTTATCAATAGCTTGAATGAATTCGTTAGCTAGCTCGGTCGGACCAGTTTTTCAGCATAATAATTTGTATTTTCTGAAACGAAAAATTATACCTGAAAAAATAAGCAAGTTATTTTGTTGAAATTTGGCATACATCTTGCACTGGAAGAGACTCCACCACATACCAAAACTCAGCTTTCTAGGTTAACAGAAAATTTAGTTATTGACATTTGAAACATTTAGTGAAAATTCGCAACCAAAACGCAGTTGCTGCGCTCAGAATTTTTTATATATTTTTAGCTAGCTAAAGAGTACTAATTTACTTATGTTTAAAATACAATATTAGTCAATACAAGCGTAGAGAAAAAATATGTACGTCTATATCTAGAATGAAATGGTTTCACCACGTTGGGGCAACGACATCCGTTGTAAATAGCAGTCAGTTAAAAAAGAAAGCCGCTGGTTAAAAAATAAATTTGCCACGCATTAGTATACTATAAGCTCTCTGTGACCAGCGTAATGTAACCGTATACAGTAACAGAGGTTTTCTGTTTACGCTTTGATGTTTCAAAATGTATTTTGTGCATTTATAAAAATAACTAAAAACAAACTGAATTATGTAATGAATACATAGCATCATTTCATACAACCTTTTGTTATTATATTTGCCGAAACAGATTTTAGGAGCATCAGCAAACCGAGAGCTGTATAATCATGAAGCCATGCCTCTACAATATTGTGAACATAAAAAAGATATTACTCATTTCACTGAATATGGTTCATAAAAGTGTATGCATCAAAATATGTGGACATATTTCATTAAAGTATCTTTGTCCTACTCAAAAAGGCCCTCATATTAGCATGGGAATTGGGATAGAGGAAAAGATTTAAGATAGAGCAGGGAACGTATTATGCTGTTGAAGTAAAATTATTTCTCATATAAGAAGTCCTTTTCCGTGTTTTTGTTTTTAACGGTATTCACAGATATTTTTTGTTACCCGTGAAATTATGCTCTGTTATCATATTCTAAGCAAATCTAAATTAGAAATCACTAGTATTTATCTTCCTTAAACAAGGCAGAGGTTGTGTAAACCTGCTGTCTGTCGTTGAGGATCGGATTGCATAAACAAGCAGACGTTTAATAAACGGGAACAAATTCAATATTTTCCAAATGCTAATGATTCCTTACAGCGACGTTATTAATAGGTGTATTATTAAGAAAGGGCATTTTTCGTTGATAGATGATGTCAACTTCCCTATTTTTAGTTTTTTTAATGCTTGTAGATAAATTTTATTCCCACTTAAAAATCACGATCAAGAATTACACGTAATTCTTGATTTTTATCTCACTAATTGTGAGCAGGGGCCATAAGGGTGGTATATGAATACTTTTGTAGGTTCAGCAATGATTAAAAATATGTCCCCTTAAAGACAGGTCGCAGCTAAAATTGCTGTTAGCCAGTATTTACATGAGAATCTAAAACCACTAAATGAAAATAAAATGTAAAATTTTAGCCTACACGGGCAAAATCGCAAAATTTTTCGTATAAAAGCTATTGGACAAATTTTTGAGATATTTGTGTGACCTTCAATTTTTTGACAGCTTAAATCGTCACCTTTGTAACAATCAACTTTATTTAAATCGGAACCTATACACACAAATATATATATATATATATATATATATATATATATATATATATATATATATATATATATATATATATATATATATTGCAATGGTTATTATACAACCTCACACACACACATACGTCTAACATACATAACCATTCAGAAGGAAAAGTATGTGTGTCTGTTTTGATTTACTGGCTGTGGCCTTGATCAGCCATTAGCACATTATAACCCTCCTCTGCTACCCTTTCCTAAAGTCGTTTTATCATCTGTACACTTTTCTTTTTGTATATGAATATGCTTAAAATTGTCCTGCCTCTAAAAATCTGCTACTATATATAAGTAGTCATCCTTAATTATATAGTACAAACACTAGGCAAGCCAAAAGAAACTTATTAACTACCTAGAGCTAATATTAACAAAGTAAAATTCCATTCTAAAAGCTTCAGTCAAATAAATATATCTATTATTATTTGTAATAAATTTAAGAACATAATTAAAAGTCGCTAAGTACTGAGACCCTTACATCTTACAAACACACATCCAAGCCAGATGAATACCTGAGAGAAAATTTTCCGTGATTATGTGACAGGGCCACATTTATTTCAAGGAGGTATAGATGGTCAAGTTTATTTGGAATTTTTGCAAAACAACTGGAAATAATTACTGGAGGATATACACAAGAATATGAGAGAGAGAGTTTGGTGCCTACGCGATGCGGCACCTATAAACCATACTGCAGCTATTTTCGAACATTTTAAGCGTCACTTTTCCTAATCGTTGGAGAGGAAGAGCAGAACTCCATGAATAGCCAGCTAGAAGCCCCGATTTACACAAAATGGACTTTTTTGTCGGAGTATGTTAAGAAACAAGTATACAACACTTCCACAACTACAAAAGAAGACGGTATCAGCGGCAATGAAGAAGCGGACACATTGGTCAAAAAGGAAGACTTGAAGCAGAATATTGCCTGTTAGTGAGATCTTGAGACTACGCAGTGGAAGTAAAACAGTGTATGAGCCAAAAAGCATCTGGTCCCTGGAACAGGTTGATGGAAGGAAATGTGTCAAAATGAATCCTAACCTCTTACATTAAAAGTCCTATAATGATAATAGTAGAACTGCCCAGATTTACGATAGAGCGCTGGCCAGAATAAGTGTAGACCACAACGCTTGCAATTATCAGCTTTGGAAAATGGAGTTATCAGACAACAACTCGTGCTGTGAATGTGATGAAACAAGGGTTTGCGATAACAACCATTTGTTTTTTTTGCTGTCAGAAACGTACAACTCAAATTAGGGAGTTATTTACAGATGACAAAAATCTTAAGGCACAGTATACAATTTCCAATAGATACCAACAGCCTACTATACAGGGTGGTAACTTTTATCTTGCACACTATTGCTATCTTCTTAAGCTTTAAATATACAGAGTCGGCTAAATTACGAAAAGGTTTTACAATTTCGTGCTCATTAAGAATTTGAAATAAAATTTTGGATAAATCGGGTCGTAACTAAAATGTCCTGAAAAAACTGAAAAGTCGCGTATTCCAATTTCTTCCATATCATTTTATTATTTAACTGATTGCTATGGTATTTCTCAGCTTTATATAAGTAATCACGAGTTATGTACTGCCCGTTTGAAAATTTCTCTAGGCCTACTACATCATCAGGTTTTCATAGCCAACGTTGGATTTTCTTATGACAGCCATATAGATTTTAATAGAAAAAAATACGATATCAATGATGTGACACACTGAAATATCTAATTTTAATAACTACCTGTACAGTTTTTTGCAAATCAAGTTGCCATGAAATTAACTAATTCTGCTGTACTGTCAATTTTCGGAAACGTGCATGTGGTTGATTCAGTTTTAAGGAGAAAATGTTATACATTTGACACTTTAGTTTCATGGCAACTTGATTCTCATTCACAACATATATTATAAAAACTAAAAAATATATATTTTCAGATTAGTCACGGTATAACCGGCAGTAGATGTCAAGGAATTGTCAGGAACGTTTTTTGGACCAAAAACCTCATATAAAATTTTCCTCGTTTTTAATGCGAAATAAGTTTAAATATTCAAAATAGAGGCTTTCCCTTGAAAAAACTCAAGTTTCAGCACTTTTTTCATACTAATTTTCGTACTTCTTTTTACAACACTGTGTATCAATAAATTTAATAATTTCATTCAAGGCTCTGAGAGTATGTCCTCAGCTACACAGAAAACAATCCTAAATAAATAATTGTCGCGTGTACGTGAAAAAATAACAATATATACCTGTCTGAAAAGTCAGTTTTGACATAAATGTTCGAATATCTCAAGAAGCAGAAGAAGGCTTAGGTAATTGACATTTTATGTAAAAAATGATCAGAATTTTATTTTTATAATATACTCGGTGTCCAATTTGAAATAAGGAAGTTGATATCTACCTCCGGTTTAACCGTTACTAATTTGAAAATATATTTTTTTTATTTTTATAATATACTGGGTGTCCAATTTGAAATAAGGAAGTTTACATCTACTTCTGGTATAAGCGGAAATGCCACTAGTCTGAAAATATTTTAGCGGAGTGTCCCCCAATTGCATTAGTACATTACCAAATTTTGAGATTTTTCCTGTTGATGGTTTTCGCATAATCAGTCGATGCATTTCGCAGTGGTTCACCCTGTATATGTTTATATACAGGCTATTTCACCGATAACGGAACGGTCTCTTACGTCTAAAGGACAAACTTTTAAAATATTTTGTTAGAGCAACTTTATGTAGGTCAATAGTAGGTACGTTTCAAAAATATTTTTTAGTATACAGGGATCTCCAGAAAATTATGTTTTTTCTTATGGAACGGCCTACATTTGACGGCAATTTTTAATTTTCTGTACAAAATAAAATCCACTTCTATAAGGAATCCCTATACCTGTATATTCCGGTTTTTGAGATATCTTGATTTTTACGTACAACAAAAAAAGTTGTAGAAAAATTCTTTTGTAACCTAAAATATCAGGATCATTGCTTTATCACCTAATGCATTTTATAGTTTTAAATAGTTGACAGGATGCTCAAATTATCCTGGTATTTTATGGGTACATTTAACTCCAACTATCTTGGTTATGTTAAATAGAACACCCTGTATTTTATTTATTCATCATGTTTGAATTTTTATCCTCTTTAAATATACTATAACATTGTGTATACGTAAATGTTAAGATTTCGATGTAAAGTTAAATTTTGCCAAACTGCTCCTAATTTTCTCTACAATCAATGACTAAGTGTGCCATTGCAGGACAAATTGTTTTGAGATAATTTTAAAATTCTTATCCACTTATTTGTAAACTTATTTTTTTTTCAAAATGCACCGTACCCTAATACAGTTCACTTAAACCCCTTATTCCTTATCCGAGGAACAGGGTTTAACTGACGATTTTTCGCACCATTCTACTGTAGAATCGCAGCCAGGATGCAAATAGCAATAGTGTACGCGACAGTAAATATTTATATCCTAATTCCTATCTCATTTCGAACGTCCAGTGCTTAATTACGATTCCTCGCACCATTCTACAGTCGAATTGCAGCAACCACCCTGTATATATAAACCGCGACAATATAACATACGACCTCGCGAAACTAAACTTAAGATGCCCCCAGCTTTATCCTATAGTCATAGCAGATGACTACCTAATTAATGCAACAGCAACTCTCCAAAAATGAACACGATTATAATCTTACGCTGAAAACTATGATACACACCAGTTAAATTAATGTTTCAAAATAACCGTAACGTCTCGCCACGAACTCAAGTTCAAGACTGGATTGCCTGCCCCTAGAATACAATAATCCAAACTCCCACCTAGTCAACTGCCCCTACCGCGCGTTCAGACCGAGTAAGGTTGCCTAACTCCCTAGATCAGATCTAGGCAGAGAAGACCAGAACGACGTAACTTGGTCTCTGCTCTCTCTGCTGCTGTCCGCCGTATTTATGTTGCGGGCAATGACCCTCGTCTCGTACCGTCGCGATTCGCCGTACTATGCGCAAACAAACAACTCATTGTGTCACGGTCCTTGCTATCTATAACACGAAATTAATTTTGACGCGTTTTTATATAACGCTAACTTCATAAATTAAATGAACACATAAGAAATGCCTGTTTTATATCATATGAATTTTGATGCTATTTTCTTTAACGTGACTCAAATAAATGAAATAGACCAACTAAAAATGCCTGCTTCATTACAAATTTGAAACTTAAACTACACTGCAGTAGCATTTCAGCACTTTGAAACATCTTGCCCTAAAAAGACAAGGGCACCTTTAAACATTGATTCTAGAGCAAATTAGGACAAGTTTTTGCAAAATTTTACTTCACATCGATATTCTGACTTTTAGGTATACGCTGTGCCATAGTAGTTTTAAATAGAATAAAAATGGCAACATAATTAACAAATAAAATACAGGGTGTTGTATCTAAAATAACCAATATAATTGGAGTTAAATGTACCCATAAAATACCAGGATAACTTGAGCACCCTGCTGACTATTCAAAACTATCAAATGCACTAGGTGATAGAGCAATGATCGTAATAAGTCAGATTACAAAAGAATTTTTCTACAACATTTTTGTTGTACGTAAATATATTATTTTCAAACCTTCACAAACACGGAAAAATCGAAATATCTCAAAAACCGCAATAGATAGTCATAGGGAACCCTTATAGAAGTGGATCCAATTTTTTGCGTAGAATTCAAAATTGCTGTCAAATATATACGCTTCCATAAGAAAAAACATAACTTGGTGTGCCACCTGTATTCTAAAAAAAGATCTCTAAAATATTGCTGCTATTGACCTACATAACCTTAATCCAACAAATATTTTTAAACTGTGCAGTTTAGATGTAAGAGACCGTCCCGTTAGCGGTGAAAAACTCTGTGTGCATGTATATATATATATATATATATATATATATATATATATATATATATATATATATATATATGCATGTATATATATATATATATATATATATATATATATATATATATATATATATATATATATATATATATATATATATATATTAGTTAAACAATTTGCAGCTGACTTAAGACATGGGTTCCAAAGACTGTAGCTGCCCATTATATCATTTAAAGAAATGTTGTCTACCCCTACAATAAAGATTTTTTTCGCTACAAATGTGTATAGAATAGATCATACATTCGTAAAACGGTATTTTGTCCCTGGACCTCCTGCGGAAATAAAAACCAAACACTCCAGCTCAACTCATAAAAACTTTCTACATCCAATATTCAACATCTGTTTCTTATCTGATCGTATACAGTTTAGTAGTGAATAATTTAGCTTTTATCATTTCGAAATAGACCGATTTGATGACATCTTTCGCTATAGAGTATTCTTTGTGTTTACGTAACTTAATCCAGTGCTGTTTACGTGTCACAACACGACGACGTACCCTGATTGAAACTGTCACTTTCACCTTTGAAAAGTAATATTTTTCACAGCGCCATTAAAAAATCATAAAATTATTTTCAGAGTTCTTCCATGCATATTTAACATTTGAAAAACAAAATAAACACCATAAAATTCTAAAATAAGAAAGCTAGTAGCTTGAATATTGGAACCACATGAGCGAGAAGGTATCACTGTTTATTCTAGTTGCAATTACATACGCTTCTATTTATATGTCTTTCAGCGCGATCTAATTTGCAAACACGTATTTAAGAATGATAATGTGTTCTAAAAATATCATTCTAAAATTTCATATTTCCGTTAATTACCTTGAGTCTTTGTCCTCTTATATACTAATAAGTACAAACTGGAGAACCTAATCAATCACAATACAGTTTTTAGACCTGACGATCGTTTTGCTAACACAGTTGAATAAACTTAAGTAGAAAAGTAGTCTGTTCATCCCTCTGATGACACTAACTTTGTTAGCGAAACAATCGTCAGGTCTAAGAACTGAATTGTGATGATTTTGATTCTCCAAATTGTATTTATCAGTGTTCACCACAGGTTCCAATATTCGCTCACTCCTATATACTATCCACATAATCTGCGCAAATTTAAGTTCCACTTGATATCCATATTTATAAAAAAAATTTGCAAACAAAAGATAATTTGAAAATTTTCGTTAAAAAATTGCTGTAAGAGAGGCCATGACTTACAAATTTTCAATTTTATTTAACATTGGGCAAATTATGGAAAACCGATATGTATGGTCCCTTAAGATTTTTACAGAACATTCAGAAAAATGGTGGGAGACCCCCTATTTTGTAAGAGAGTTGGGATTAGTAAGATATATTATTAAAACTAATTCTTTGAATTAAAATGGACCTTGGAGATCTGTTTTAGAGTCCCAGTTAGCGATTATTTGAAAAAAAAAATATATATTTTATATGGAGCTGCTAAATTAAAATTTGGTCTTAAATATAATATGTAAGTACTGCAAGTGCTTTTCATAAACAAATAATTATTTACAAAGGGAATGTACCTGTCGAATTATAAATATGACAGGTATTTTCCCATATTAATTGCTTGGATAGTTTTGCTTTAGTCAAACCATCAGTTTTTGCAAACAATAAACAACAAAAAAAGGTTTTTTATGTTATGGTAGAAATTTTTCGTAAAAATATATCAAATTCAATAGCTCAATAAATTTACCATTAAGCCAGAATCTTCAATCTTGAACCTTAGTAACACCTCAATCAAATTAAAGAAAAATAACATATTGAGCTTCGTTTTGTTTTAAAAAACCTTTTTTGTTGTTTATTGTTTGCAAAAACTGGATGGATTGACTAAAACAAAACCATCCAAACAATTAACAAGGAAAAATACCTGTCATATTTATAATTTTACAGGTACATTCCCTTTGTAAATAATTAATTTTTCTGAAAAACCTTTGTAACTTTAATTAAATTTGTACCACATTTTTTTAAAGACACTTGCAGTATTTACATATTATATCTAAGACCAAATTTGAATTTAGTAGCTCCATATAAAACTTTTATTTTTAAATAAACTCTAACTAGGACTCTAAAACTGATCTCAAAGGTCCATTTGAATTTAAAGAATTAGTTTATCTTAGTATATCTTACTAACAGTGTACAATTCTTATGAAAATTCACTACTATAACGCACTTGCTGCGTCCCGAAATTTTTCTGATACTGGAACCAATAAGTTAGTATTTGTTTTACTTGCCAGGTTATTAAAAAATATTGAAGAACACAAATAACGATAAGCATGTGCTACTTACATTTGATCAACAATTGTGTCAGAAACTTTAGGACCAAATCAAAAGAACACTTTTTAATAACAACTCTTACATAATATGTAGAGATATAATAATAAAGAGCTTTATAACAATAAACGTGGATAGTCGCTAACACTTCATGTAAGGATGCTTTGCAAAATAAAACCATAAACAATAATAACGAATCTTCCAATGTTTTGAGGTTAGATTGATATTTAAAAGTGAATATATTTCTGGATTATGGATTATAATGCTACTGGCGCTGAAGCGTGGAAATTAGTACTGAACTTATAGTTTTAAACCATTTTATTGAAGTGAAACTCATATTTGGTATATTCTGTAATATAACAAAACATTTTAGTTTTAATAAACGTAAAAACACGTTGACTCGCGTTTCGGCGTCGGCAATCGGCGGCTCCCGTTTCGCGATGACAGTTGGCCTACCATGCAGCGGTGTCAGATTAAGTAAATTAGAATTAATGATAAATCGAATGAGAAATTATTGGTAACTCAACATTTATTAATATTAAGCCACATTTATTGGAGGGATTAATTTTTTGACGAACTTTTATTTGTCATCAATAAGTACCATTATGTGTTATTAGTATATGTTTTAGATTTTAAGATTCCAATGAAATTTCATTAAATCTGACAACCCGGCTCCTCTATATTTAATTGTCAGGTGACTGCCTCTATTTGAATTATCTACTTAAAATGACGCATTCATAGTCTAATCATCCTTATCAACATTGAAGGTGGGAAATGCTGTATCAAATTTAAACTGATATCTTAGACTGTTTATTCATTTATAATTTTGATTTTTTAATAACTTTTGTCCTCGCATGCCATTTAATTTGAAATTTGGTTAACAGCTATACTGTAACGTCTCCTTTATATGTGCAAATTTTCATTCGAAACACTTCACTATTTCAAAAAATATTGCGTTTTCTAAATTTTCTTTACATTTTTTCCAAGAAAAATTACACGCACGGCGCCCATATACGAACTCATCCAAGCCATTAACAAAATCAAGTTAGTCCCCAAATTTGGTCGAAATCGGTCAAGTATTTTTTGAGTTAGCGGTTGGATACACACACACACACAGATATATATATATATATATATATATATATATATATATATATATATATATATATATATATATATATATATATATATATATATATATATATATATATATATATATATATATATATATATATATATATATATATATATATATAAACATATAAAAATTGAAACTGACCCCGGATATGGGTTCTAGAGGCCCTAATTCGCGCTCATTTGAATTTTTTTCCAAAAGTCTTACCATCGATACCTCTCTGTTAGTGAATTTTCTTAATAATAATTCACTAAAATCATTTGTGTTACATAGTCTAGTAATGATAAGAAATTAAATTAGGTGTTAAAACCACTTTTATGCAATCACTTATAAGTATTTAAACTCGGTGTTAAGTAACGTTTACACTGTACCAGGGTTCTTGCAAATTAAACTTGAGACATCACACAACAGATGTTAGATTTAAAAAGATATAACATGAACACCGGTATATTATTTTAACATTACGTTAATTTGGTAGCTACCATCAGTGCGACTAATGGAAATTATTACTCTATTATGCTGTTACTTACATATGAGCGTAAAAATAGGCATCAACACAAATTTCATAGATTCTACGATATTACAAGAAATGGTTCAAAGAAATTGTAATGGCATTTTATTTTCATCCAATGGTTAAAAGCAAACAGAAAATTCCCTTATTAACTACACAATGTACACATACGTGTAACCTTACAGATTCCTGGGCTGATTGAATCCTCGAGGATGATAGATGGCCTTTAAGTTTAGGGGCCAAAAGCCATCGGGTGGTCATCCTGTATTCAAGGTAATAATCTTAATAATCTCTTACTAGGTAGAACTCTCCTGCACAGACTCGAAAGCTCCTTTTCAGGAAATATTGAGTCCTATATCAGTACTGGGAACTTGGACTCATAGGAGAGATAGATAGATAGAGAGAGAGAGAAAGTGAGATATATATATATATATATATATATATATATATATATATATATATATATATATATATATATATATATATATATATATATATATATATATAGAGAGAGAGAGAGAGAGAGAGAGAGAGAGATAGAGAGACCCAGTACTTAAAATTTGAGATAGTACGGTAAAATGAGAGCTATACCGGCAAATAAACTCTAAACGAGGCCGGAGAATTTGAAACCCATACGACAAAAGGTCAGCCCGTAAGGGAAAGTAGGCCCACACGGAAAGCCCTCTATTAAAAAATGTATCGTATTCATTTGACTCTGGAAATAGCTGTTTAAATGACTCACCGATTTTCCACTGGGTTTTTAGGCACAATGAGGAATTTGCACTTTTTTTTATTCTCCTCTTATTCAATTCCCCGCATTGTATAAAATCCATATAAAACTTAAATTTTTAACCAAAAGTTTTCCTGTAAAAAATATAGAAAATCAAAATAATTGTCTCCGCGCCAAAACGCAGCCGTAAACAAAGACGGCCTACTGTGACGTCACGATCCGGTATTGGCCAAACGAGTCTCGCTTACTCACACAGAGATCCTCATCGCACCATTAGTGTTTATACGACTTACGTGTGCCGTATAGTTATTGTTATCAACTTATATTATTGTTATTATCTATATACTCGTATTAATTAGTTTAAAAACTATACAGTCTTATAGTATGACTACAGAAGTTGGATTTGTCCAACGACAATCTGATAATTTACCAAATGTTCATGTACTAGCAATGTTTGCGTTTTTAGAAAACAACCCGAATTTCATGGCTACTGAGCTAAAAGGAGTGAAAGCTGGGAGGTACGTGTCTGATATAAACCTTATTTTATCGTGTAAATATCTTGGATTTTATGTAGTAATTTCTTATAAAATATAATGTTAATAAAAGAATAACCTCAAAATGTTCTCCATATAAATAATCTACAAGAAAAATATACACCACTTCTTCCTGATTTTCTCATCTCTAGGTACATTAAAGAATAATTTGTTGGGGGTAGTTATTGTTGTGGAAGTACATTTGGGCACTATACAGCGCTTATAATATTTATGTCCAGGAACTGTAATGTCTTTCGCATTCTCGTATTGTGATTCTGAATCTGCTGAAGCCATCACACAGTCACGCACTAAACTAGATTACACACAACTTACTACCTTTGAACCTATATTATACACTAAACACCAAAACTACTTAAAATGATGATAAAAACTGCTCAGAATTCGATGCAAACACAAACGAATCGTGACGTCACAAACCTCTTTACCAATCAGATCGCGTTTTCGCCTACCCTGCCTTTTTGAATTATATTCAATATTTCAATAATTAATTACTACGTAGTGGTTCACTTTAAGGGGGTTTCCTTGTAGACATATATTTTTGGAGTATTTTGCTGTACTTTAAATACGTTTTTCATCAAAAGTAAATTATATACAACTTCCTCGTTATATAACACAGACAGAAAACGAGTGCTTCACAGATAATTTTGATAGTTATGATAACATGTATTCGATCGGCATTCCCAAATATTTTATAACAATTTACTTTCCAGACAACGGAACCTGTAGGTTCTATTTATGTTACGCATGCGGCCAACAAGTGAATTTTGAAGTTATCTATTTGTCTTGCTCGAACGCTGATTTGGCAAAAAAGGTTGGGGTTTCTGGCGCTTCTCAAACACATAAATAACTTTTTAACACAGACAAAACTTTCAAGGCTTATTTCTTATAAGGTCTGCCTCTTCCCTATTACAGTAATCTCTTAATTATTATTTATTCCTAAAATGTTCAAATGGTAACCGTACCGCAGCCAATGCAATCTGACGTCACACACATATGATTTATTCCGGATTTAACCCGCAATTCTACTTTAAATGCGCCTGAGGCAAATATTATTAACGCTTTAATGAAATATTTACTAGAAGTATCCAGGCATTTATTGAAGTAATTCATACTAAGTGTTCTTTCAACTGGAATTTACATTGATAGTTTCTCAGATCTTCAATTAATAATTAATTTGGAAAATCAATTAATACACAGGGCATTCGCAAAAGTGAAGCGTTGTAATTTGTGGCCTTAATTTTACGTGAATTAAAATTTTACCAGAATAAAAGTTTCTGTATATTTTGAAAACTATTTAATTCCTCCCATAGTTTTTTGTCATTTGTCATATTTTGCAAGTTATGGCATGATAACATTTTTTTTTAATTTAACACCCTGTATTGAATTTTTTGTCGGATTTTATTGCTAATTCAACAATGCAGAATTTGAAGATTGTTATATCCCAGAGCGTACCTGGTCAAGAAACTTATTTAAACTAATGGAAACGAAAAGTGTAATATATATTGTATGGTATGTGTAACAGAGACAACAACTAGAGACAATTCAATACAACGCACTTACACGCTACAAAGTATTTAAAATTGAACACAACACATTGATAACAATTAAAATGTAAATAAAAAAAGCCTGGACGCAGCAAGTGCGTTATGGTAGTGAATTTTCATAGAAATGATCTGGCACAAAATATTTTATAACTTTTTTTTCTTGTAACATATAAATCTAAATTTTGGTATATAGTTTGCGTTTTATATCGTAAACTTACCTACCAAATTTGGTTATCATAGATTTTTTATTTTTTAAGATAATTTTTTTTTTCAAATGAAAACTCAAAATTTTCCCGGAAAACCTCGTCCGATTTTTCTGACTAACAAACTTGTCAAAGCTATTTACAAGAGAAAGGTACATGCCAAATTTTATTAAAATTGGCTAATTACTTTTTGAGATAATAATTTTTTTCGAATGAAAACTCAAAACTTTCCCGGAAAACCTCGTCCGATTTTCCTGACTAACGAACTTATCCAAGCTATTTACAAAAGAAAAGTACATGCCAAATTTTATCAAAATCGGCCCTTTATTTTTTGAGTTATCGGTGTGATACATATATATATATATATATATATATATATATATATATATATATATATATATATATATATATATATATATATATATATATATATATATATATATATATATATTTATTTATTTATTTTTTATTTATTTTAATATGCAAATACATTTAGTAACTTAGTGATAAACACAAATATTAAACAACCAGGCTTACAAAGTAGATACATACATCTATGTCACATAAGTATACACTTGTCCGTGACATTATAACCCAGCTATCTTATATTGCGTTACTCTTGTCTACTAATGTTTATTTAAAGAACAACAAATGCAAAACCGCCTAATAGGCTCCTCGACTTAATCAGCAAAAACTAAAATGAAATAAAAACAAACAAAACTAAAACACGCCATCCACACCATAGTTAACCAATTTGAAACACTCCAGTTCAATACTCATATGTCTTACCATAGAACAACTTCACGCCACATCTTTTCCACCATATTATCAGCACATTCACATCCACCGACTCTCTTCTCTTCTTCTCTGACATTCTCCCTTACTGACATCCTCCCTCTCTACACTGTCACCTCCTCCCCTATGCTCCCTTACCCTATCTTTCTCTCGCATTTTTCCCTCACTCTCCACAGTCCGCCAAATACTTATAAACCCCGAAAACACTCACCCAACTCACAAAATGCACCTGCCATGTTCGTGCAAATATTTATTACTACAAATTATTCCTGTTCTCATATGCCCCACTTTACATTATTTTATAATATTCTTTAAAGTAACACAATTATCAGCAACATAAGATCTTAGCGCTCTCTTAAATTTGTATTTACTTTTAATAGTTTTAATAGAAGTTGGAAGTTTGTTGTACAACTTTGGACCAAAAAATGATATGTACCGCTGAGATACCGTTTTTCTGTGATAAGAAGACGTAACAGATTTGCTACTCACACCTCTAGTAAGATAAGAGTGTTGTGCAGTACTTGGTACTTTTTTACTTCTGTGTACATGGTGAATGGTTGTTAGAATATACAGCCCCCTGATGTCCAATATATCTTTCCCGTAAAGCAACTCTGTAGAAAATGAAATGTCTTTTTTAAGCATAATTCTCAGTATAAAGTTCTGCGTAATTTGGAGAGGCGACAAAGTTGTACCATAAGCAGAGCCCCATCATGTTATACCATATCTCAAAGTCGACTCGACAAGTGCCCTGTAAACCGCAAGTAAATTCTCATAATTTAATATATGTCTTATTTCATAAAAAGTTCTAATTAATTTTCTTATTTTTAAGTTGATTTTTTCTACATGACACCGCCACTTTAGGTGCCGGTCAAGCTCCACTCACAAATACCTTAAGCTATTAACACAATTTATAGTTTCCGTATCATTGATAACGATGCTTCTCGAGGAAGGAGGCAGTCCGGCAACTGTGGGGGAAAAATGCATATATTTAGTTTTTTGAATATTAATATAAAGGCAATCATTTTTTAATGCATTACACAAGTTCCTGATAATGTCAGTTGCCTTATAATATGTACAATTCCAGGAAGAATCTTTAATCAGAATGGCAGTGTCATCGGCATAAGATATCACTGTACAGTACTCACTATATTCCAACAGTATGTCATTGATGTAAATAAGAAAGAAGATCGGGCCAAGTATTGTACCTTGTGGCACTCCACAACCTATGGCAATAGGGTCACTCAACATACCATTCACCCTTACTCGCTGTATTCTGTCTGTAAAGTAACTTTCAAACAGTTTCAGAACAACTCCCCTTATACCGATATTCTCTAATTTCATAATCAGTTTGGTATGATTAACAGTATCAAATGCCTTGCGCAGATCCAAAAATACTCCAAGAATCTTAGAATCTGAATCAAATCCACTTAAGATTTCCGAAACCAGCTCATGCAGTGCTGCTTCCGTAGATTTACCCTCACAGAATCCAAACTGTTTACTGTGTAATATGTCATGCTCTGCCAAGGAATGAGTCAGCCGTTTTTTTACACATTTTTCCAGAATTTTACAAAAGTTATTTATCAAACTTATTGGGCGGTAATTTGAAAAATCCAATTTATCTCCCTTCTTATGTATTGGGATAACAACTGATTCTTTAAACTGTGTTGGCAAATCGCCAGTTTCAAAAATTTTATTAATTATATATTTTAAAGGTTCAAGAATATAAGCATGTGAAACCTGTATAGCTTTACAAGTCACACCGTCATTTCCCGGAGAGCAATGTTTTTTTAAATAGGAGATAACACTAATTAATTCATTATCATCCACAGGTATAAGAAATAAGCTATCTCGATTATTTCTACTTCCAATGTTTGGGACTGAATTTCTAGAAGCAGTATGGTCATTTATTGTTGCAAAATATTCATTAAATGACTGGGCTATAAGAGTACTATCAGTTAATATTTCTCCATTGCTAGATCTTAACGATGATAATTTTACACGAGACCCCTGATGGTTGCTAGCTTGCCGAACAACATTCCATACTTTTCTTGGATTGTTACCTGCTTTTATAACTTTAGATTTGTAATAATTATTTTTAGTAGTTTTTATAATGGATGAAAGAGTGTTTTTATAAGTTATATATTCCTGATAAACATCTGTATTATTTTTATTTTTCAACTATAAGGGGTAATTGGGTCCGTGGGTTCGTGTAATATTCACCAACAATGGTTAGCCTTAATAATTTAATGAAAACAGATAGATTGATTAACATAACGTGTGAATTCTAAAGAATAATAATATTAACTTAAAACAATTCTAGAAATAAAACATCGCGAGAGGGGACGACACGCACTCTTCACTTTTAAGTCTGCCATTTTCATACTCATGTGACCTGCGACCTGCGATACGGTCGACGCACTTCAATCGTCTCAACTTTGGACATCTGGCTGGTATTGACACCTGCGGTAGAGGGCGTTGGGACCTGTTCAGGTACCTTCTGCCTTACAATCTCCCCCTTTGGACCAAGCAACCGTCTCGGGCGAGGTACAAAACTAGAGTGGTAGGTTCTTGAACTGCGGAGGTTATATCCTTTGCTGGAACAGCCTGAAACGACATCTGGCGGAGCTGCAGTTTTATTGCCTGAGGGAGGTCGTCCACGACGCCGTAGGGGTCGTAGGGGAAACTGGTCTTCACCTTTATAGGGAGACAATGCGGAAATGTGATACTTTCCGAGCGGGACGGCTGGATCGTTGACTCTAGCCACCTCAAAGCTTGTTGGGGTCACGACTCGATGGATCAAGTAGGGGCCATCCCTCTTGGGTGCAAATTTGGACGTGAAAGCATTCTTAGCACTGCTTAGGGTATGCGTCGCTACCATAACCTTTTCTCCGACTTTGAAAGGTATGACGTCTCTTCTATTTTGGTCAGCGTACTTTTTCGTAGCATCTTGACTTTTCTCGTGCGATTCGCGGGCAATCTTGAGAGTTTTACCAAGTTGATCCAGGAAAATACTTATCTGAGGTACAAAATTTTGATCCTGGACGATAGAACGTAAATCTCGGTTGACGTCGTCTGGGGTTCTCAACTCTCGTCCAAAAGTCAAATAAGCAGGTGTGTAACCTGTACTTTTACATCGGGCAGAGTTCAAAGAAAATCTGATAGCTGGGATTTTCTCAGCCCACAAGGTGTGATTATCTTTAGTAAGGATCGCCAGTTGTGTCTTCAGGTCCCTGTTTTTTCGTTCGACGGGATTACTTGCAGGATGGTAGACTGGTACTAACGACTGAGTAAAGCCTAAGCATAGTGCAACCTTTTGCATAACTTCACTGACAAACTGGGGTCCATTGTCACTAATTACTTTTCTAGGTACACCAAATCGGAGTACCACTTCATTTACTAAGCATCTGGCACACTCTTCTGCAGTAGCTACTTTTAGCGGAAAGAGTTCAATCCATCTACTGGCAGTGTCTTCGACGACTAATATCCATCTGTGGCCTTCTGGGGTTTCAGGCAAAGGACCAAACAAATCCATGGAGAGCGTTTCGAAACGCTGAGACTGTACAGGAGTCTGTAATAATCCAGCGGGTTTAAGAGTGGATATCTTGAATCTTTGACATTCGATACATTTTGATAAGTAATCTACGACATCTTTTCTCATATTAGGCCAGTAATATCTTCGAGAGATCTTATGTAGAGTACGATCTACTCCGAAGTGACCAGCAGTGGCAGCGTCATGATGTTCTGTTAGAATTCTAGGCACGGCTGAACGAGCTACCACTAGTTGCGGTTCATCTTCATCTTCTTCTGGAACATAACGATACAGGATTCCATCGGACATGATGTAACCTCTTTCAGACCAACATTTAGCATTGATGGTCAGAGTAGGATCAGTCTCCTCTAAAGCAGTGATTATTTTCTTCGTGTCCGGGTCTTGCATCTGTTCTTCTCTCAGATCCATAGCACGTCGGACAGGTAGCTCCACAGCTACGAAATTAATTTCTGAGTCAGGGATCGGAGGCCTAGAGAGAGTATCGGCAATAATATTCGATTTCCCTGGAATATACTCAATTTTCAAATCCAGTTCTTGCAATGATAAAGCCCATCTTGCTAATCTACCACTAGGTGACTTTAATGATAGCAACCATTTTAACGGTTGATGGTCACTTTGTAATATAACGGTAGCTCCATCTAGGTATCCTCTAAATTTGTCAATTGCCCAAACTGCTGCAAGAGCTTCACGTTGTGTGGTGCAGTAGTTTCTTTCGGCCTCAGTTAACAAACGACTCGCAAACTCCACAGGTCTTTCGTCGGGTCCCTCCCCCTGGAGGAGACATGCTCCCAACGCATATGAACTGGCGTCGGTGCGGAGAATGTAGGGAAGTCTAGGGTCTGCCTGTCTTAGGATGGGGCTACTTGTGAGACATATCTTCAAGTGTTCGAAGGCTTGCTGTTGACTGGGTCCCCACTCCCATTTTGCATTCTTCTTCGTAATAGTGGTCAGCGGACGGGATATGTCTGAAAACTTCTCTATAAATCTTCTAAACCACGAAGCGGTCTGAAGGAAGGTAAGTAGCTGCTTGACGTTCTTCGGTTCTGGCATTTCCTTAAGGGCTGCAATCTTGGATGGATCTGGTCTGAGACCATCTGGAGTAATAAGGTGACCAAGATATTTGACTGAAGAACAACCGAAGCTACATTTGTCTCTGTTTAGACTGAGCTTGAATAATCTGAGTCTTTCAAACACTTTGCGAAGATCATGTACGTGATCTTCAAAGCTGGACGACAAAATTATGAGGTCGTCGAGATACACCAACAACTTTATGTCCTGTAGGCCTGCTTTAAAGCGGTCCATTAGTCTCATGAATGTTGCAGGACTTCCTTTCAAGCCAAATGGCATTCTAGTGAATCGGAACATTCCGAATGGCGTAACAAACGCTGTTTTGTCTCGATCTCCAGGTCTGACAGCAATCTGGTGATATCCAGACTTGAGATCAAGAGTGGATATATAGGCGGACTTCTTTGTCATGTGCAAAAGATCGTCGATTCTAGGAAGCGGATACTTATCATCCCTGGTAATTGAATTAAGTCGTCGATAATCGACGCGTTTATGCCATACCTCCATCTTTCTTGGGAACTAAGACCACAGGAGCAGCATAGGGAGAGTCGCATTCCTCTATGGTACCATCATCCAGTAATCGGTCGAGTTCTCTTCGGAGTATGTCTCGCTTCGGTTCCGACATGCGATAAGGAGGTACGGCAACGGGAACATCATCGGTCAGCACGATCCAGTGTTCGGCAAAGGGAGTCGCCTCGGCATTTGGAACGAATACATCTTCATAACTTTGCAACATGCGGGAAAGTTCAAGCTTTTCTAATTTACCAAGCGAAGAACCTTCGTTATCTCTTATGCTCAAAGCTATTTCAACATTGTTATATGTTTGGTTTGGCAGGGAATCTTTCACAAACAGGTATGGAGTTGTCATATCTTCCCCAAAATACCAACAATGTCTCTTTATATCCATCAGAATATTTGCTTCTGCCATAAAGTCTGCACCAAGCAAGGTTCGACTGTCTGCATGCTCAGGTACAGCTGTTAAGTCAATAAAGATCGTCTTATGCTTGATCTGGACAGCTATATGAAATATCTGAGTCATCAATGACCTTTTAATACCATCTGCCAAAGTCACACTTAAAGGTTTTGTTTCATAAGAAACGTTCTTCCTTCGAAGAAGCTGGGCAAGCTGTGATCCTGCCATACTACTCTTGGCTCCAGTATCAAGAATAGCAGTTCCATGCGTGTTTTCGATGTCAATGGACACTAAAGGTCTGACATATTCTTCACCTGAAGAATCATAGTACCGGAATTCAGAAGGAACTTCCTGAGGTTCACTTTTCAAGTTTTTAACCTTACACATAGGGCAGTTGCTTCTAATATAGCCTATCGTACCACAACCAAAGCATGTCACTTGAGGTTTGGGACTGTCAGGGTACATTGGCTGACTAGTACCAGGAGAAGCCTCTGATTTCTTTTGAGTCAATTTACGACATTCTTCTCTAGTATGACCATAAGCTTTACAATAGCTACATTGTTTCCTTGGTTTTGACTTTGAAGATTCAAAAGACGTCTTGGTTGACATGAACCTAGCCTCGGGTAAGGTAGAAGATTGTTTAATTTCCTGTAGAGTGACTTCTACTTTACGAGCTTCGTTAATTAAATCCTCAAATTTACAAATATTGTCACGTGGAATTCTTTCACGAAATCTTAAATTCAGCAGGCCATAAACCATGTCTAGCTGGACTGATTCAGGCAAGGCAGGGGTACTTGGGAGCTGAGAGAATAAAGCTCTACATCGGCTCACAAACAAGTCGGTTTTCTCCTCTGCTTTCTGCTCTTTAGAGAACAGCTCACGGTAAATCTGATGAGCAGGCTTTGTAGAACCAAAAGCATGCCTTAACGCTTTCACAGCGTCGGCAAAGGTGAGTGTTGAGTTCTTCACACCTTGCCACCAAGTAGCAGCTTGGCTTTCCAAAAGCATAGAAAATCCTCTTAAGGCATTTTCCTCTGAGATGCACAAACACTCTTTGTAAACGAGTATGGCATCTATGAATGCATGCACATCTTTGTTTTTGGTACCATCAAAACGATGTGTGCACTTTGAAAAGTTTCCTTGATTCGGTATTGCTGTAGGACGCTGTCCCATACTGGCAATGAGAGCTTGTAACATTTCTGGTGTCATGACCACTTGTCTGATTTCTTCACTCATGTTGATTGTTTCTGCAGACTGCTCCAGTGTTCGTCCAGAACGCAAATTCATCGACTGTAGCTATATATTGCTAAACACTGTTCAATAATAGTCTGAAATAAACGTAAAACTCGCGAAAACAGTAAAAGTTTATGTATCAGAAACAAATAGAAAAGTTCACAAAATGAGTGTCCATCGTATACATACGAACACTAAGAATAATTTGCTCAAGGTCTATGCACAAAAATACCTATCGTTATATGGCACGAATTCAAAAAAGTTTCAGAACATTTTGAACACTCCTCGTATCGCGTAAAAATAATGTCTCAATAAATGTTCATAAATGTTTATTATTAATCGCAAATTCGAAAACACAGTAAAAGTTTATCATCTGAAATAAATTCTTGCATATTTGCGTTATCTGAAAACACGAAAATTTAATACAGCGAATTAAAATCTACACATTTATTTCGATAAGAACTGATTGTCTGAGTGTCCAAAATTTAATAAAATACACAATTCTCTTTGTATAAAATACAGCACTAAAAGTCTTTTAAAAATGAACTGAAATGTGAATTTATTCAGTGTCTAAATACCATGAAAGTCTTTGTTTACTTTAACAAATACCGGTCGTTTTAACCTTGACGATTACCATTTAAATAAAGTAAATGTATTACCTGTTCTTTGGCAATATGAGGTTTGTTTTTCTTACCAAACCTACTGCTTAAAGTCACAGCAAGGGGTTGCAGGGAGACTTTCCTCCAATAGGGCACCTTGTGTCGCCGTCTTTCTTCATTACTGAAATTTCTGACTTGTTCTGCAGCAACGGTAGTGCGGGGAAACTTCTTCCAGGGGAGCACCACGTGTTTCTTATTTATTTGACTTACTTGAATTATTTTGACTTCTTCTGCAGCAAGGGTAGTGCGGGGAAACTTCTTCCAGGGGAGCACTACGTGTTTCTTATTTAACTGACTTACTTAAATTGGCAGTAAGGGGAGTGCGGGGAAAATTCTTCCAGTAAAGCACTATTTAGTTTTCTGTACCTTAGACAATAATTGGACACATGTTGAAGCACGCTTGTGTGTCGAAGTGCGGGGAAACTTTTCTTTCTTTCCAATAGAGCACTAATTATTGTGCAATTTTGCACTCAATATAATTATTACAGCACACGTTAGCTATCCATTTGTGACGGGGTGAGGGGAAACAGTTTTTTCCAATGAAGCACCAAAAGTCGTTCACTGTTCGCACTAAAAATTAGGGCTCCCGTTGAGGCGCCATTTTATAAGGGGTAATTGGGTCCGTGGGTTCGTGTAATATTCACCAACAATGGTTAGCCTTAATAATTTAATGAAAACAGATAGATTGATTAACATAACGTGTGAATTCTAAAGAATAATAATATTAACTTAAAACAATTCTAGAAATAAAACATCGCGAGAGGGGACGACACGCACTCTTCACTTTTAAGTCTGCCATTTTCATACTCATGTGACCTGCGACCTGCGATACGGTCGACGCACTTCAATCGTCTCAACTTTGGACATCTGGCTGGTATTGACACCTGCGGTAGAGGGCGGTTCAGGTACCTTCTGCCTTACACAACCATTTTTTTCTAAGTTTATCTCTTTTGTTGAGTGAAGCCAACAAACCCTTAGTAATCCAGCTATTCTTCTTTTTATTATTACTAGTATCATTTTTATATGGAATGAATTCCGTGGCGTTGCGTATATATATTAGAAATTTATTTATAAATATATCATATATAGTTTGTACATCAGTGCCCGACAACACATCAAGCCACCCTTCATTTTGCAAGGATTGGAGCAACAAATCTTCATTAAGCTTGGTAAAAAAATTGCGGTTCTGTATCAAACAATTACTATCAGAATCGAGATTTCGAGCATTATTATCCAATGCTGCAATCTCAGAGACAGTGGAAAAATGGTCTGTTATGCTTGTAGTTAGAATCGTTGGCTTCATTGTAATTATCCCCCTTTCTATCTTATTATTTAATCTCTGGTTTGAGCGAACAAACACATGGTCAATACACGATTGTGTGGCCTCTGTGATTCTTGTAGGCTTAGTTATATACGGGCTGTAACCGTGAGATTCTATCATATTTATAAAAGTCAAATTACTACTATTATTTAGGTTGGAAATATCAAAATTTGTATCACCTATTATTAAATCTATATCACCATAATCACGGGCCTTAATAAAATTATTTAATTCATGAATAAATGTGTACTCATTAGATGACGGTGATCTATAAATAGCTGTAATATTAATCTTATATTGCAATAAATTTGTAGAAACTTTGATGAGCCCAGTTTCAGATAATATTTCTATTTCCGCCTGAAAAGGACGGTTATTTCTTATATAAAGCATAACGCCATCATTCTGTGTGAAACGACTATCACTGTATATCAACTCATAACCACTGATCTGATAATCCAGACAATTAGAAACGTGCCAGGTCTCTGTCAATACTATGCAATCTAGATTAGCACCTTTCAAAGACTCTAACATAATTAAAAACTCGTTAAAATTTTTGTTGACACTACGTATATTCATCTGAAGAACACTGAACCGAATTCCCTGATAATTTAATTCACAAGTATACTCGCTTATTTCTTTATAGACAGCATCGGGAAGACCTGAAGATTCATCAACAATTTCAAAAACATCGCTAGCTTCCGCCATGTATCTATCTAGAGTAATTACTTTCCACCTCTGTAAACGAAACAGGACATAAAACGTAAAATGAAATCAATGAAAACTCGCCAACAAAAGTCGAAAATCCCTTACAATATATTAGTAAAAACAATAAATACAATTATTTTAAACCGATATTATAAATACTCCAAAGAATTCCAACACCCTATCAGCGTGCCATCACAGTTGATATTAAAAAAGATATGAATCAGTTAAACAAAACCTTAAATAAAATGTACGAAATACCCGTATCAAAACCAAGTTTATCTTCCGTTGAGAATTATAGCTGTACAAGTCCAATAAAATACAACAAAAGTATATGATAACTAATTCTACTTGAGGAACAAACAAACAAAGTGAATTTGTCGAGGCTGCTCCCGTTCATCATATATTATCCAGTGATTCAGCGGTTTTTATAACTATCTTTTTATTTTTTATCCTAGCATAGATGTTACCTTTCCAAACCCAAGCATTTGTGCGACCCAGCTTTTCCACTGCTTTATTGTAGAGAAGAAGTTTGGCCCTTGTAAGCTCTTCGCATATTCCAATGCCACAACTCTTGAATAGTTTTCTCTGGTACAACAGCTGACTACATACATTTTGACTCACGAATTCAACCAGAATGGGTCTTGACTTGGCTCTATCTTCAACACTATCATTGGAAGGTCCAATTCTGTAGCATTTGACTAGGTCTTGAGAGTTGAGTTTAATGGGTATTTTTTCATTAATAGCCTTCAATGCTGTTTCCCCTGTATTTTCTTCTATTTCCTCTTTAATACCATAAATTCTAACTTTTTTAGAGTTCTTCATGTGCTGTTCCATATCTTCTATTACACTTTTTAATTTTTCGTTTTCCTTCTCAACATGAACCATTTCACCCTCTAATTTGGCATATCTTTGGAGGAGGTCATCGATGATTGGTTGTAATTTTGACACCACCACCTCAGCTATTTTGTTAGTTAGCGTTTCAATAAATTTATGGTCAGCTAACCTACTTTCAAAAACCTCACTGGAAATTGCACGAATTTCATAATCCTGTGATTTTGTCACAGGCATTTTATCGACGTGGTTGAACCATATAAATCCGTTAACCAGAAGCAAACGGTAGCGTTATTAGAACAAATGGCCAATATTCACTACTTTTACAGTATTATTTACCAGCACTATCTCAAAACTCCAGCTAGATAGTTATTATGGACAGATCTATTGCTTGCACCACTTTATTTAGTTAACAAACCACCATTTTATCACCTATTAGCGGGAGCAAAGAATATGCGACTACTCAAGACGACGCATCACTAATATTATATATATATATATATATATATATATATATATATATATATATATATATAAACATATATATATATATATATATATATATATATATATATATATATATATATATATATATATATATATATATATATATATATATATATATATATATAAACATATAAAATTTGAAACTGACCCCGGATACGGTTCTAGGGGTCCTAGATCGCGCTCATTTGAAGAAATTTTTTCAAAATTCAAAAGTCGAGATCTCCTCATTAGTGAATTTTTTCTAAGAAAATTCACTAAAAATTAGAATGATTTGCAGCAAGTGTTCCAATTGAAAACCTTTAGCGGCCTGACAATATTCCAACCAATCAGCAAATGACTTTGAAACGTTTTGAATTTTTTGTGGTGTGATTTCGGGAGCAACAATTCTGATTCGATTTTCCAGCCCCGACTAAGATTATGGAAGGTTCTCATAAACCACCATTTTTGGTAACCAAAAAGGTAACGGGGTTAAATCTGGTGACCTCGTCGGTTATTATATGTATCCTTTTCTCTCCACTCATATCTGCGGAAATATTTGATTTAGATATTGTTTGACCTGAACAGCATAGTGAGGTAGAGAACCATCCTCCCGATATCACATTTTGTCTAAAAGGTACTGATTAGTTACGAGGTTAGGAAATAAACAAATGAGTCCTGGCAGAATCGGGTAACGAATAAGTTGTAAATAACGATCCGTATTTAAAGTTTTTCTCAAAAAGAGAGGCCCAATAATTGTTCCCCCAGCTATACATGGCCAGGCATTTATTTTCTGCGGATATTTGGTATGAGTGTCTTCCATCCAGTGGGGATCGCAGCCTGCCCAGTGCCGACGACTATGTCTATTTACAAAACCATTGAGGCAAAATGTTTAAATTATTGTTTTATCAAAAATTACTAATTTGTTGATGAAGCAAGCATTACCTGCAATGACATCCAAAATTTCTTGTTAAAACTGCATACGCTTATCAGAATGGTCTTCGTTTGTTTTTGTTGCAGTTGTATTTTATCAAGGATAAAATTCATTGGATTTTAATATCCTACACACAGATTATTCACTAATATTGTGCTTTACGGCCAGTTTTGGCAGATAAGTTCCTGATTGCTTATAAACTCTTAGCAGGGCAATAGGTGCGTTGTAGGTACTCGCTTTTTGGCTGTTCCTTTTCTTGCACATCCTAGAACGTTTCTTAGGCTGCCTGTTTAATTAAATCTGTGCAACGTTCTTGGTAAGTAAAGCTTGAAACTAAATAT
Organism: Tillus elongatus; assembly: GCA_964006375.1. Taxonomy (NCBI): domain Eukaryota; kingdom Metazoa; phylum Arthropoda; class Insecta; order Coleoptera; family Cleridae; genus Tillus; species Tillus elongatus. Next base: position 122,191,062 of record OZ023266.1, read on the forward strand.
ATCTTGTGACGAAATGTTTTACTAAATACATCAAGAGCTTCTTGATGTCACTCTTCCTGTCGCTAAAACCAGCAGTCCTCAGAAGTATATTTTTTTAATCTTTAGTCAGTTCAGTCATTATAGAAGTTAGTAATAGCTAGACCAACCCGAAATTATTCATTGTAGTAACTGTCAAAGTGACTAGCACCGTCAAATTATTTGATGTTTTCGCCATAATATATTTGAGACTGGCACGCTCTGGTATGAGGTAAAGAAATTTTCCCTTCGGTTTTCACCATTTTATGGACAAAAAAGTATGTCTGAGACCTATTAAGCGACCTTGATGATTTCACAATAGAATTATCTGTCCGGCAAAGGCATAACATATAGGTTGTTTAATATAAAATAACAAGTTAGGACGTCATAACTTAAAAAAAAGTCTGGACGCAGCAAGTGCGTTATGGAAGTGAATTTTCATAAAAAAAATTTTAATAGTTAATATCTATCTTTAATGCAAGCAGGCATCAATTTGGTCACCGGTATAACCTATATAAATAAACCGTATATTATCAAAATAACTTGTTTGAACATGTACGAAAATTTTCCGAAAATAAACTTAAAATGTTTCCGAGAAAACTCGTTTCCTAGTCGACGAACCTTAGGTTAATAGCAAATTGAGTATATGCTATTCAAATTGAATTAAGTTTTAAAAGTTTTCATCTCTTCTTTATTAAATATTTTTTTTACAAAAAGTCGCTAAAAATTCAGCGGAATGACAACAATCTGATTAGATAACGGTAAAGTGAAATGAGACTAAAAAAATTGATAAAAATTAAAGTCACTAACTAGGATTAGAACTTGTCATGTAGGAGTCGATTATACGATATACAGGAACCCAGCCACTGACCTATGCTCGACATGTATTTACTAGCAGGTATATCCCATAATAAATGTAAACTGTTCAACGTTTTACAATTTACACAAAACCATTTTGATTTATAATCGATTTTTTGCTCATATTTTAACAAAATTAAGGAAAGTAACGGCTTATACACATATGTAGGAGCTTGTTAGTCATTTCTTGTAGTATTTTTCACTTACATTCGTACTGATTCAATTTTGAGGTTTTAACTTCCTTGAATCAGATTTAATTAATTAAAAATTAACTTACCTCTAACTTTGTTCCCTTTTAAGATACAGATCTATATTTCGGTACATAAGATACGCTTAATGACAAAAACCAGCATACCGAATTTAGCTCCTGTTACTTTGTTATTTCCGGAGATATATTTTTTTTCGAAAATAAACACAAAATTTTCCGGTAAAACCTGGGCCGATTTTCCTGACCAACGAAGTTGTCCAAGCCACTTGCAAAATGAAGGTATGTGCCAAATTTGATCAAAATAGGACTATTATTTTATGAGTTATCGGTGTGATATATATATATATATATATATATATATATATATATATATATATATATATATATATATACACATATAATATTTCTTTATTTGTGAACGAACGTATGAAGCAAGTGAAAAACGATACCTTCCAGCAATTATAAAGCCGACTAAAGGGTATCAGCGACGATATACGTGAAAATCTATACAAGAGGAAGTACAGCAGAAAATGTAATCACTAGAAAATAAGTGTGATACTCTAGCCAAGGGTAACATCGGAGTCGAAGTTAGCGCGGTCGTAAAAATAAGGGTCCCACATTTGATGGCTCGGTCCCATTTGGTGTTAATCTAGGCCAATTTAAAGCTGCTGCTGCAGAAAATGGTTGGGGCGAGAACGAGAAAGCGACTTCGCCAATTGGAGCTCTCAGAGGAGCTTCCCTAGATGTGCTCCAAGGTATTCACAAGGAAGAACTGTTGAGTTTTGACAGCATCGGACATCAATGAAATATGAGGTTTGGCGACTAGTATTTACAACAGCTGTGTCGATTCCACTTGAAAACTCGTTGTCAGAAATCGCTCGAAAGTCTCTAACACCTCCACGCAAACGTTGTCAGACTGACACGTGTAGCCAATCCCATAGCTTTGATGAAGGTTTTAAGTCAGCTGTCGCTGCAAACATTCATTGACGGCATCAGGGATACCGACACTCAACAGGCGCTGAGGAAGGCGAGACAAAAACTTGAGCGATGCTTTGGCACGTTCCTTGGTGTTTGAAGCTGCAAAGCAAACGTCAGTTTGCAGTCTCCAAGCCCGAGAAAAAAAAACAGATTTATCCAATGTCTTGCAACTACCAGAGAAGATAGCAGACCAAATAAGGCCTGGACACCCAATAAGAGCTCACCGTGCAAATCTCTTGCGTTGCTGGAAATGCGGCAAAGTGGGACATATATGAGGCGAATGTTGGACTCTAAGACCACGCGCATGAGAGAAGTGTTTACCGCGACAAGGTACCGAGATGGCGAGTAAGAGAACCAGACAGAGTGCGGTAATGACCAGTGGTGATCGGATACAGGTATTTGGTGTAACTGACGTCGAGCTGCAAACTAGGACATGGAGGCCAAAGGAGAGAGCCATAGTCGCCGCCATATCAGACCCGATTATATTTGGTTTTGACATTCTGCAAGGTCAGAGCGTTGAACTTGATCTTGGTACGAACATTCTGGCTACAGCGTTGAAGTGATCTCCTCTGGCAGGTTATTGCCATTATATAGTGCGGAAAATCACCATCGAAATAGCAACATTAACGTCATTTTAGTGAAGAGAGCCGAACGAAACAAGGCCACCAACTTATTTAGCCAGAAGCAAGGACTAGAAATATGGGAGAAATACAAAGCGAAACGTTTATAGGCCAAGCAGATGTGAGGAAAACCCCGGAAAGGGTAATGAACACATTTGTCAGTACAGAGCTGATGTCGATGAGAAGAATGGGGCCTGCAGGGATTTTGTTCAAATAGAGACACCAGGACAAGATCAATTGAGCGGAAGAACCAGTACAACATAGACTTTGCTTAAAGAAAGCTCCAACATAATGAAGAGAAGGGAGGCCACCCATTCGGCTGTCAGAATGCACATACGAATAGAGAGCGACCGCAAGAAGAGCAGTTTTAACGTCCGAGCTAAGTCGGTTGGTTTCAAAGAAGGGGATCGGGAGTGGTTCTACGATCCAGTACGACGCAAGGGACGGCCACTGAAACTACAACTATTATGGCATGGTCCGTATAAGGTGGTCAAAAGGATCAATGACATTGTCTATCGTATTCAGAAGAGCCCAAAAACCGAGATGAAGGTGGTCCATATTCATAGCCCAATGACACCAAGAAATATCAGAATTCGACCGGGACATCTGAATGTAAGAATCGGAGAGTGTCACATCCGTCTCTATAAATTCATGAACTCTGTAACTTCTATGGTTACACGCTGCCTGTAAAATGTGTTGGTAACAGCAAACATTTTGGAATTATATTTCTAGAAGGAACCAGAAGTGACAGGTATGAACCCATGCAGAAAAGTCTAGAATGTCTATTGACAATATAAGTTGGCGAGCCACACATAGAGTGCGTCAATCAGTAGTGAGTTAGTGTTGGTTTATAATAAGCGATCCTAGAAGGCGTATGGTGAAATATGCTCTATGGACATTTAGTAATAGAGAGAACTATTTTAGTTGATGGTGGTGTTGGAAAATAGTTGATTATAATAAATTAGTAGTTTAAAAATATGTGTGTTGTTAGTCAACAAATCCAGAAACCCGAAGAACGTAACAATATATTTTCCATAAAAATTCGCCACCATGACGCACTTGTTGCGTCCAGGCTTTAAATTAGATGGTTAATATGTCAGTGTACCTTTCGCTTCAGACTGTAAATCATTTCTTACAAGTCCGAACAGTTAAGTCATGACTATCGGCTTAATTTTGTTTACATTTTGCAAAGTATCTAAATTTCAAATTATATCTGATCCACTAACGCAGAATAATTCTCATAATATATTTGGTAGACCCACCAGAAGGCGTTTAGTTCAGGGAAATCTCTATCCAGATTTAACCCATTTCAGTTAGTCTTGATGATTGATGTTATTTGTTCTTCCTTCTACAAACTTGTTTACAAAGCATAATCATTCTGAATACCTAATGCGTCAGCACAATCTGAAATTCAAATAGGGAGCTCTCTTCATAAACATTATCATTTAAATTTAGATGCCTTTTGTCTTTACGATAGAAGCATATGTAAATGTCCTTCTAAATTAGGAAAAATGTTATTTTTGTTTTGCTCCAGATATCACTTGATTTTTTTGTTAACCATCTGTCATTTATATAACTCTGGAAGCTCAACAGTAATATCTGAAATACTAATGACAGAGAAAAAAGAAAAGACGATTAAAATAATATATCACTGGTGTCTCTACTATTGAACTGTAAGTTTATTTGTAAAAAAACCTTGAGGGAAAAAATCTTTTAAACTGTTTTACTTAAGAAAAATATGCCATAAAGTTAAAGTTACTTAAATAAATAAAATATGTAAAATAAACTTTTTGTAAACACTTTTAGCGAATTTTTCGTAAAACTCAAAAAATAATTAGCCGATTTTGATCAAATTTGATGCATGCTTTCATTTCGTAATTGGCTTGGATACAGCCATTATTCAGGAAAATTGGTCTGGTTGTTGAAGGAAAATCTTGGGATTTCTTTGGAAATTTTTTTGTGTCTGAAAATAATAAAGCTGTTGTAATCAAATATGCAAAATTGGCAACTTTTAGGCAACAAAGTTTAAACAGATACGGGTTATGTAGAGAAAAAACTTGTTTTACAAAGCCTTTAGTTTCAGCTTCAGCCATCATTGCCCTCCAGTTTACTAAAATGTTTGCAAAAAAATTAATTTCAAATATACCATTTTTCTGATGCTTTGGCGGTAGTTTTAGTTATAGAGTTTAGGGTTTAATAGCCTATAATTTGTACCGACTATTTGTTGGTAGAAAAAAAATTCTTATGAAGAGACCGTGACTTTGTAATTTTGCAAATATTTTTTCAAATGAGCACAAACTAGGCCACCTAGATCCCACATATGTGGTTAGGATTAGTTTTTATCCGTTTACATATATAGACGCATTTCTATCGAAAATCCCAATATGTCCGTTATTATACAAGATACGAAAAAAATTGTATATGTTAATTAGATGGTGTTTTGAGCTGCAGCTTCTCAAATTATTCTGACAATCACAGGGTGGCCGATTAGTCGTTGGTGATACAATTTTTCCATTTTTTTTTCAAACACCACTTATGTTATTTCATTTTTCATCGAATGCATGTTTGTAGAAACAAATTTGATAGCGTTCATCGTTTTTGAATTATTTAAATTGTTTCGCATTTTCACATATTGGGCTTATATGAAAAATTATAAGGCGTTTTAGTAAATTTTCTTACAAAAAAAATCACTAATGAGGATCGCGACTTTTGAATTTTGGAAAAACGTCTTCAAATGAATGCGACTTAGGACCCCTGGAAATCAAATACGTGGTCAGTTTCAGACCTGCTGGTTTATATCAGAAAAGGAAAACCATGCACCCAAAGTTGGATTACTACGTTAAAAGAAAAAAAGTTATGAGCTTTTAAAGAAAATAGAGTTTTAATTCTTAAAACCTTAAAGTCGCGTTTCTAAAAGTCAAAATTGACATGCTGTAGATCAATAACGAATAAGGTTATGTATTAGAAATGTCGTAAGAAGTTAGGAAGCCTTAAGTTTCAGCTTCAATCGTCATTGTTCCTTATTTTTATTAAAATATTTGCAGCAAATTAATTTGGAACAGACCTTTTATGTGATGCTTTAGCAGCAGTTCAGTTATATATCTTATTTATAGAATTCTAATAAAGGATCAGATTATGGTATTATTTAGCGTTTTTTGTTCAATTTGGCAAAGTGGAAGTTTTTCATGGAGAAACGGTGTGGTCAGTTGGTGGCCAGGAAAGTTGGTAAGGAGTTTCTCCTTTCTATGGACTTCAGTAGTGTGAGTTTTTTACAGTTTACATTTCCAGCTCCTTTGCAGTATGTTTACCCTGCACAGTACCTCAAATTTGCTTTGGGTCTCTTAACTGTATTGTGGAGTTTAGGTCACAGCATTTGCCTGATGGTTAGTGCATAAAGGGGTTCCTCCAAGCATGTTTCCGATTTTTTTTTCCAAAAAACGAACATTGGGATAATCTGCAAATTTACATATAAACGTTATTAAGAGGTAGGTTCAATAAAATGTTTAAAACACACAATATTTGTATCTTGATTATAATAATAATAATAATAATAATAATAATAATAATAATAATAATAATAATAATAATAATAATAATAATAATAATAATAATAATAATAATAATAATAATAATAATAATAATAATAATAATAATAATAATAATAATAATAATAATAATAATAATACCTAATTTGATTCTCAATTTCCGAGTGGCATTGCAACGCCAACACCCAAGGCACCAGGACATTATTAAGTAACCCGTTGACAAGACAATAGCCGACGGTACCAGCAACAGACTCTGTTCATAGAAATATTTCTGGTCTCAGCAGGGAGCCTATTGTAGAATCTCGCCACAGCGAACGTGAACGGTCCCTCAAACAACGCCGTTTTATGCAACGGTGGGTTCACCGTAAACCTATATATCAAATTCAGTGTGTGCACGTTTGTTCTAAAAGTTATTTTGTTTTAGAGATAGGGAAGTAGTAGGTAATGCGGCACTTTGAGCAGACAGTGACGTCACAGGAAGTGACGTCACGGCGCCGGCGCCACGCCCTGGCGCCTGCCCTGGCGCCGGCGCCACGCCCTGGCGCCTAGCCACGCCCTGGCGCCTACCCTGGCGCCTGCCCTGGCGCCTGCCCCGGCGCCTGCCCTGGCGCCTGCCCTGGCGCCAGCCCCGGCGCCGACGCCTAGCCACGCCCTGGCGCCTGCCCTGGCGCCTGCCCGGCGCCTGCCCCGGCCCCGGGCGCCAGCCCCGGCGCCGGCGCCCAGCCACGCCCTGGCCCAGACAGTCACATCCGTGTTATTCCTAAGGTCATTGACCTGTCTAGGAAACTGTGACGTCACATGACTTGTGCCAGACAATCACATAAGTGTCTAACCTATTACTTCAAATTATTATATTTTGAAAAAAACCATTTGGTGCAGGTGAGTTTCGAACCCGGGGCATTCAGATGGGAGGCAACGATGCTACCCGTTAAGCTAAGCAGACGCTTGTTAATTTATTGTTTTAGGTTGGTATATATATATATACGACTTTTAATTACAAACCATACATGTAATAGAATTAAAGTTTATTATTAGACAAATGGATGATTTACAAAATAATGTTTAATATTAGAGGCGGAACCAAAACGGAAGAACCAAAATGGCGGAATGAAAGATGGAAGCCTGTGATACCTTAAGCTGACATTATAAAAAATGGCGGCTTTCTTTCTTAAAGATGGTGCCTTTCGCTGATAAAGATGGTTGAAGACTTATTTAAAAATAACACACAGAGGTCGTTAGCAAACAAAAGAAGGAAGTTCAGAAACATACTGTAGGGGGGCCCCTTGATGGGTAAATGGTATTCGTGTTTGAGCTTGTCTAGAATACAGCCGTTAGAAGTATGACATCATCCACAAACCTGTTCCACAAACCTGTTTGAGTTTTGTCTGTACGGTTGTTATCTAGTGTAATTTCCGTTGAATGACATCACCCCATTATTTGTGTTTGAACTTGTCTGTGTATCTGTTTAATATACGCAAGAGAGAGGCCCGCTTAGGGTAAATAACGTGTCAGTTGATGACTTTGGTGAATGTTATCTTGTGTTATATCTGTTCAATCACCCCCATTACTCGTGTTTGAGCTTGTCTAGTACAAACCGAAAGGATGACATCATCCATGTAAATTGTTCACTACACACTGTTAAACTCATTCAAAATTTAGTTATCGTAGAGGTAAGACGTGCTTCAGTTAACTCTAACGTATCCAAGTGCTCAGTAGTGTGTTTAAAATGGCTACATTAAATGATGTGTGCTACCAGCAAATTAAAGACAACTTCTGGTATGGTTTATTTGCAGACTTTCAATTAATTATTGATAAAAACACTGGTTATTTTAATGCGACTAAGCTGTGTAAAGATGGTGAGAAAAGATTCAGACATTGGTTGGAAAATAAGAAAACTAAAGAGTTGATTACCTATTACAACGGTCAGGCGAAGAAACATTTAGGTAGCCAGAATACCGATTACCTTAATATTTCAACCGAAGATGTCCACTTAGAGTCACATCTAGGGGGCCGGAATTCCGGCCCCCTAGATGTGCTGGAAGCAACATCTCAACTAACACCTACAACCGCTACATACTTGGTGGACTTTGGTGGAACACAGACTGAAAACAACTTGATATCTGGTACATATGTCTGTAAAGATTTGATATTAAATTTGGCTTGTTGGATATCCAATAGTTTCTATGAAAAGTGCAACCAAATTATTTTTGATTTTTTCGTAAGTGAATTTAATCAAAAATACAAGGATAACCTCAAAGAAATTGAAGTGAAATTAATGGAGATAGATGATGAAGTGCAGCGTATGCGAGAAACAAATGCTAAAATCACAGAACATTTAGAAGATATATCTCCAAAACCAAGCAACCCTGGAAAACTTTGTGTTTTTGGTTTGCTTTCAAGAAATGAGAAGGATACTACCTATCCATATCATGCTGTAAGGACTCAGAAGAAAAGTTTTAAAAGAGCTGTCAAGAACTTTAAAAATAAACACCCTGATTCCGAAGTAGTTTTAAACATGTTGTATGATCCAAATTCTGTAAATCTCTTTAACAGAATAAAGACCGAAGTCGAATACCTCAAGGCGAAGAGAAACGATCTACAGATAGCAGATGTACCTCAGGAGAAGTTTATTCAGGATATTATTGATTTACGATATAAATTGTAATTGTTCACTTAGCTTAATTGTATGTAACCAGATGAAAAAATAAAATAACATTATTTTAATAAAGACTTTTATTTTATTCTAAGTACATTAATACATTAAATATATAAGCTTATTTAACATCATCTGAATTTATCCAAGAATTCTGAGATTTATCAAAACCCAGCCATTTTACATAGAGCTGCTTGCCTTTCTTCCTCAAGATGCGTTCAACCAGATAGATGTCTGTTTGTTTCATGGCGATGTTGGATTTAAAAGTATCCACTTATCATGTAAATCTTTTAGTTTGCTGTCTATTTCTCCCAGCTTATTCTTTAGCTTATTATTCTTTAATACATCAACATCTTTTAAAACTTGAGCAGTTATGTTCTTAGCTAAAATTTTCAATTTATTTTCAAATTCGTTTTTTAAATCTTCCAACTCAGGTTTGTGTACAGCTTCAAGTAGTATGGCAATGATTCTTTGTGTTACCTCATCTTTGTTCTTCTGATAGTCGTCTATCCATACATCAACAAATTTTTTATTTACACCATCTGTTGCATCGACTGGATCAGCTATGTTACACAATCTATGGCTTTGCAAATCAAAATCACCACTAGTAGTTCTTGGGAAAATCTCTCTTTCAATAATTTTAAACTTAGAACCTTTATTGGATTGGGAACGTCCGAACTTATCGATAGACATTTTTATACTAAGCACTAAGGTAGGTATATCTTTTTACGAAATGGGAGATGGGCAGCCCCCTTGTCGAAACCTTCCGAGCTAAAGGTAAACCCCACTCTGTCTTCGGGATCGACATCATGGACTATATGACTCACAATATCTTTAATACGATCTTTGACCCACTTCTCTGGATCGTTGACATCGTCAGGTATATCTTGTAGTCTAAAGCATACGCTTCGTCTATCAAGTTTAAACTTCTTATTGGAGGTCACTGTATCTTCAAGTATTTGGAATGCCATTGTTTCGTGCTACACAACTGACTGTGTTGGTTAAAGGACCGAAGTTTAGCCTCGTGTTTATTAAAGACTAAAGTTTAGCAGGTACTAATTGTTTTCACATTCACTGTTGGCTACCGACTGAACCTTAGCTCCTCGTCTTAATATTCGACAAACAACACAGACAACACAACTTATTGTTTTCACCTTCACTGTTGGTTAACGACTGAACCTTAGTGGACGCTTCTGAGTCAAACAAGAAGAAAACAATTTAAAACACATCTACGATGACCATGAGGCAGCCGACATGGACTTTGAACAATTTTTAAAAATAGATGCGGCCAGGTTAGTTGATCAACCATCCAGGTCAGTCTTCACCTTTACTGTTGGCTACCGACTGAACCTTAGCGGAAGCTCCTCGTCTTAATATTCGACAAACAACACAGACAACACAACTTATTGTTTTCACCTTCACTGTTGGCTACCGACTGAACCTTAGCGGACGCTCCTCGTCTTAATATTCGACAAACAACACAGACAACACAACTTATTGTTTTCACCTTCACCGTTGGTTAACGACTGAACCTTAGTGGACGCTTCACGTCTTAATATTCAACAGACAACAACGACAGCTGTCATACAGCCGTCTGACATGACAGACAGCTGTCATACAGCTGTCATACAGCTGTCATACAGCTGTCTAACACAGCTGTCTAACACAGCTGTCTAACACAGCTGTCTAACACAGCTGTCTAACACAGCTGTCTAACACAGCTGTCTAACACAGCTGTCTAATACAGCTGTCTAACACAGCTGTTTAACACAGCTGTCTAACACAGCTGTCTAACACAGCTGTCTAACACAGCTGTCTAACACAGCTGTCTAATACAGCTGTCTAATACAGCTGTCTAACATAGCTGTCTAATAGGGCAGACATATGTCTGACACATGTCTAGCAGATGTGTAACAGTCACTCTTTTGCGGAACATAAGCTGAATGTTTTTAAGTCAAACAAGAAGAAAACAATTTAAAACACATCTACGATGACCATGAGGCAGCCTACATGGACTTTGAACAATTTTTAAAAATAGATGCGGCCAGGTTAGGTGATTAACCATCCAGGTCAGTTACAGCTGACGCTATAAATAAAAACGATGCTGGAAGCGAGTGACGTCACAAGAAACGGTGGTGCATGTGCCCAGGTTATACCGGGTTAGCTCCATGACAAGGTGGTGGACCAGTCGGGTCAGCTAAGAGTCGGGTGGTGGAATGGTCGGGTCAGTCTAAACATAAATGACCACAATTATAAGTATTATATTTCTGATACACATCATGATTGTACATTAGAGTAGAGTCTTTAAGGTAACGCTGCAGCTCAACTGGTGGCTTCAAGTTTCCATATGAGTCAAAGTACACGGCTGTGTCACCACGTTTCTTAACTGCAACCCAATGACTGCCAGGTTCCTTGTTTGTTTGCAAATTCATGATAAGTGATTCATTCTTGCGTGGCCCATTGGTTGGTTGGTTGGGTGGTTGGTTAGTTGGTTGGTTGCACTTTTCATAGAAATGATTGGATATCCAACAGGCTAAATTTAGAATGAAATCTTTACAGACATATGTACCAGATATCAAGTTGTTTTCAGTCTGTGTTCCACCAAAGTCCACCAAGTATGTAGCGGTTGTAGGCGTTAGTTGAGATGTTGCTTCCGACACATCTAGGGGGCCGGTATTCCGGCCCCCTAGATGTGACTCTAAGTGGGCTCCTTCGGTTGGAACATTTGGCATATCGGTATTCCGATAACCCAAATGTTCCTTTAGCTGACTGTTGTAATAGGCAATCAACTCTTTAGTTTTCTTATTTTCCAACCAATGACACATAAAGCCACATCTCAAGACAGTTAGTTAAGAGTGTTGTATGACTAAGATTACTCTTGAAATATTTAGAATATCGGTATTCCTGTCATCCTACCAGATATGACAACTGCCAACAGCTGTATTCTAGACAAGCTCAAACACGAATGCTGGGATGATGTCATCCTACGGAAATAACACCCAGATTACATTCCAAGGTCACAAACACCAACTGACAGATCTCATTTTACTGTAAAGACAGACAATTTTCAAATTAGTTAACTTGCTGTAGTGTACACTTGAGTAAATATATTATATTTTTATATTTTACCACTGTTTTTATTATTAATAACACCTTGTCCATACCTGACTCCCAGCAAAATAATTCAATCTATTTGCATTTAAACACCGTTATAATTATGTCCAGGGTTGACTTAAATGTCCAGAGGTAGACTTGACTGTCCATAGTAGACTACAAAATTTACATGTATTTACGCAGAAATAAAAATTGTTGCATTTTTCATAAAAATGATTGGTTATCCAACAAGCCAAATTTAATACCAAATATACTAAAGTCCAACAAGTATTTAGCGGTTGTTGGTGTTAATTGAAATGTTGCTTCCGACACTTCTAGGGCATCGGTATTCCGAGCCCCTGGAGATGACTCTAAGTGGGCTCCTTCGGTTGGAACATTTGGCGTTATCGGTATTCCGATAACCCAACATGTTCCTTCAGCTGACAGTTGTAATAGACAATCAACTCTTTAGTTTTCTTATTTTCCAACCAATGACACATAAAGCCACATCTCAAGACAGTTAGTTAAGAGTGTTGTATGACTAAGATTACTCTTGAAATATTTAGGATATCGGTATTCCGGCTACCTAAATGCTTCTTTAGCTGACAGTTGTAATAGACAATCAACTCTTTAGTTTTGTTATTTCCACCCATTAACACATAAAGCTACATCTCAAGACAGTTAGAGTGTTGCATGATTAAAATTACTCTGAAATGCTAGTGGCACCCCATTTTTACCAAGTATGTAGCAGCTGTAGGTACCAAGTCAACCCCTTCTACTTGTTGTTGTAATAGACAATTAACTCTTTGGTTTTCTTATTTTATATCTCATAAACATAAAAGCTACACTTCAAGATACTTAGTTTAACTGGTCACATGGCTAAGATTACTCTGAAATGATAGAGATGTGTTGGTTTAGGGTAATTGAAGACTGTTCTTCAAGACATATTTACTTTGGTTTGTTAGGTACGCTTGACAGCTGCCTGTGCCGTCAACTTCAATAAGTCTAAGAGGGTGTACTAAAATTTGTCTGTAGCACGCATCACTTGATGTAGTCAACATTTAAATACGCCATTGAATACTGGTCCTCATGGTAAGCTTGAAAATTTCTCTGAAAGTAACTTCATTAAGTCTAAGAGAGAGTGTGTTGTTTTTAGATGTTAACACAACTTGTTTTGATTTCCTTAAAAACTATATTTCTTTCTTCTGTTCAACAAGACGATTATTTTGAGGTGTCACACATGTATGTAGCTCTAAGAATAGCTATACCGGAAGTGTCTACCGGAAGTAACATTTTTATTGGATATGTTAATAGAGTTTGACTTGCTGAACACCGTGCATGTGTTGGTTCTATCGTACATCTCGCCGATCTTCCGAGATAAGGGTTTGAAGTTTTTTATCTCAGTTTCTTGTAGACCTTGTTACGAAACATACATTTTTGAAGTCGGTTCCTTTCTATCACTTTCCGTTGAAAAGATATAACGATTTAAAGTTTAGACCGGAAGTGGCCATTTTATTGTATATTCCAATTTGATTTGGCCTCCTTAACACCGTGCATGTGTTGGTTCTATCGTACATGTCACGGATCTTCCGCGATAAGGGTTTAAAGTTTTTTATCTCAGTTTCTTGTAGAGCTTGTTATGAAACGATATATTTTTGAAGTCGGTTCATTTCTATCACTTTCCGTTGAAAAGATATAACGATTTAAAGTTTAGACCGGAAGTGGCCATTTTATTGTATATACCAATTTGATTTGGCCTCCTTAACACCGTGCATGTGTTGGTTCTCTCGTACATCTCACGGATCTTCCGCGATAAGGGTTTAAAGTTTTTTATCTCATTTTCTTGTAGACCTTGTTACGAAACATACATTTTTGAAGTCGGTTCATTTCTATCACTTTCCGTTGAAAAGATATACCGATTTAAAGTTTAGACCGGAAGTGGCCATTTTATTGTATATTCCAATTTGATTTGGCCTCCTTAACACCGTGCATGTGTTGGTTCTATCGTACATCTCACGGTTGAACCTGTTGTCTATTTTGTTTCTGAACTTCCTTCTTTTGTTTTGCCAGCGACCTCTGTGTGTTATTTTTAGAACCTACCCATATAACAATTGTGACGTTCTAGTCTGTCTAATATTAAACATATTAATTATTATGTCTTATGTCTACACTCTCATTTGTCGGCTAGGTTGGAGTGACGTAACTTTAAATAAGTCTTCATCCATCCTTGCACCATCTTTATCAACGAAAGCCGCCATTTTTATAATGTCAGCTTAAGGTATCACAGGCTTCCATCTTTCATTCCGCCATTTTCCTCCGTTTTGGTTCAGCCTCTAATATTAAACATTATTTTGTAAATCATCCATTTGTCTAATAATAAACTTTAATTATGTTACATGTATGGTTTGTTTGTAGTCGTATATATATACCAACCTAAAACAATAAATTAATAAGCGTCTGCTTAGCTCAACGGGTAGCATCGTTGCCTCCCCATCTGAATGCCCCGGGTTCGAAACTCACCTGCACCAAATGGTTTTTTTCAAAATATAATAATTTGAAGTAATAGGTTAGACACTTTGAAATGTTTGCATGTGACTGTCTGGCCCAAGTCGTGTGACGTCACAGTTTCCTAGACAGGTCAATGACCTTAGGAATAACACGGATGTGACTGTCTGGCCCAGGGCGTGGCTGGGCGCCGGCGCCGGGGCTTGGCGCCGGGGCGTGGCTAGGCGCCGGGGCCGGGGCAGGCGCCGGGGCAGGCGCTGGGGCAGGCGCCAGGGCAGGCGCCGGCGCCAGGGCAGGCGCCAGGAGGCGCCAGGGCGTGGCGCCGGCGCCAGGGCAGGCGCCAGGGCGTGGCGCCGGCGCCAGGGCGTGGCGCCGGCGCCGTGACGTCACTTCCTGTGACGTCACTGTCTGCTCAAAGTGCCGCATTACCTACTGGAAGTTTATGTGCTTTAATAATCCAATAAAAAGACAACCTCAATGATAGCCAACTCTTCCAGCTATATTTAACCATCCACTAGACACAAAAGCAGCTGATATATTGTGATACTTCCTTATACCATAGATTAGCCTAATACAAGAGTTTTGAGCCTTTTGAATTATTGAAACTTCACAGGAACGTAAAGAGGGACCGTAGACAGATAGACAATGATTAAAAATAGACAGCACGAACGAATCACACAGCAAGAGCCTACTTTTACGATTTAGATAATCTGAATTAAGTATCAAATATAATATAATAGAAATAAAATAAATTTAAATAATTGTCTGAATTAAATCTTTAGACTAAAAATATAGTATACAGTATAAAGATCAACGTTTATGCAAGGCAGTAAAGAAGTATTTATATTTGGCTTTTATAAAGAAGAAGAAATGCAACGTTTTTGCCAAACCGCGATTTTACAATTTTTTGTCACATAATTTCCCCAAAATCACTCGTTGCCTAGAATAGGCAGCCAAGAATACGTTTCTTAAATTTCAGGTCTTTTGGACTCCAAATAAAAACGTCAAACTGAAATGTAATATATGATGTCGTTAATTATGTAGTCAATCCGTAGAGTAGCTATTTATAAGAGTGCAATGAAAGTTTAAGTTATGCAAATATAACATGGAACATTTTTGGTGTTTCATTCTTTGTTATTAGTGCGATAAACAAGCTCCGCCCACATAATCATAGAAACGGCAGTACAGTTTGTTTTCTATGTTTCTTCTTTTTCTATATACAAATCTGGCCTGACCTCTCAAATGTATCTGGCCATCTCGTGTCGTGTCTGTGTTTAAAATACAAAATAATCAGTATGCATGCTTGAATTATTGAAATGTACCCTTGAACTGGAATGGACCGGGCTGCATTTTTTTACGTGCCACATGTGATCGTCAGTCGGGTTATGCATCGGGTTTTCAACGACGTTTGACTTCTTGTTTAATAGTAGGAAGGAGTATGTTAAGCTTAAAATCAGTTTTAGAACGTAGGTTAGTCATCTTAGACGGTATAATGAGTTTGAAGAGCATATTCCGTCTTCCTACTATTAGATAATAAGTCAATCGTCGTTTAGAACACGATGCGCGGCGTAACCCGATTCGTGATCATGTATGGCATGTAGAAAAATGCGACCCGACATCCAATATCGATTTTCTGAGGTACATTTAGTACAAAGTGAGATCAGCAATAATACGGGTGGTTATCTCTGTCGCACACATACAGAGATACGGCGCATTTTCCTAAAAAATTCACTAATGGGGAGATCCAGACTTTTGAATTTTGAAATTTTTTGTTTCAAATGAGCTCGATCTAGGCCCCGTAGAACACACATCTATAGAGTTAGTTTCAGTTTTTATCTATTTTCATATATACAGGGTGACGCGTTTTTACGATAAACCTCAACATATTCGTTATTATACACGATACGAGAAAAAAATTGTATACGTTAATTATAGGGTGTCTCGAGATACAGCTTATAAATATATCTTTATAATCACAGGCTGGTCCATAAATCTTTGGTGATACTAATTCAATTTTTTAATCAAACCCGCCTTATATTATTGAATGTTTGCATATTCCATTGAAATATAATGCATGTCTGTAAGAAAGTGCGTTATGACAGTGAATGTGCATAAAAATGTTTTTAATAGCAAATATCTCTTTTTAAATGCAATCAGGCATCAAATTTCGTTGCCTGTATAACCTGTATAGTAGGAACAGTGTACCATATTTTATCAAAAGAACTTTATTGTTTGAAAACGTACAGAAATTTTCTAAAAATTAAACTCAAATGTTTCCAATAAAACTGGTTTCCTAGCCAACAAACCTTAGGTTAATGGCGAATTGAGTTTTTGAAATTTAAAGCATTTAGTGAAAATTGGCTACCAAAACGAATTTCCTGCGTCCGATTTTTTTTGCTTACAAAAAATGCAAAAATGCAATAATGTAAGGGAAATTTGAAAAAAAATTGTATCACCAACGACTTATGGGCCACCCAGTCACTGTCAATATAATTTTTAGAGATGCAGCTCAAGACACCCTATAATTAACAAACATAATTTTTTCTCGTACCTTGTAAAATAACAAATATATTGAACTTTACCGTAGAAATGCGTCACGCTGTATATATGTTAACAGATAAAACCTGAAAATAGCCCCGAATATCGATTCTAGGGGGCCTAGACTCATTTTAAGAAATATTTTCTAAATTCAAATGTCGCGATCTCTTCATTAGCGAGTTTTTTCCACGAAAATTATCTAAAAATTATAGACCGTTAAACAATAAATTTATTAAAACTACAGCCAAAGCATCAAAGAAAGGGTATATTTTGAATAATTTTCTGGAAACATTTGAGTAAAATGAAGGACAATGACGGTTGAACCTGGAACCCAAAGGTTTGTGAAACACTGTTCTTGCGACATTTTCTCTACATAACCCGTATTAGTTTTAGGTTCATTGCCTAAATGTGGCCAATTAATTCAAATCGCGACTTTGACGTTTTGAGGAAAACCCCTTTTTTTTAGATGCCTATAACATTTCTATCTTTTAACTTGCAGATCCAAATTTTGGTACATAATTCACTTTTTATGATTCAAACACGCGTGCCAAATTTGGTTGCCCTTACATAGTTATTTCCGGAAATATAAAAAATTTCCGAAAGAAAACGTAAAATTTTCGGGGAAAACCTGCGTTGATTTACCTGGCTAACGAACTTATCTAAGCCACTTGGAAGTGGAACGTACTCACCACACTTGGTAAAAATCGGCTTATTATTTTATGACTTATCGGTGTGAAACTTATATATATATATATATATATATATATATATATATATATATATATATATATATATATATATATATATATATATATATTCATATATGTATATATATCAAAATTGAAAATGACCCCAAGTATAGGTTGTAGAGGTCCTAGTTCGCGCTTATTTGAAGAAATTCAAAAGTCACGAGCTCCTCATTAGTAAAGTATTTTAAAGAAAATTCACTAATATCATAGTATTGATATTTCTTGGTTTATTCATACGTTAAAAATTCTTGTCTCAGTTGCATAAGTGGACAAAAATTGAGCCACCAGCTTATTTATCTCAATTTCAATTCAAGTCGTCTACTTTTTGTGCAATATACATATCGTAAACAAGTTACACTGTTAGTTTATTATTCCCAGTTTAGCTCAGGAAGGCCACGCATTCGTTGACGAATTCTTCCGGTTAGTCGCTTATTTAAAAGTTTGAAATCAAGGCTCAATGTTCTTTTATTAAGTGCGGTTTTAATTTTTTTTTTAAATAAAGTGTAAATTTTAATTTTTAAATTAGTATATAATTTATTCTTTAAACAAAGTGGTTTTTTTAGTGTGTTCGGTGTACTATATCAGTTATGGTCCTAGTTCCGGTTTAACTGCGTGGAAAGCAATATAATTCAAGGATAAGCGTTAGTGAAAAGCTTCCAGTATTACATGGATTTTGTCTTTACACTTTGACTTCCTCCCGAATGGAGTTCAGAAGTATTATTTCATTATTTTATGATCTCTTTAGATATAAAATTAACCGTTTTTGTGAATTTTCTTTAAAAAAAATCACTAGTGAGGAGATCCCAACTTTTGAATTTTGAAAAAAATCTTGAAATGATTAGGCCTCCTAAAACACTTATCTGGGGTGAGTTTCAATTTTTATATGTTTATATATATATATATATATATATATATATATATATATATATATATATATATATATATATATATATATATATATATATATATATAGATAGATAGATAACTTTATTAGCCTTTGATCAAGTACATACATACTACAGGCACGTCAAAGAATTAGAAAAACCTAAAATGTCAGTCTTAAATATATACAAAAACAGAAGCCAAAAAATAACAACAGCACTTTACATACAGAACCAACTACAAAAATATACAATCATTTTACATTAAACCTAAATTTACAGTTACAACGGTCAGTCTCTCCGTTGCTCAGGGCCTGTACACCTTTCAGTAAATTCACTGATATGATAAAAAGAATTTTCAACCAAAAATAATTTCAATCTATGTTTAAAGCAGCTAAGTGTATCCGCAGCCTTAATCTCCTGAGGAAGCATATTAAAATAAAAACAGCCAGCATACACAGGTGATTTCTTGTATGCCATATACTGGTAATTTGGCAAGTGGATGTCATTTCTTGCCCGGGTAGTGTAGCTGTGAACTGCACTATTTTTAGTAAACCTGTTCCTACGTGCATATGTGAAACTCAGGAGTTTATACAAATACACCCCCGTGACAGTCAACAGTTTTTTTGTTTTAAAAGTACTCCTGCATGATTATTTTTGTTATAGTCCAAAAATCAGGCGGATTACTCGTTTCTGGCATACGAAAACCCTGTGTATATCATTTGCATGACCCCACACTATTATGTTGTATGCCAGCACACTATAAACTAAAGCAAAATACACATTAATTAGAGAAATTATATTTAAGGTGTTCTTCAGTTTCATGATGCAAAAATAGGGCTTACCCAATTTGTTTGATATTCCTTCTATCTGGGTCTCCCATGAGAGCCTATTATCTAAAATGCAACCTAAAAAGTTGGTGGAGGTACTTAAGGCAATATAGTTATAATTAAAATGAAAATTATTATCAATAGAAGGCTCTCGACATCTTCCCATAAACTCTACACAAACTGTCTTAGAACTATTTACAATCAGGTGATTGCTGCAGCACCACTGACCGAAGTGCGACAAAATACTATTCACCTTACGCATAGCATCGGACAATACCGGATCCGAAACTACGATTGCTATGTCATCAGCGTACATAAACAACCTCCCACCTGTCAGATAGTTGGGAAGATCATTTACGTACAACATAAACATAAGCGGCCCCAGGACGCTTCCCTGCGGAGCTCCGAGCTTTACTTCATACTCATCAGATCTAACACCGTCCACTGAGACTACTAATCGCCTGTCTCTTACAAACGACCCAAGCCAATCACTAACAGGTCCCCTAAGTCCGACCGCATTTAATTTTCTTTCGAGGAAAGTACAATTAATTGTATCAAAAGCGCGAGACATGTCAAAAAATATGCCCACGGTGTGATGCTTTCTATCAATACAATCCGCAATATGCTGCACCATATCCGCGCAGGCCTGTTCGGTGGAATATCCCTCGCGGAAACCATACTGACTAGGAGACAACACGTTATTTTTACTTAGGAAGTCCGTTATCCTGTTATGCATAATTCTTTCCATGATTTTGGAAAACGGACTCAGTACCATTACAGATCGGTAGTTTTCCACCGAGAAAGGATCGTCTTTTTTATATACTGGTACCCCTTTCGCATTTTTCAATTTCGAGGGAAACTGGCCTAACCTAAGCGAGGTATTCATGGTTACCGTTAGATAAGGCGATATCAATTCGGAAAGTTGTTTAATAACAGTGACTGCAATATCATCTAAGCCAGTGGATCTTTTAGTTTTAAGTCTATGAATAACGTTTGTTATTTCAGTGTCCGTCACTGGATAAAAATAAAAACTATCGCGTACCATTATGGAGGTTGTACACTCTTTATAGTTAAGAACACCAAAATGAGCAGTCAATTTTTCTTCTACTCCACAGGAAAAGTACTTTGCAAATGAATTTGATATTAAACGCTTGTCAGTAATTATTTCGTTATTTATTTTTAGTTTAATCTCTGTTTTGGTTTTAGGTATTCTATTTAAACGTGCCAGAGTGTCTTATTTTTGTTATCAGACTGTGAAATGATACCAGCATAATAATTATGTTTTTCTTGTTTAAGTTTAAGGTCAAGTTGTTTTTTCATTACCTTGTACTTATTATTATTATCGTCACTAGGATATAATCTTCTATAATAGTTAAAGAATTTTAAGTTCTTAAACGCAATTTTCAACTTATTTCGTGCCCTAAAGTCATATTTTTTTGCTCCACTATAAATTTTCTGGGACTTTTCAGGAAACGCAACATTGTAACAATAGGAAAAATGCTCGAAAAATACATCGAACAAGTCATCAATATTTTGACAGTCGGTATCCTCGAAGGATATGTATTGAGCTCCAAAAATAGTTTTAAATTCTGTAAAAGCATCATAAGTAAACCGACGGCATAATCTTGTTAGAAAATCTGACACGCTGGGATTTTTTATTTGTTCAGACCACTGCATGACCTGTGCCGTATGATCTGACAGACCCGGATCAATAACTTTACACTTTACATCTTTTTTTATGTTAGTTATTACATAATCAATCATGCTGCAGCTAACACCCGACTTGCTTTTAAATATTCGTGTAGGTTCAACTACCAAGTTTACTAGCTGGTTTGAGAAAATTAAGTGATTAAATAGTTTATTGTTCCTTTCGTTTTTACTGTAGTCTAAATTAAAATCGCCACATATTACTATATTCGTAAACTTGCTGTTAGCAAACCTCAGTAGCTTATCTAGTTTGTCATTAAATAGCTGATAGTCACTGTTACCTGACCTATAGATTACAAATATTCCCGTACAATTATTGAAACTGATACCGGAACACTCAAATACAAAATCTGCAGAAAGTACACGAACATAACTAAGAGGCTTACAATATTGTATAATCTCGTCTTTAACGAAAATACTGGAACCACCATGAATATGTCTCTGACGGCAATAACTGGAGACACTGGTGTAGCCATCTATACAAGCACCATCCATAGACGACAAGCACCAATGCTCCGTGAAACACAGAAACGTGGCAGCAACTTCCCTGATAAATAACTCCAAAGCGTTGACTTTGCTCGTCAAGTTTTGAATATTGTAATGCAAAGCTTTTATTGTTTTGCCAAGCTTCACTTTGGAACTAGATTGCGTGATGAGGCCTCCTGGTAAAAATTTGAACTATTTTTGAAATAATACCTTCTGATGGCAGCACCTTCTGGCCAGATCTCAGGTTCGTATACTTCACTGGTTAACTCTATAGGATAAGTAACTCTGAATGAGACAGAGTGATTATTTCTTGTGACTTCTTCGCAACTAACTGAGATTCCTGGTGCCGTTTGTGCAAGGTGCGCCAATATGTCCTCCGACTGTGTTTCGTGGCTCAAGCGAGAAACATGAATGTGACCCATTTGAGGTAATGTTTTAATGCTTTTATAGGTTTTGTTAGTCCCAATAACTGGTTTTCTTTTATATCGATTATACACAGAAGAAGACAGTCTACGCCCCTGTCCATTGTTTATGTCTGATGTTTTATTTGTTATCTCAGCTGACTGTGTCCCTGTTATCTCTGAATAGCTGCTTTTTGGTAGTCCCCTATCATCTTCTTTATCAAAAGGTGAATGTACTCTGGATATTAAATACGTATATATATATATATATATATATATATATATATATATATATATATATATATATATATATATATATATATATATATATATATATATATATATATATATATGTTTTTATATATTAAACGCGTTCGTTTCCCAGGAAAGTTGGCCCAGGTTTTCCCAGAAAATTTTGTGCTTTCTTTCGGAAATAATTATATCTCCGGAAAAAACAAAGTAAGAACACCTTGGCACGCGTGTAAGTGTTATAAATAGTGAACTATGGACTAAAATTTAGGTGTGTAAGTTTAAATGCAAAAAAGTTATGGGCGTTTGAAGAAAAAAACTGGGTTTTCCTCAAAACATCAAAGTCACGATATAAAACGTCAAAATTGGCAACATTTAGACAAAGAACCTGAAACAAATACGGATTATGTAAAGAAAATTTCACAAGAAGAGTGTTCTGCAAAGCATTAAGTTTCAGGCTCAACCGTCGTTGTCCATTTTACAAGTTTGTGGTTTAGCGGTCTATAATTAATAGCTACTTTTCGTGGAAAAATTCGTTAATGAATAGACCGCGACTTTTGAATTTTAAAAAGATTTCTTCAAATGAGTGCAAACTAGGCCCCCTAGAATCCATATCCGGGTTTACATTCAGTTTTTATCTGTTTACAGGGTTCACAGTGTTAGTATTTTTAGTGGTAAAGCTCAATATAATTGTTATTATACAAGATACGAGAAAAAGTTGTATACCTTAATTATAGGGTGTATGCATCTTATAAAATTATTTAGGCAATCACAGGGTGACACATAGATCGTTGGTGATACACTCTTTTTTTCGAACACCCCTCCTTATATTATTTCATTTTTGCATTTTTTTTATCGAAATATAATGCATGCTGATAATAATAAAAATTCGTGTCACAGTAAGTGCGTTTTGGTAGCAAATCTTCAGTAAATGCTTCAATTTTCAATAACTCAATTTGCTATTAATTTAAGGTTCGTGGGCTAGGAAACCAGTTTTCTCGGAAAAATTCTAGCCTTGCTTCCGGAAAAGCTGTGTACATTTTAAAGGTATTTTGATAATATATGGTACATTGTTTCGACTATATAGGCTATACCAGTCACCAAATTTGATGCCTTTAAAAATAAATGTTTGGTATTAAAAACATTTTTATGAAAATTCACCTTCAGTAGGTATAGAAGAGCGGTTCTGGAACCACCACCCACCACACACCACCGGTGGTGGAGGTGGAGGTGGTGGAACTGACCAGACCCGACGGCCTCCGACCAGACCCGAGCATAAGGTGGTGGAGCTACTGACCAGACCCGAGCACCTCCACCACCTGACTTCGTATTTAACCCGAACAAGTAGCGAACTAACCTGAGATGACGTGAGCACCTCCACCACCTGACTTCGTATTTAACCCGAACAAGTAGCGAACTAACCTGAGATGACGTAATCAAAAGCCAACTAACCTGTATTCAGCAAACGAGGAACCGCCATTTAAAATAACATGCGTAATAAGAAGTTAATTATTAGCAATAAAATATAAACCACTTATCAAACCTGACAAGTATATGAAAATTCGCTACCATAACACACTTGCTGCGTTCAGCTTATTTATGTAAAAAATTGTTCAGCAACTCACCAGATAATCATCGCCTTCAGACATAGGGTCACACTATCACTTAATTTTTAAAACACCAACACCAATTTTCACGCTTTACAAAAAAACTAGTTCCATATTAATAGCACCTGTAAACAGATTTACAAAAAGGCAATTCGTTATGTAAGACATATAGCCTCTCCAGCTATTAAAAAATAACCCTGTTTTATTTAAATGTAAACAAACAGTAATACACTTAAACATCTGATGTCTTTTAGGTAAGATTCCAAAAATTATTAAACACATAATTGTCATGAGCGCGCCCGGCTGGTGATTTAAACTGAGGTTATTAGCTGGTCGCTCAACAAACAGGAAACACTCTTGATAACGGTTAATCAGCTGGTGACTGCAGTTTAAGCGTTTACACTAAAATCATAACGTTTTATTTCGCTTCCCAGATCATATGACGGCTTTAGTTTAAATAGAGAATCGGTAGCGAATTTTTATATAAGTTATTTGGTGTAAATTATTTTATTAGAAAATTGAAATACATGTTTTTTATATCGTAAACCCACCAAATTTGTTTCTTAGACAACGGTTTAAGGTTAGAAATAAAACACTCGATTGGAATACAATTAATTTATTAGGAGTAATAAGATTTACATACAAAATATTACATAATGGCTCTTACAATACCAGTTAGAGGTTTATATTCAAATACACAATCATGAATAATTAAACAGTAGGCCCTAGTTCTCGGAGCAAAATTGTCTTTACTCATAAACTCCACTTTGATGTCGACTGTTGAAGACTTGATTGATTCATTCTGGTGTTGGCAATCGATTACAAATAGAGCTCGATCTTTAAACTCATCATAATTTAAAAGAGGCTCCGACATGTTTTTATAGTAAAAACTTTTTTGAAAATCTGTATACATCTGGTAGGCTTCAACGTATTTTGATTTTTCGAAATCCATATTCATAGCTTCATAAGGGTAGCATTCTGAATTTAGGAACACTCGTAGATCTACCATACCGATGTTATCGAAGAAGTCACCTTTTTTGCCTATGTTATCTTTCCGATCTGTTTGAAACGCTATAATCACATATCTAGGTCTTTCCAAGTTGGTTGCAGTTTTAACAGCCCACACATCTCTGTTTATATCTCTGAGTGATGGTAGCTCATATATATCCCATTTCCGATATGCGAGAAATATAGATGTGTCTTTTGCTATTTTATCCATCAGTTCCAGCTTCATTTGATCGTTTGGAAATACATGTTTTGCTTTTAAAAACATGTTGGTTACAGTTATCTTAGATCTTGCTGTACCTGTGCTGTAATAGCAGTTGGAATCATTTCGAGCTCTTGTAAATCGGAAAGTATGTTTGCCACAGAGAACTCCTTTAAAGTGATGAAAGAAACTGAAGAGGAACCAAAGAGGTAGGAGCAAGTTAAACTTGTTATCGTTTAAGGTGATGTGATCTGATGATACATTTAACCCAGCATTGCTAAGAGATTTTGCTTCATTCTTACTAAACGAAAGCAGAGTTTTGATGTTTGTTGTGGTGTATGGATCTCGTACTCGCTCCACTTCCTTGTTATTTAATTCATAGATCATTGATTCAAACAGAGCTACTCCTCCGTTATTTGACATGTGGCAGACACCAGTAGCATTTTGTACTGCTAGAGGTTCCAGAGCACCTTCGATTATTAGAGCTGACTCTGCTAGACATACGAATGCATCTTGCTGATTGATGTTTATTTCAACTTCATCGCTGTTACCAAACGATTTAGTTGATGAATAGTAAGACCTAAGTTCTTCTCGATCAATGGAGTCGTCAAACTTGGGGTCTTTGAATATTTCTAGTTTTGATGACATGATAACCAAGACTTTTAAGGAATTCAATATTATCGGAACGAAGTGTATGCTTCAAAGGAGCTGATTGTACTAAATTTGTTTTGGTAGATTCGCTTGCTTTTATATCTGTAAAGACTAGCATTCTAGGCAATCTTTTTAAGCTCTAAGCGAACAGACACCTCTTCACCTTGAAAGTTTACAGGAACTGAATCTTGATCCACGATGTCGATGCTTATATTTGAAATCTCTCGTTTGTTTACTGGTAAATAAATTAGATTCTTAGGTTCTATATCGATTGCATAACCAGGATCGACCATCGGTGCAAACTCATATAACGTATGTGAAGGTTTTCCATTATAGTAAGAACCAGACACAATATTAGTTTCTATACGAATCTGTTTAACATCCACTATTTCAACAGGTAAATCAGATTCATGGAAGACACCTGGTTGAAGAACTTGCTTTGAAAATCCCAGCATTCGCCCAATCGAATCATCAGATTCAAAACTGATACTTGTGAAACACTTTATTTCACATCTAATGGTGTTGGGATTAGGTCTTAGAATCAAAGCTAGCTGCTTTTGTTCACGTGTTGCTGTAGCACCAACAAGTTCATTTTGAAGCAAGTTTTCCAAATGTGTTATTTCATATGCACCAGTAGGTATCGTGATGATTCTCCAAGCAGCTCCTTCTTTTACATAAAATTTATTTTTACCTTTATATATGTTAGGTATGTTGTTGTATGTGTGAAAACCTATCAAAGCAACTGCATAACTACCACCTGGATCCAATTCAATTGGAGGATCGTAGTCTGTTGACAGATGACAACTTCGATCTTTCAACGTGAAGGTTTGCGACATGACTGAAACACAGATACTACCGTTTAAGGCTTTTATTTAAAAATTTTAAACATAAATGACCACAATTATAAGTATTATATTTCTGATACACATCGTGATTGTACATTAGAGTAGAGTCTTTAAGGTAACGCTGCAGCTCAACTGGTGGCTTCAAGTTTCCATATGAGTCAAAGTACACGGCTGTGTCACCACGTTTCTTAACTGCAACCCAATGACTGCCAGGTTCCTTGTTTGTTTGCAAATTCATGATAAGTGATTCATTCTTGCGTGGCCCATTCGATGGCAAAGTATCTCGCATGTATACACCTCTAAAATATGGAATTTTCATTTTACCAGCAAATTTCATAAGGTCTTCATTTGTTAGAGGTCTTGCTGGTAAACATCTTACTCGTTTTTTGGTTTCTGCAAATACAACCCATAACCGCTACGCTGCTTCTTCAGATATAATCCTTTACCTAGTCTCTTATACTTTGGTTTTAATTTCAAACCATTACCTCTCTTACCCATAGCAATAGCCTCCATCGTTTTGTTATGCCGTTGTTCTTCTTCTAGTTTTTGTTTAGCTGATTTGGCATCGTTAACTGCTTTAGCAATGCCTGCAGCACCGCCACCCAGAGCACCTAGCGCTGACAGGCCACCAAAAATTAAAGGTAGTAGTGGAAGGAAGCCTCCGCTTTTAGGTATTGGAATAACTCGCGGTTTCAGCACATTCTTACGCCCACCAATCTGTTTAACAATTGCGTGAGCGATATCAAACACGGCATTCTCTGATGGAATAAGATTTCTGTCTTTTATAACTTCTCCAATCAGACTAAGAATGTTTTTAAAGGGAACTTTTTTCCTCGGTTTTGAGTTGATTACATCAAGACCCATACCGAGCTTTCTTTTAACTTTCATGGTGTTTGTAACACTCCAAGCGGCTAACTTTTCACCAAAACTCGCGTCCTTTGACTTGACTCTCTCCCAAGCTCGATTCTCCAACACTTCGTCGGCTCGATGCCTATCACTTAACTCTTTTGATTGAGAGTAAGCGATGTCGTGATCTCGACAAGCACGGTCTAAAGGATTGATACCTTGATCACCTCTAGCAAGACGTTCTTTAAGTTTAGTGCCCGGGCCACAAAATTGATAACCAGGAACGTGCAGCTCAACAGGTAGCTTGTTAATGGCTGTGTTTACAAGACCTTCACCCTGTGACACCAACATTGATACTAACTGTGTGATCCGCTTACATGTCTATATTTATATACATACTCGAAAAATATAGTTTAGTTCCAGTCAAGATGCACACCATCAAACACGCTTCTGTCTTACCTATTACAAATATAGACGATGTTGTTGATACAGCAGAACAACAACTAAGGCATGGTCCTCTCTTCCCAAGCACAGTTAGAGGTATCATATGTGGTCCTAGTGGGTGTGGTAAAACAAATGTTATGTTAAGTTTATTGTTTGAACCGAACGGTTTAAAGTTTGATAACGTGTATGTGTATTCAAAGTCTCTGTATCAACCTAAATATAAGATGTTACAAAGGGTGTTGGATGCTACAAAAAGTGTTGGTTATTATCCATATAGTGAAAACGATGAAATATTAGATCCAGCAGAAGCCCAGGGCAACTCGGTGTTTATATTCAATGATGTGGCTTGTGACAAACAAGATAAAATGAGAGCATACTTTAGTATGGGGAGACATAAGAATATTGATTCATTCTATCTCTGTCAAACATATACTCGAATACCCAAACATCTGATACGTGATAACGCTAACGTTTTGATTCTCTTTAAACAAGATGAAACGAACTTAAAACACATCTATGACGATCATGTGACCACTGATATGGACTTTAAACAATTTAAAAATATATGTTGTCAATGCTGGAATGGTAATAAGTATGGTGTGTTGGTGATTGTAAAAGAAAACGAAGTCCACAGAGGGAGATATAGAAAAGGATTCGATAGCTACATATTAATCTAATGGTCTACAACCAACAACAACAAAGAGATGTCTAGCAGGACAACCAACCAGCTAACAAGACAGACAACCTGTCTAAAACAACCTGTCTAAAACAACCTGTCTAAAACAACTTGTCTAAAACAACTTGTCTAAAACAACCTGTCTAAAACAACTTGTCTAAAACAACTTGTCTAAAACAACCTGTCTAAAACAACCTGTCTAAAACAACTTGTCTAAAACAACTTGTCTAAAACAACCTGTCTAAAACAACTTGTCTAAAACAACTTGTCTAAAACAACCTGTCTAAAACAACCTGTCTAAAACAACCTGTCTAAAACAACTTGTCTAAAACAACTTGTCTAAAACAACCTGTCTAAAACAACTTGTCTAAAACAACCTGTCTAAAACAACCTGTCTAAAACAACCTGTCTAACAACCTGTCTAACAACCTGTCTAACAACCGGGTCTACCTGTTGTGTTAGATACCTAACACTAGATAGGCAGACATACAACCAATTCAAAGCTAGTACACCTTAAACCACCGAACTGTTTGCATCTCTTAACACGAAACAAATAACTTTAGCAAGATGGAGGTGATGAGTAACCAAGAGAGAAAAATTAAGAAAAAGATTTTACAACTTGCTGAAAACATTCGAAAAAAACATTTAATGCTTAAGCTTGGTAGAGCTGAGAATGATGAAGCCCTGCAGCGTTTATATAAACCACTTGTTGACCCACTGAGTGAAATATCTAAAAATACATCAACGCTTAAACTGCAGTCACCAGCTGAACAAATCAAAGAAGAAGCGGTACCAGAAAAGAAACCCAAAGTTGAGTTCCTTAAAGACCATGAAGTTTTTGAAGCCGAACCAGAAGTAGAGACAAGTTTTGATGAGGATATCCCAACATTTGAAGAGCTTGAGGCAAATCTACAAACTGTCACAAACAACCCAGCATATCAAGAATTTTTGGAGCAATATCCTGAACGAGTTCGATATTATGTAGACAAGTATTTTACTGAACCACCGAGGCTTGCTACTATTGATCAAACGTATGGTGCTCGCTACGCTAAAGATACTGGTAGTTGGAGTCTTGGCAATAAACACTTGGACTTTACTGATAATGACATTCGACTAGGTCAAAGGAGATATCCGCAAACACAAGGTCTGCTAGAATTGATATTTATGAAAACACCTAGAGGGTATACCTATGACGATCTTCAACACTATAGAGATATTCTAGAAGCAACTAGTGTTCATAAAATGAACTACGATCCCAACGCACGAACCAAGGGTTGTTCCTCGGAAAAGTATCTGACTCTAATAAAACCAGTTATAAACCCAAGAGGACGAAGATCCTCAACTCCTCAAGGTTTTGGTTACGACACACATCATAACGCAGAACAAAAAACTGAACCTAGAGCTCAGAATGTAAGCAGCAACACTAACAACTATATGCTACAAAATAACAAACAAATAGAATATGTCTATTGGGATGACATAAATGAGCTGGTTGATAGACTTAGACTTTTAGTAGCTTCCCAAGCTGCTGGTAATAATGCTCATAACAATGAAATTCAGTCAATCATTGAAGAACTGAAGGAGGTTGGTGTTATCGCCTAATATACCTACATATATCACAGATATACCTACCTTAGTGCTTAGTATAAAAATGTCTATCGATAAGTTCGGACGTTCCCAATCCAATAAAGGTTCTAAGTTTAAAATTATTGAAAGAGAGATTTTCCCAAGAACTGATAGTGGTGATTTTGATTTGCAAAGCCATAGATTGTGTAACATCGCTGATCCAGTCGATGCAACAGATGGTGTAAATAAAAAATTTGTTGATGTATGGATAGACGACTATCAGAAGAACAAAGATGAGGTAAAACAAAGAATCATTGCCATACTACTTGAAGCTGTACACAAACCTGAGTTGGAAGATTTAAAAAACGAATTTGAAAATAAATTGAAAATTTTAGCTAAGAACATAACTACTCAAGTTTTAAAAGATATTGATGTGTTAAAGAATAAGAAGCTAAAGAATAAGCTGGGAGAAATAGACAGCAAACTAAAAGATTTACATGATAAGTGGATACTTTTAAATCCAACATCGCCATGAGACGCAAAACTGTTGAACCATCTGATGCTAAAAAACAAATTATTGATGAGTTATATAAACTAGCAAGAATCAATTTTAAACGTAGACGTACAATAATCAAAGGCTTAAATGATTTATGGCAGATTGATTTAGCAGAATTTACAGACTACTACAAAGCAAACTCTGGTTACAAGTATATTTTAGTGGTTATTAATTGTTTTTCAAAGTATGTGTGGACTCGCCCTCTTAAATCTAAAACTGCTGAAGAGGTGACTAAAGCTATGGCTGATATTTTATCTACTAGTACAACGCCCTCTAACATCCAGTCTGATCTTGGTCGCGAGTTCTATAACTCAAAATTTAACGCCTTAATGAAAAAATATAACATCAATCACTACAGCACTTATAGTGTGAAGAAGGCTGCAATGGTGGAAAGAGTCATACGTACCTTGAAAGAGAAGATATATAAAAATTTCAACTTGATTGGCTCCTACAAGTGGGTTAATACACTACCTGATGTCACTGCTACTTACAACGCTACTGTTCATCGAACAACTGGTATAAAACCTCAAGATGTTAACAAGAAAAATGAAAAAGCTATTCTGAAACAAGTTTACTCAAATCTGAAAGTGTTTAACAAAAATAAATTTAAAGTGGGTGATGTTGTACGTATAAGTAAAGCAAAAGCTCAATTTGAAAAGGGGTATACACCTCGCTGGTCAACAGAATTATTCAAGATTGTTAGTATTCATTTCACAAATCCAGTAACATACTTTCTTGAAGATATGCAGGGGAAACCAATCAGTGGAGGGTTTTACGAGGAAGAACTACAAACGACTAAACAAACAGACATCTATCTGGTTGAACGCATCTTGAGGAAGAAAGGCAAGCAGCTCTATGTAAAATGGCTGGGTTTTGATAAATCTCAGAATTCTTGGATAAATTCAGATGATGTTAAATAAGCTTATATATTTATTGTATTAATGTACTTAGAATAAAATAAAAGTCTTTATTAAAATAATATAATTTTATTTTTTCATCTGGTTACATACAATTAAGCTAAGTGAACAATTACAATTTATGTCGTAAATCAATAATATCCTGAATAAACTTCTCCTGCGGTACATCTGCTATCTGTAGATCGTTTCTCTTCGCCTTGAGGTATTCGACTTCGGTCTTTATTCTGTTAAAGAGATTTACAGAATTTGGATCATACAACATGTTTAAAACTACTTCGGAATCAGGGTGTTTATTTTTAAAGTTCTTGACAGCTCTTTTAAAACTTTTCTTCTGAGTCCTTACAGCATGATATGGATAGGTAGCATCCTTCTCATTTCTTGAAAGCAAACCAAAAACACAAAGTTTTCCAGGGTTGCTTGGTTTTGGAGATATATCTTCTAAATGTTCTGTGATTTTAGCATTTGTTTCTCGCATACGCTGCACTTCATCA
This sequence comes from Tillus elongatus, assembly GCA_964006375.1. NCBI lineage: Eukaryota > Metazoa > Arthropoda > Insecta > Coleoptera > Cleridae > Tillus > Tillus elongatus. Next base: position 122,223,184 of record OZ023266.1, read on the forward strand.
TCTATCTCCATTAATTTCACTTCAATTTCTTTGAGGTTATCCTTGTATTTTTGATTAAATTCACTTACGAAAAAATCAAAAATAATTTGGTTGCACTTTTCATAGAAACTATTGGATATCCAACAAGCCAAATTTAATATTAAATCTTTACAGACATATGTACCAGATATCAAGTTGTTTTCAGCTTGTCTTCCACCAAAGTCCACCAAGTATGTAGCGGTTGTAGGTGTTAGTTGAGATGTTGCTTCCGACACTTCTAGGGGGCCAGTATTCCGGCTCCCTGGAGATGAGTCTAAGTGGGCTCCTTTGGTTGAAATATTTAGGGTATCGGTATTCCGGCTACCTAACTGTTTCTTTAGCCGACCGTTGTAATAGACAATCAACTCTTTAGTTTTCTTATTTTCCAGCCAATGTCTGAATCTTTTCTCACCATTTTTACACAGCTTAGTCGCATTAAAATAACCAGTGTTCTTATCGATAATTAGTTGAAAGTCTCCAAATAAACCATACCAGAAGTTATCTTTGATTTGCTGGTAACACACATCACTTAATGTAGCCATTTTAAACACACTACTGAGCACTTGGATACGTTAGAGTTAACTGAAGCACGTCTTACCTCTACGATAACTAAATTTTGAATGAGTTTAACAGTGTGTAGTGAACAATTTATAGATGTTGATACCACTATCGTTTGAAGCTGTATTTATTAATATTTATTTCCAACCACATTAGCTGTTCCAACATCCATCCGCTTTCAGCTTCTGCAAACTCCAAAGCTTTTGTGTAAATTTCGTCGATGAATTCTTGATATATACTTTCAAAATTAGTTGACACTGTAACATTTTTATTTTTAGTATTAAATGACTTCATTTCTTTTTTATTTCGACTTTGGAGTACATACAAACCAAACAATTCTAAATTCATTTTAATTTCATTATGCTTAGCTAAAGCAGCTTCCATCAGATGAAACACTTTATGTCTTATTGTTTCCATAAACTGTTTAATATCAATACCTTTTTCGTATATACGATAGGTAGCCATTCTGTTTTTAAAAGCTTGAGTTAACATCTGCACTTGTTCAACTTGCCATGGTTCACATACTTTTGATTTATGAATTTCACTACGTAAATGCCCAGAGAAAGCACTCTTTTTCACTTGTAACGAGCACGATTCACAGTATCTCATCTTAACTATAGGTGCTTAACTAATGAATAAAAACACAAATCTTCAGCTTATATATCTTTATTAACAAAAATGTTTACGATAGATACCTTTAAGTATAGTGTTATATTTAAAACAAAAGTACATCAGCATAAATATAGCAAGACATATAAGAAAACCAGTTGACATAAACATAGAAATATACTTTGAAGTGAACAGATAAGAATCGGTTAATATGAGAGTTCTCCAATCAGATGTCTCATTACGGGTACCATTATCAAACAAGAACATAAGTTTATAGCGCACCATATCACTCCTAATTTTGGACATGTTATATGTTGAAACTTCAATCACCTCATCGTTGTGTAGATGTGTTCTTGAAAGTCCAGACCATTTCATGCAGCCGTCGCTGTCGAAACAGATTCGCACTTCTTTCACATTTGGTGGTTTGTAGATATAAAATACATTTTGACATAGTGCTGTCAGGATGATAAAACTTGCTTTAAAATGGCCCATTGTATATCGTATGTATTTCTTTAAAACGCTTAAGTATTTGTTTCTCTGCAAAGTGTAAACACTCTAACATGCAAACTCGGAATGATGGGTCCTGATCTTTCACCATAATATTTATAAGCTTTACTATTTCATCGTCACGTGGTAGCTCCTTCTTATTAACACATTTGAGAACATCAGCGACACAATAGAGGAAATCACTAAGCCGAATATCAAAGTTAAAATTAGTTAGAAACTTCACCTTTTCGTTGATGATTTCAACCAGATCTAGTAGTTGTTGAACCGCATCTTCGGTTAAATAAAAAGTAGTAGAATCATCTGAGATTGATATACCTTTACTGTCTAAAATTTTAATAGGTTTGACAGTACATACTCCAATATTTTCAGGTTCAATCGTATTACCTTTGGTAAAGTATTCTTTAGCTGCTTTTGTTAGTGTTGAAATAAAATAGTCCCACTCCCAGGAGCCAGATGAGATTGTTATATTTGGATTTGGCGGATACGGACTATTATTTACAATCTTAATTATTGGAATCAATCCAGCAGCGTTTGATATACCAATTGCAACACTTAGAGAGTGGTTAACAGTATACCTTGTTTCCAACAGCATTCTACTTGCTTGCTTAATCTCAATAATATTCTGGCGCATAGCTGCATCAACTTGACCCCAATACCAATTTTCACAAACACTGTTATTAGCAGGTCTGAAGGACTCAGGTCCATCGTTAACATCGATACCATACATATTGAACAGAACAAGTACACTACTATAACTACTAAGAATAACTACTACGAGCAAATTGCAGACTGATGTGTTTGCATGCCACTCGGCGGTTTTATAATTATATCCCCACCTTTGTTTAAAATTCTGGAGTTTTTTCTATTTCATATGACTTTAAGGCCATTCAACGGAAATAAAACCACAAACAGGAAATATGAACTGCTCACAAGGTTATTTCAACAGCTGCAAGGAAACTATGTTGGCTAACAAGGTCAATTTCGGGAAATGCTAAATATAGTCATCGTTGGAAGCGATATCGCGGTTACCACTAGAGGTATTGTTGCCAGCTCTACTTTCAACAGATTCTTTAAATGAAACCGATTTCAATAAGACTTAAGAATATAAATTTTTTATTGTACACATGTACATATGTTAAATTTGGATTCTGCTTACCTAGATGAGCGATATGACACCAAACACGTAGGACTTTAATGCACAAATAACAAATTACGTGTACGCATGCGCTGGCCGCCATGTTTAACTGGTGACTCCTCGTTTGCTTAATACAGGTTAGTTGGCTTTTGATTACGTCATCTCAGGTTAGTTCGCTACTTGTTCGGGTTAAATACGAAGTCAGGTGGTGGAGGTGCTCACGTCATCTCAGGTTAGTTCGCTACTTGTTCGGGTTAAATACGAAGTCAGGTGGTGGAGGTGCTCGGGTCTGGTCGGTAGCTCCACCACCTTATGCTCGGGTCTGGTCGGAGGCCGTCGGGTCTGGTCAGTTCCACCACCTCCACCTCCACCACCGGTGGTGTGTGGTGGGTGGTGGTTCCAGAACCGCTCTTCTATACCTACTACCTTCATAACGCACTTGCTGTGTCTAGATTTTTTATTTAAAAATGAGAATGAATATATCCTTCAAATGAGGTATTACATCACTCTTACTTGCAACTGTCACTCGAAAGAGATTGAATATGTGAGTGGAGTTTTAATGTTTTCGTGATTTTTAGTGAATTTTCTTTAAAAAAAAAATCACTAATGAGGAGATCTCGACTTTTGAATTTCGAAAACATTTCCTCAAGCGTGCGCTAATTAGGCCCCCTAGAATACATATCCGGGGTCAGTATCAAGTTTTATATGTTTATATATATATTATGTATATGTATATATATATATATATATATATATATATATATATATATATATATATATATATATATATATATATATATATATATATATATATATATATATATATATGTATATGTATATATATATATATATATATATATATATATATATATATATATATATATATATATATATATATATATCACACCGATAACTCAAAATATAATCAGCCGATTTAGATTAAATTTGGTGAGTACCTTCCTTTTACAAGTAGCTTGGATATGTTTGTTAGTCAGGAAAATCAGCCCTGGTTTTCCCGGACAATTTTGTGTTTTCTTTCTAAAAAAGATTATATCTCCGGGAATAACAAGCTAAGGGCAACCAAATTAGGTGCACAAGTTTAGGTCAGTATATGCAAATTACGTAACGAAATTGAGCTCTATAAGTTGAAAGACATAAAAGTTATAGGCATTTAAAGAAAAATTAATTGGGGGTTTCCTCAAAATGTCTAAGTCGCGATTTAAAACGTCAAAATTCACAACATTTAGCCAAAGAACCTGAAACTAATACGGGCTATGGAAAGAAAATGTCTCAAGTAGAATGTTTTTGAAACCTAAAAGTCTTACCTTCAACCGTCATTGTCCTTCATTTTACTAAAATGTTTGCAGAATATTCATTTTAAATAGGCGTTTCGCTTTGGCAGTAGTCTTAGGTATAGAGTTTATCGTTTAATGGTATATATTTTTTTATAAATATGCACGATAATTGTGATTGCCGCTATCTGTTCCACACTGTATATATGAAAATTTTAATGACAAATAAGGTATTATTATTATTATCATTACAAAAATTCAGGCTTCTAGCTACAGTTTGGGACACCTATTTATTAATGAAAACAATTTAGTTTGCAATGTTTGGAAGACGGTTACGAAATACTTGTATAAGCAACCACGACTAAACAATTTATAATGTCAACCAGAATAACTACATTAGATTTGCTTTAATATGATTAAATTATTATGTTAAACAACTCATGTGTAAAAGACATACTAAATATTTGCAGAACATGTGTGTTTACAAATCGAATACAGATGGTAGCATCCGAATAAACACGTACCAAACAAAATTCGCACATGTTGAACGTTACGTGACACTTTATATATCATTTGAGCAAGGCGTACATCAAAATTGGGTCTTGCGGTTGAAACTGACAGTAGCAAATACATTTATCTTACAACGAATGCATGCTTATTCCACCCTAAAATAACTGTCTATTCTGCGCTAATCCTGACTTGTTTGTACAACCTGAGATACATGTGTTGCGATGATGTTAGTTCTAAGGCAGAAATTGTTACACTGAATAATGTTTAAGCAATATTTAGTCTTCACTTATATAACAAATGATGGTGTATTTGAAACAACAAAGGGTGAAGATTAAGTAGTCCTGGTTTACGTATTTAGATCATTGTGTATTTGATGTTTGGTGTTTGAGTCATGTCTTTTCATAATATACGGTGACTCTTCAGATGTGCTACCGCTGGTTAACAAACCGTAACATAAAGATTAACCCAAATTTAAATATATTAAGTAGTTTTAAGTACACCTGGAAAACCCAAATCACCACAACGCATCTTTTTAAAGACCTGACGATCGTTTCGCTAAGAAATTTAGCGTCACCAGAGGATAAAAATTCTAACTACTTACTACTAACATCAAATTTTTCACTGAGTTTTAGATAAAGAATGAATTACTTATCTCCCGAGAGGGAGACTAAATCGCAGGCAAATTTTCTGTGTATTGTATTTCGATTGCCGGACGATGTTTTTTAACTTCCTTTATCACTTTACCTGACGGGTTTCGGAATGCATGCATCAAAGGCAGAGCGCAAACAGAAGACAAACCAGTGGCGGTGCTCGGTTTAAGGAACTTTTGTTTTTTTATTGCCAAAGACATCTACAAACTTTCGTACGCACATAGTTCCGCTGGCTCTCTAACATTTTTGACAAGTTTCAGATTTTCTTTATCAATGTGGTGGTTATTATCCCAAATATGTTGTGTCACGCATGACTTGCCTACACTACCGTACCTCAGCTGTGCCAGATGTTGGTAGTAGGAAAGTATTTTGCCAGAGTATGATTTTGTTATGTGAACGATATTTTTGCAGTGTTTAACACAAATATATGCAAATTAGATGATTTTATTGAGACTGAACTGTTAAGTTAATTCAATAAAATTCACCCACGAATTAGAATTTAACAGTAAACTTCCTCTTCTAGATGTACTAGTTATTAAAAATAACGACTCTCTTGAATTCGATGTCTACAGGAAGGAAACTACCACTCTAAGTTACATTCCAAATGACTCACATCATACTTTTGCACAAAAAGCGGCCGACTGACATTTCTAAACATTTAAAAAGTAAATGTAAATATATTATAATATTAGAGTACATTAAAAAGGAGGCTAAATAAGAGGGATATTCGGATTGCTTAGTAAAAAATTAATTAATAGACACAGAACAAAGAAAATGTTAGCAGAATGCACGCGCAATATTCAGAAAAGATAAAAAAGAGCAAAAAATTTGTTTGCCTACCTTTTTAACCGCGTACAACAAGAGGTCTCAAGAGAATTTTAAAAAAAGCCTGTATGTAGCTGACTTTTTCGACGAAATTATTTGAGAAATTTGTTAGGTAATACAAAACACAAAGATAAAGCCACTGAAATATCGGGTATCTATGAGGTAGGTTGTAAAGATTGTAATCTTAAATACGTTGGACAAACCGGGAAAACCATTAACATTAGATTTCGTGAACGTCTGGCACAGCTGAAATACGGTAGTGTAGATAATACATGCGTGGCACAATATATTTGGGATATAATAACCACTCCATTGAAAAAGAAAACCTGAAACTCACCAAAAATGTGAGACAGCCAGCGAAGCTAGATGCGTACGAAAGTATTTATATTTCTAGGGCAATGAAAAAAACCAAAGTTCCTTAAACCGAGCTCTGCCACTGGATTGTAGTCATCTGTTTGCCCCCTGTCTTTGATGCAGATAAACTTTCCGAAATGTGTCAGGTAAAGTGATGAAGGAAGTTCAGGAACTTCGTCCGGCAATTAAAATACAATACACATAAAATTAGCCTGCGATTTAGTCTCCATCTCGGTATCGTTCTTTACCTAGGACTCGGTATAAAAGGTGATGTTAGTAGTAAGTAGTTAGAATTTTTCATCCTCTGAGGACGTTAAATTTGTCAGTGAAACGGTCGTCAGATCCTTAAAAAAATGTGTTGTGGTGATTTGGGTTCTCCAAGTGTACTTATCAGTGCTCATCACAGGTTAAAATCTTGACTTCGTAAACTAAGGCATGTTAACCAGCACCTGACCTCAAATAAGCTTCCCGAGTTGTAATTTAGTCATAATTAATTAAAATGTTCTTAATTGTCGTAGTCGCTATAAATTTGAAAATACAGCCTCAAATTAGTTTATCGTTAACTAATAAAATTACTCCATAGTCGGAAACTTACATAAGTAACAAGTTGGTAAAATTTAAACTCAAGTTTACCTGTAAAATATACCTGTGAGTTTTAACTACACAATTGTACATTTTAGGTTGAAGTGTGCTCCTAACTGAATTAAAAACTGACTGCCTAGCCCAGCGGCCTGAAATGTCCATTTAAAGACAGTATATTACCTGATACAAACTTGCAATACATCTTTTTAATTTGGTAAAATCGAGATTAGTAAAAAGTATTGTAGATTGTAGATTATTTAGTGAGTCGTATAGATCTTTGATCCTTGACGCTGCGACGCCAATATGTCTTTTGCTCATCACTTTTTCCTAGCAGTTGCTCAAAAGTTGAGACTTTTTATGTAGTCTACTATTTTCTTGGTGGCTATTTTACCTTCTTCCTGGTGTGTTAGGATTACCCCTCCAATGTGTTTGAGCCGTTTGCAGAACTGAGCCATTCAGTCGCATAGCAAGTGTTCTGTTGTTTCCGCTGCTTCAGTGCCGTATCTGCAGTTTTCACTGTTCGCCGTGCACGTCTTCATAAGCTAACACCTTAGTGAGAGGTGTCCTATGAAAAGTCATGTGACTAGTCTCCCGTCGTTCCTGTTCAATCCAGAAAACCGTTTAGAAATCTCTTTTGATATGGTGATAACTGCCTTTAGCACGGCGTTTTTCTTCAGTATGACAAAATTTGGTATCTCTCCCAAGTATTAAGTTTGCTTCTTACATGGTTTTTTGCTGGTCCACAATAAAGTTCTGGACCATAGAATGGTGTCTTTGCTGCCCTTTTTGCTTTCTTTCTTGATTTATGCTTTGATGCCCTGGCAACACATCAAAGTTACTTTGTTGTTCTCAGCCAGTTACTTCAAAGATTTTTTGCATTCACAGGTCAGTTTAGACTCGGTTTGAAACTATTTTAGAGTCTGTAGTACTTACCCAATGTCTGAAAGGATTTGGATCTCTCTATTTCTGAGTCTTCTTTGTATTCCCTCCTGTACACAGAGATTTATAGCAAGCATTTCTGTTTTAAAGATGGAGGAAGTTTTTCGTAGGGACTTAGCGAACATAAAGTTGTGTCCTCTTAGTCCTGCTTCCTACACTTGTTTAGACCCCTCTGTGTACCATACACACGAGCTGTTTGTCAACACTGCATTGTCTCTGTCCCATCTTGGACAGTCGTTTATGACCACGTCGAATAGAATTATGTATTCCCGTTTGACTGGACTCCAATGGAATGATTTTTGGGATTTTCAAGTGGCCAACCAAGTTTCCTGGTACGAATTTGTGCGCCTGTAATAGTTTGAGGCACTTTTGCTGCTCCTCTCTTCACGCATATGTGCAGTAGATGAACACTGAGCATTGCCTTTATTTCACCATGAAGCCGTAGCTCCAGATCCCAAGACAAATCAGCCTCTTTGATTTGTGCAATTTGCTTTGTGTTGAGGCTTGTTCCGTTTTTGGCCACCATACTATAAATATGTATGTGACCATGTGTTTGGCCACAGTTTAATATAGGCTGTATATCATCTTGCGATTCAGCGCCCAGGTCTTTCCTACGAGTCTACGGCATGTCCAGATTGTCACTGTGGCTCGCGAAGGATTTTTTTCCAAATGTGTATATCATTTCAGTTTTAGGTCTAAGAAGATACTTAAGTATTTAATTTATCTCAAATCGTTCGAAAGTTATTGCGCCTACTAATAGGCACACGTAGAGGCCGACAGACCGACCGACAGACAAACAAAGTTTCGTTCCAGAATCTAGTTTTTCTATGTGTTTTGAGACTTTTTACCCTGTTTGATCACCGATATTCTCCCCGACCATATTATACCCTTAATTCAATTTCAGCACAGAATACCAGATATTTTGTGAAATTGAAAGTTTTCTAATCAAAATTGAAAGTTTTTTAATAAACAATCTCCAAAACGTTATATTACTCGAGTTTTGACGACAATATGTCTAAATCACACCCTCCCAATCTTCATGTACACCCGGGAGCGATTTCACGCAAAAACAATCCGAATGGTTAGTTTGTAGGGTGCTAACTGTATAACAAATTTGAAGACGATATCTCAATTCCTTCTAAAGTTATCGTGGTTATTAGCAGACAGGAATACCGATCGACAGACAAAAACGAATCCCAAATCATGTTTTCTATATATTTTGACACTTTCTACGACGTTTGAGCCAACACATTTTTGGAAATTTCTGTCACCAATACCATACTTCCACACGTATTGACGATGTGAAAGTTAAAATAATTAACCAAAAGCCTTTAAACAAATTTTCTGATACCAACTGGGGGTATTCAACCTTTCCCAGCGTAGACAACTTCGGTCTATATATTTTATACAAAGCAAAATTCGATTTTTAGAATAAACAACTTATCTTTTCTGTTACAAGACTAACTTTTAATTGAGTTCCATTGGAAAAAAAATTAGAAAGATTTACTTTGTTAAAAATCACCTGCTTTGGTTGGACTTCACTAATCAATTTCTTATCAAGTTACCAATTCATAAAATTTGATAGTATTTGTAGCTGCCAATTCAAACATTGCTGTCAGTTATCGGTAGTTTCGAATACTTTGGAGAGCTTTGCATCAGAAAATTAAGACCTTTTTACACCTTAATAACAATCAGTATTATGGAAGAACTGAGGAAACACCTACTATTTGAAATATTAATTTATAGTAAGCTAAAGTGGCAGAAAACGTAGTTATAAAAAGTGTTTTTTCAATAAGTGAATCCTAATCGACCACAAATTAGTAATGGGTATGTTTTCAAATAAGTATTGAAAACATGTACTGGTCTCACTAAAAGTAAACAAAGAATAGAAGGGCCAAAGATGGCTTTAGCTGGTAATGCTTTGTATTACTATTATAATTATATTCTCTGTATAAATTTTGAAAATATATAACAGTCTTATCGGCCAGTATTATGGTATTAAGTAACTCTGAATTATAGTTGCATGCTCAGCACATTTTATCTCAATATAATATACTAAGTGAGTGGCGAACGTATCGCCACCTAGTTCGGAACCAAGTACTATGTTGTCACGCCCGCTCCAAGTAACACAGAGTATTAAAAATAGAGACGGTATACAACTAACTAACAATTTAAAAATTTGTTAGCCCTGGCCCATTTCTACCCCAATATAGGGACAAAGTATGTAAGACTAGATGCATTCTCGCAACAATTAGAACCGTAGACCGGTTTCGCTCTCATTAGAGCTCTTCAGTACGGCATACTAATTGCAGCAAAAATGCACCAAAAATAACACGGCCATCGTATAGCCAGTCTTAAAACACTCAGTGAGTGGCGAACGTATCGCCACCTAGTTCGGAACCAAGTACTATGTTGTCACGCCCGCTCCAAATAACACAGAGTATTAAAAATAGAGACGGTATACAACTAACTAACAATTTAAAAAATTGTTAGCCCTGGCCCATTTCTACCCCAATATAGGGACAAAGTATGTAAGACTAGATGCATTCTCGCAACAATTAGAACCGTAGACCGGTTTCGCTCTCATTAGAGCTCTTCAGTACGGCATACTAATTGCAGCACTTACATACTTTGTCCCTATATTGGGGTAGAAATGGGCCAGGGCTAACAATTTTTTAAATTGTTAGTTAGTTGTATACCGTCTCTATTTTTAATACTCAGTGTTATTTGGAGCGGGCGTGACAACATAGTACTTGGTTCCGAACTAGGTGGCGATACGTTCGCCACTCACTTAGTGTTTTAAGACTGGCTATACGATGGCCGTGTTATTTTTGGTGCATTTTTGCTGCAATTAGTATGTCGTACTGAAGAGCTCTAATGAGAGCGAAACCGGTCTACGGTTCTAATTGTTGCGAGAATGCATCTAGTCTTCAATATAATATATCATCTGCCGCTTCTATTAAGCCATTGAATGGTATTAATAAGGTCGATCTATTTTGGTGACTGTGGCCACGCACCGACACCCGGAAGCACCTTCACCTCACTAGCCTCGAAGATTTTCCGAACGAAGACTTTCTGTGAGAAGGGTACAGATCTTTAACGTTCCTAACATTGCGTGGTACACGAGACTGGGGGTATTACGTCCCATCCAAAGGGCGGAACGAGCAGACATTAAACTTTCTCAAGCACAATGCCACAATTTTGGATGATGTAAATTTTACAGTATGTACCGAAAAAGTTAAATGGTCTGCCAGTAGAAGTCGAATCCAGTACCTTTGAGTTCAGACGCAAACGTACTTGCCGCTAGATCATCAAAGCTGCTTTTCCCTTCAACTAATTTATTATTTTAAAAAAGTCTATCATATTTGTTTTGTTCACAAAATGCTATGAAAAACTATAATTAAGATCTTTGCATGGGATAAATAAATACACACTTTGGAAAAGTCTAGGGATATTTTTAAAAATGCACGTATTCGTTTCTTGATATGATTTAAGAAGAAAACAAAAAATGTATGGTATAAGTAAGTGTTAAATATTACATAAAATGAAATGTTTTGTTCAAGAAACCTGTTGTTGTTTAGTTTTTTTTTACGTCGGCCTATTTCCGCGAATATGGCCAATCACCGACGCCAGGGAGCAGCTTCACCCACTGTCCTGAAAATTTTGCCGGACCGCTGCCTTTCTGTAAGGAGGGTAGGGATCTTTACCATGCCCAACATCGCATGGACACGGGACCTACGGCTTTACGCCCCATCCGAAAGGCGGAGCGTGCAGACATTCAACTTGCTCAAATACAATGCCAGAACCTCGGTTGATGTTAATTTTACAGTTTGTACTGAAAAAGTGAAAGGAGTACCCTGGGATCGAACCCAGTACCCTTCGGTTCAGGGGCACACGTTCTTACCCCTGAACCACGGAGGTTACTTCGAGAAACCTAGAAGATTATGTAAATATATATATATATGTATATATATATATATATATATATATATATATATATATATATATATATATATATACACTGAAAGATAAATTTGAAGGATTTTTCAAAAACTTCTGAACATGTGAGAAAAAAGTTTCATACAAAGTATGATCTCCACGTTGAGTAATTACAACTCTACGTCTATTGCTCATAGACAAAATAAGATTGTCAGGGTCTCCTTGTAGTAAACGTACCCACTCTGCTGTCAGATGCTCCTGGAATGTAAACGCATTGTGGATGTTGCCCATATGTAGAGTAATTCTTCGTTGAAGCATATAGACATGCTTTATCGGATTCAGGTCCGGAAATTTTGCTGGCCATGGTAAAATTTCAATTCCCGCGTTATCCAGCCAGTTGGTTACGATGCGTGCGGTATGTGGACGGGCGTTATCATGCATTTGGTGGAAGTTTTGACCAACAGCGCCTACAAATGGACGCACGATAGGTTGAAGAATGGTATCCAGATAGAGTTGAGCTGCTAAGAAGCAATTTGGAAAAACGGGTTCTGCCACCAATAATTATTCCGCCCCATGCCATTATTGTACCATCTCTGTATGGGTACACCTGAATATGTTTTAAGCGTTCCGCATTTCCAGATAGTCTCCACACCCTTATTGGACGAGAATCCGGATGGAAACAAACTTAGATTCATCTGTGAATAAAACTGTAGCCCAGTTATCTGCAGACCAATTCAAATAGTTTTGGCACCAGTCCAAACTTGCAGCGCGATTGCCTTCTGGAAATAGGTGGACATTTGAATAGATGTCTACTAGAGAGGTTTGCTTCGTAAAAATGATTTCTTACAGTATCTCGGCTAATGGTTACAGTATTCGCCCTTTGCAGAGTCGTAACCAATTCAGGTGTCGCAATTGTAGGCTGCCTTCTGGCAGTTAAACATAAAAATTTATCCTGACCTGCCGTCGTAGCTCGTCCCCGTCCTGGATGTTGGTGGGCCAGACTGCCATTTTCCCTTAAACGCCTTGTCACACTTTGGGAAATACCCACCCGCTCAGCTACTTCATTCTGCCGCATGCCCGCTTGAAGAAGGCCTACCGCTCATCTAAAGCCAAATTTCGCCGTTCCATGGTAAAACACAATATTTTTAATGCAGCCACTAAACAACAACTGAAGAATGACTTAAGTCGAAACTAACTTCACCGGTACTTATGAAAATTCTACTTTTATGATATATCGGGTTTATCGATTTTGATATCATTTTAACTTTTTTTTTTAACAGCAGATGGTTTTATATTGAATGATTCTTTAAATACATACACAGTGAATGCAATATGACCGATTCCAAAATCAATTTGTTCAATTTCTTGTATTATTTGAAAATATCCCTAGACTGTTCCGATGTGTGTATTTAGTAGTATATTATTTTATTTTAACTTTACGAGAAAATACAAAAAGAAGTCTGAATGCAGCAAGTGCACTATTGTAGTAAAATTTCATAAAAATGTTTTTAATAACATATATCTTTTTTTTTAAGAAAGCAGGCATGAAATTTGGCTACCAGTATAACATATATAGTAGAAACAATGTACCATATTTCATCAAAATGACTTTATTGTTTGAAAATGTACAAAAATTTTCCGAAAAGAGACTTAAAATGTTCCCGAAAAAACTGGTTGTGCTATTCAAATTTAATTAGATCTTAGAAGTTTTCATCTCGTCATAATTGAATTTTTTATACAAAAAACTTGCTAAAATATTAATCGGAAATACACAATCTGATCAGATAACGGTAAAATTGAATAATACTAAAAATAAATAAAAAAAGTGAAGTCACTAACTGAGATTAAAACGCGTGTTATAGGAGTCCATTATGAAATTAGACTGCTTCCTCTACCTCTCGGCTATTTTCGACATGACAGATTCATGTACTAACAGGTATATACTCTTGTATATTAATTTTTAAACGTCTTAATTATTTACAATTTTTGTTTAAAATTGATTTTTCTTCTCATATTTTAACGAAATGAAGGAGAATGCCGGCTGACACACAGATATATGAGCTTGTTAGTGATTTAGAGCCTTATTTTTAACTCATTAAGGGCTAATGCGTAATAATGTACGACTACCAGAATTATCAATTTTGTCGTCTCAATTTTTTTTTTAATCAGAGGCTTGTAATATCTTTGTATTTTAAGCTATAGATCTAAATTTTGGTACAAGGGATACTCTTAATGTCAGAAACCAACTTGGTTACCATAGCTTTTTAATTTTCGGAGCTATGCATTTTTCTCGAAAGAAAACCCAAAATTTTTCCGGAAAACATTGGCCGGTTTTTCTGGCTAACGAACTTATCCAAACCATTTACAAAACAAAGGTACTCACCAAATTTGATCAAAATAATTGAACCTGACTCCTAAAATGGGTTTAAGGGGTCCTAGTTTGCGCTCATGGGAAGAAATTTTTTCAAAATTCAAAAGTCGGGATTTCCTCATTAGTGATTTTTTAAAGAAAATTCACTAAAAGGTTCCCTCCAAAATAAACACAGGCTTTGGATTATCGATTGGATTATAAATACACTAGATCTGTTGTGGAAAACTGATACCGTTTTTGATGTCGGTGACGGTTCATAACAACAAAAGTTTATATGCGAACGACAGAGCCTCACAATTTTGTATTCCTTATGTAACCAAAATCTAAATTTATAACATTATTGAATGCCACTTTATATAAAAGCTAATAACAAAATAAATCATTAAAATTTAAAAGAGAATTGTGTGGCTGCTCGGTGAAGAACATGAGTTCTAATGCAATTCTGAAAAATATGTGGACTCATGTCTTATAATTTGGGTGGTTTCAGACATACAACTAAAAATCGAGACTCTGTTAACTGCATTTATTAATAAATAGTGATTTTATATAAGCCAAAATGATTGTAAGTTATTGAGATAGATGGAAGCAATTATGAATAACATTTTTGAATTTAAATAGAAACTACAGATGCACAATGCACTTAACTATGGTGTGTTCTGTGGTGCTCCTTGGGTTAACTGGGCAGGAGAGGGCCTGGCGCTACCCAGGGCTAGCGAAACCTCTATATACATTGTAGGTGTGAGGACCAGTCAGGGCTGGCCAAACCACTGGATTGATTTCAGCAGGTGCTTCTGCATGGCATAGCTTAGAATGGGGCTGCCATAATGAAGTCCAGTGGGGCTCCCATAGTGATGTTGAAGGGGCCCTCAAAGCGACGGTGTTAAATGTGGATTCAAACGGTGAAGTTGATTGGGTCTCCAAACGATGGTGGTAAATGGGGCTCCAAACGGGGTGTTAAATGGAGCCCTCTAAACGGTAATGTTGAATGGGCCTCCAAACCGAATAGCTAAAAATAGTTGACTCCGTCTAAGTACACTGTTACATTTGAGGTTGTTTATGTGCGATATGCTTGTAGGGTATCCACGTTAAGAAAAAATGTAATATCTATTATTAATTCTTTACTAATAATGAAACTGTCCCAGAATACCGCCACAAGGTATCACAAAACAAGAAAAGAAGCACCAAACAGAGCAATCACATAAGCAGTTATCATCTACTGTTACAAAGCAGACAGCATTTAATATAGCAAAGTATTTAATCTAACTCACCTCATATGGGCGTGCTGTTTTTTTCCTTTTTTAGCAGGTCATACCTGTTCTTAACATTTTTACTGTTGTAAAAATTTTGTTGAAAAGAGATCAAGTGGAAAGCTGCAGCGTCTTATAGAGAATTCTGTTATCTGACAATGAAAATGAAGTAGAGATCTTAAAACCGACTACCAACTGTCGCTTTCAAGATCTCCAAGGACAATACCATAGAATATGGGCATGAATTTAATACTTTATGTTATAAAATTAATTGAGTAAGAAAGTGGCAAATTTCATTGACTAAGACGATAATAAAATTCCTCGACTACGAGAATAATGTACCAATGAACGTTTTAATGGGAATATATAAGTTGTAAAACGTGCAATACGTTACAAATTACACTACCACAAACACAAAGACTGACAGTGATCTTTATACTGCTGATCTTTTACCAAATTCTTTTGCCACGTTCTTGCCCTTAAAGTGAACGCTAACAGTAAACACAATATATTTTGCAACTGCTTTCCATTTTGTGCGGTAGGGCAGGGTTTTAAGAAAGCTCACCTGAAAACTAAACACAATTTCCTGAAAATGTTTAAAAAGCAACATCTAAACATGCCTTTTGTAATATAGATAAAAAATATTGTGTGAAATTTCCCGGATAGATGGGCGTAGAACCAAATATTCAAATAAGAGATTCATTCAGTTGTATTTAAGTCCTTGCTCTTAATGTAAAAGTCCCATGGAAAACTTTTTTGGTATCAAAAATAGCTTTCACTTGAGAGTGAGTCATTAAAATTAATGCAGGAAATGCAGGACTGTACCGCATATTAATGCGTGAATACGTTAAATTTCAACTCAGGAACTCTGTATAATGATGAAGCAGAAGACTGGGACCATTTTCAATAGCAACGACGCAACAGGTTAAGAAAACTCATGAAAACTTCTGGAAAGTTTAATCCCAGCCCAACTCTAAACAGCCTCCGCTTATTTCTGAACTGCAATGGATTATACAATGTGATTCTATAGAGTATTTTGCTGTTTTACTCGCTTGGGGAGAACAAATTAAATCTCGAATGTTTGTTCTTTAATACAGGTGGAGTATGAAGCTAAAAGCCTATTATATTACTTTATAAAGCTTAACGTATAACGGAACTTTCTTAGAAAGCGAATGAATATAAGCACAAGATGAACTTGGAGAGAATATACTCTTAATTGATTTTAGTAAATTCACAAAATTTTGTTCGCAAACGTTGTTTACTGTGGTGTTTTTAATAAAATTGTAAATTATATTTACTAGGTCAAGAAACTGACATAGAAAAACATAGCGCAGCAAGTGCGTTAGGGTTGCCAATTTTATTTCTTTTAAATATAACGGTTGGTAAGTAGATGATGAAAGTCAGAAACAAAAAAGTCTATATGCACCAAGTGCCATGTGGTAATGAATTTTAATTAAAATGCTTTTAATAGCATTTTTTTAATGAAAACAGGAATCAAATTTGGTTACCAATATTATATAGTAAAAACGATGTATTGTATTAGTAAATTTTTATTAAAAAAAATTCACTAATAGAGAGGTATCGATGGTGAGACTTTGCAAAAATTTTTGCAAATGAGCGCGAATTTGGGCCCCTAGAACCCACATCCGGGGTCAGTTTCGTTTTTTATATGTATATATATATATATATATATATATATATATATATATATATATATATATATATATATATATATATATATATATATATATATATATATATATATATATATATATATATATATATATATGTATCCAACCGCTAACTCAAAAAATAATTAACCAATTTTGATAAAACTCGGCAAGTGTCTTTCTTTTATTAATAGCTTGGATGAGTTCGTGAGCCAGAAAAATTTGACACGGTTTTCCGGGAAAATTTGGAGTTTTCTTTCGAAAAAAATTTTTTTCCCGAAAATTGCAAAGTTATTTTGATAAAATTTGGTGTACATATTGCCTTGGGAAAGACCTAACTATGTGCCAAAATTCAGCTTTCTAGGGTTACAGAAAATTAAGCTATTCAAATTTGAAACATTTATGTTTAATTTCACCACTTTTCATTGAATAGTTTATATGAGATCTAGTTGTGGTTGTCATGGTAACGTAACATATGATTATTATTATTGCGCAGGTCTGTTAGACGCTGTAACTGACATTTACCGTATGCCGTATGATATGAGATCGTTTATATTATGTTATTTATTTGTTTGAGTGGACGAATTATTTGTGTCATTTGGGAAATTTTTATATACAAGTGCAAATTATTCCTTTATTAATGTTAGTGGGTGGATTAAACAGTGTTTGTTATATTTTATCAACACATATATACGTAAATGGTTTATAAACTGTGTATTTGCATATTGAATAAATAAATAAATATAAAGGATCGAAGTTTTACAAAAGGGCTGATATTATACAGGGTGACGCGTTTTTACGAAAAAGCTGAATATGATTATTATTATACAAGAGACGAGAAAAAATTGTATAAGTTAATTATAGGGTGTCTTGAGCTGCATCTTATAAAATTATTTTGACAATCACCAGGTGGCCCATAAGTCGATCGTTGGTGATCCCTACAATTATTTTTTTTCGAACAGCCTTATTTTATTGCATTTTTTTTCGAAATATGTTTGTAAGAAAAAAAATCAAGACGTGTAAGTGCGTTTTGGTAGCAAATTTTGATAAAATGCTTCAAATTTCAATAACTCAATTTGCTATTAACCTAAGATTTGTTGGTTAGAAAACCAAAGTTTAAGGTATATTGTCGGAAAATTTTTGTACATTTTCAAACAGTAAGTTATTTTGATAAAATATGGCACATTGTTTCTACTATATATGTTGCTCATAACCTTATCTCGTT